>OY804587.1:68574750-69174750 GCA_963680875.1 Bathymodiolus brooksi
CCGGCCACTTAGTGGCGCGGACATACAAATGAAATACCGGTATACATTTCCAATAGTTCTTGACCCAAAACAGTATGAAATCTTTACTAAAACCAAAGCTATTTTCCTTGGACAATAAGTCGTTTTTATGGCCCGACCACGTATTTTCAAGCTGTTGTTATCGACAATGTGTAGTTTGGCATACGTGATATAATGTCAATGTCCATTACTGTGTAATAAGTTATCCAACATTGAAATTTTCTTTTCAGGAATGCATATCGACATTGACAGAGGAGACCAAGGACGATCTGATTAAGAGGATGTGTGAGAAACATCCACAGTTTGTGTTTGATGTCCTCATCGGGTCAACACAAGAGCAAGGAGGATACCACACAGATCCCAGAGGCCCATCAATGAGCCATCACTTACCTGGTGCAGATGTACACACTGCAGGAAAATGCCAAGCGGGGCAGAAAAAGTGTGTTGTGATCAAGCGCCACAGAACTGTTATTCTAGGCTTTCAAGTAAGTCATTTCTATTTACACACGCAATTGGAAGTCAAAATTTGTATTCACATTAGAATACATGACTGCACCATATCACTAAAAGAGGAGGTTTGGACCAAGAAACTAGTTTAACTCCACCACTTTTTAACAAATTCAAATTCTTTATTCAAAAGCAATACTGCTTAAAGAAATATACATACAATATACAATTGCTCAATCCATCAGTGAAAGTACATATACATTTATGATACTAACAGCGGAGCATGATAATATATATGTAATACAATAATACAAATTGAAATGAAACTAAGCGTTGCGAATATTTTCAGCTAGCAACACATATTTACCAAGATTGCTAAGTTCTTTAATATTGTGTACAGACAGTAATTGTACTAATTTAAAACATGGCAACCTTAGCCAATAATATTTCTTAAGATATCTTCTTCTTACATCAATATATTTTTCACACTGAAGAATATGAAGATGTTCAACTTCAACAACATTTAAGTTACACATACTACGCCCTCTTTCATGACCTAGATGGTCAGTTTCAATATTAAAATTATTCGCTGATATGGGCATTTTACAAATATATGGCATATAAATATAATTAACCGGATGATCAAGATCAAAATGGTAAACATTATTGTCAAAAATATATCTGTATAAATGACATTTAGGAGACTCATTAAAAAAATGTATTCATTTCACTAATAAAGTTATCGTTCAATCTTTGTTTAAATGCACACATAAAAAAATCTACATAGTTAACATACTGAGATATCTAGATATTATAAAAAACATATTTAAAAAGAATATCTCTTACTCTACATGCCCAGTTTAATTTATCATTAGGCTTTACCACTTTACTTTCATACATATCTTCATACAAACATTTTAAAATACAGTTATCAGTAGAAAGCAACTTAAAGCAATATCTGAGCATTCTACAATATCTTTCAATATACATAGGAAATCTCCCTAACTCACAAAGTGCATGTACTGAGCAATCATGTTTTTGTGTTACTGTGTCAATTTTGTCTGTTTTTTTGTTTTTTGTTTCCATTTATTTATCCTAATGCTTTCTGGGTATGGTATATTCTTATAAGAGTTTGACTGAAGACCAACTAATTTTAATTGGTAACATGGTTTTATGTGTGTACTGCTTTGACTATGGCTAGTCTTTATTCTTCAACATGTTTTATAATTATTCATATCTTTGATAATCAGTATAAAATTGTTAAGTGAAAGAACTGCATATAATATCCATACAGCTTAATTATATTGGCTTATGTTTCAGGACTTTGACCTTGTTGTGCTAGATGAAGTTGTCCTTCTTGTTGCTCAAAGATATCGACAAGATGTATTAGAAGCAGGGCATGATGACGATTTCAACAGAGAGCATGCAACCTACAGGCAATTCATCTTATGAAATCACGGGTATCTGGGAGCTGGTAACAGAAGGGTTATTCCCAGTTGTTGCATCTGGAAAATTTGAGACAACTATCCGGACAGGTTCGGTCAGTACCGTGGCTTTGTCGGAAAAAGACTTGGATAGAATGAATGGCAGCTGTATTACCTTTAAATATTAAATGTTGTTTTTTTTTAAATACTATTCTTTTTTATTTCAATTAAGACTATTCAACCTTTAAATAGTTAACACATGAGATTGTTACAACTGCAAGAAACAGTTTTCACTATTTAAGATTGCTACAAAGACCCCAGCAGGCCCCTCTTCTCAACTCGACCACCTTGTTGTGCCAACCACAAACCAGTCTTATGTTTGTGTCTTTAAAGGTGTAATGGCTCGAAATGTGTTACATGTAAATTAGGACATACTTACCCTTCTAGAGAATATTTGTTTATTTTTGCTTTCTGTGTTCTGTACTTGTCAGATGCTACTAGCGGAGCAGAACATGCTTACCCTTGTGCAGCACCTGATGCTACCCCTGCTTTTTGGTTATTATGTTTGGCAAAGTTAACTGGCAATTTCATATTGCTTGCTTGGTCAAGAACATATTTTAGCATTATATTAATAATAATCAATTGTTGCATTCGAATCATCTGCGACATTGTTGGAACTATTTGCAGTCTGGAGTGATTCAACAGTGCCGAAACGAGATCTCTGTTCAGCAACAATTGCATGAGTGGGTGGTGGTGGTACGGAAGCCAAAACTGCTCAAATTCGTTTTGGGTCATCTGGTCCCAGTACCATTTTTTGAGCCATGCCAATTTTGTCTTCCAATCGTAATGTAACAATTTTCTTGAGAAGCTCTGTCATGTACAGGTATCTCTTCTCAGTTTTACACGACTTGCAGACCACCTTCCATTTTTTTTTATTGAAACTCCTCTGATATCTGTTGTGAGAGAACAAAGCAATATGTTAGATTATGAGATCTATTATTTTGTAGGTGCTCTTAGCTTGACAATACTTTAATATCGTTTGGGATATTTATTTCATTGTTTGGTTGCCTCATCCGGATTTCTAATTTTTATATCTCTTACCATCATGATTCACTGATGCTGATTATATTAGAAACTTGAGATTAGATCCAAGCTTCCACCTCGGCAAATACTGTGTTGTGCATTTGTTAAATTGAAGATAGTTTGTACTTGTACTTGTCAAGTTCCTTTTTTTATGCTTGCCAATATACTATTTATATAATAGTTACTGATATGGAGGGCAATATCAAGATATACAGACTGCCCAAGGGTCGTAGTACGGAACAGTGAAAAAGATATTTCCCGAGCCGGAGCCGAGGGAAATATCTATTTCATGGTCTGTACCATGACCCGAGGGCAGTCTGTATATCCTGATATTGCCCTCTATATCAGTAACTATTGTGTTTATTGAAATGAAGACACACAAAATATACATTTTTGAAGGAATCAAGAAGCCTTAACAGAAACTGCAATTTTAGGAATAAATAAAACCTTACATACTTAATGTACTTTTAATCAGGATCATTGAATGTGTTTTAAAGTTTCTATTAATGCTGATATAGACCGGTAGCACCAGTAAATGCACGGTTTTTGGACCGGTCTATATCAGCAACCCAGTCTGTAACGCGGAATAGTGAAGGTCACATGGAGGGTGCTCAACCAATTAAATGCATGCTTTTTATTCTGATATTCAATAACATGTATCATACTAATCACGTTCATTTGAAGAAGTTATAGCATGAACTATCACTATTCATGAACATGTGTTAACTGGTACTGATCAAGAGTTATATTTTGTCTTGCAAAAGTACATATATGTATGCAGGCAAATGAAATGCTGCATAATATAACTTGTTTAAAAACATTTACTCTTCAAAGGGTGGTTCTCTCCAGGTACTCCGGCTTCCTCCACCACTAAAACTGGTCGCCACGATATAGCTGAAATATTGCTAAAAGTGACGTTAAACACAATAATTCATTCATTCAATCAAAATAAAGAATGAATACATAATTACAGGTTTTCACTTATCACAACAGTGGTTGACATCTTTTTTAATCAGTAACTTATTTCTGTATTCAATCACATTTTAGCAAAATTAATTAGAAACCATTACATACCTGAAATTGAGATAGTAGGGGATTTTGTTGAGAAATCGCTTGTCCAATATAATTTTCCTCAAGGCAACATGTTGGTCACTATCCCTTTCTAGCCATCCTTTATCTCGATCACTTGAGAGGGGTCAGTGTTTACATGCATATGAGCCATCACTACTGGGCAGCAACCACTCATGTTCATCAATAACATGGTGGAGGATTCCTCTCCAAGCTCCCTTAAAAAGACAAAATGTATTTACTATATGAAAAGAGCTGTAGTGGATCATTCATACAGTGACAATTTAAATGACCCATTTGCTATGGAGAAGAAGATTTAAATGTGAAAAGATTACAGAAAGCCGATAGAAGCAAAGTGATGACAATAGTTCACATGGTCCTTTGGACATATTACTTGTTTGCTCCAATAATTATGTATTAAGAAAATGAATTAATTATAAACATATAATGATACACATTGTATATAGTCCAATATGCAAAGCCAATTGACATGTCTGTCATGGCAGTACCACATGTTTTGGGAATGTTGTGTTACGTTCTTCTTGATTGTTGCTTGTCCTTGTCTTTATTTATTTTGACTACCGTTTTGTTTGTTGCTCTTGTAGTTTTTTTTCTTCCAAACCAAGCTTTTATTACAACATGAATCTAAATAATTGGATTTTTTCTAATTCATAATTCAGTTTCAGTAAGCTTACAATATATTCCTCCTGTGTATTACATATTTCTGCTGTATGCAAGAAGTGATTCACCAGATCCTTTGTCCACTCAAGTAATGGTTGGTTCTTGCCCTGTTTTTCATGAGCAACCTAATGAAAATAATGAACATTTGAAATTTTAGCAACAGAATACGTGAAACCTGAACAGGACATAAACGACATTTGATTATCTCTTGCCTCGACCCGCAAAAAGCATCTGGACCAGATGATATTAATCACCATATGGTAATTGCCACTGCAAACACTATTTGTCGTCTACTCTGCAAACTGTTTAATTTGTCTCTAAGGAAGAAATGTGTCCCGTCGTTTTGGAAACTTGCTAACGTTACAGCAGTTTTCAAAAAATCTGACAAATCGATCACTTCGAACAATAGACCAATATTGCTTTTTAGTTGTGTTAGTAGAATTTTTGAGAGAACTGTCTTTAAATATATTTTTAGCCATATCAGTGGACATAAGTACATACTTAAACATAAGTCTGGCTTTCTCACTGGATATTCCACTTCACATCAACTAGTTGAATAATACTACTGTATTATGACTGCATTTGAAAATCAGACTCCTTTGACATTGACGTTTTGCGATGTAAGCAATGCATTTGATCATGTCTGGATTAGAGGTCTATTTATAAACCTATCAATAGTCAATTTCAAAAACTTAAACAATTTATTGATAGATGTACTATCTAATTTCACTTTTCAAATCATCATGTTGTATACCTTGTTTATTAAACCCCAAATAAAGAACTTAAATAATGAAATCAAATTGAATTTATCTTATTGATAAATTAAAACTAGGTTCATAACCTTCATCCGCGGACTGGTCGTCACCATTCCCAAAATCTCCTTCTGAAAGTTCAACTGTAATACGGAAAGAGATCATGTAATACATATGATATGCGTTGAGTGATAATTTGCTATCAGTAATGGTTTTATAGTTACCAAAATATACAAGATTTGTGTAACTTGAATCCATATCCGAAAGTGTGAAAAAAATATGGATTTATTATATCAAAATTACCCCCCCCCCCCACCCTCCTGTTAAGAAAAGATAATGCCTCATGGGCACCTTATATAATGAATACGAATTTGAAGTATATTTTGGAGGGAGATCGACGAGTTATTCTAGACTCCTTTTTTATTTTTACTAAGAGCACTGTCATATCAACAATAACAAGTAAAAACTTTACTTACTCAAATGGATTTATAAAACTGCTTGATTTGTACATACAATTGTTGACCTCTGTCTCGATCTCTTCAATACCAGATGTATGAATTTTTCTACAAATTAAAGTTTCACAATAATCTACCAATAACAGTGTTTCTGAAAAAGAATATTTTCTTATCAAACATTTGCCATGATTTGGACTGACATTACCCTGGAAGTTTATCAGTCCGAACTTATTTTGTCAGTCCGAGTATTTAATTCTGATCTATATAATATTCAAAAGTTTTGAATCGGACATAGTGACTGACAGAAAACTATTTTTGTCTGACATTTTGATTTTGCCAATCTGACACTTTTCAAAAACACTGCTATAATCGATTATAATTCTTCTTCGTTGTGCATTCCTGGTAATTTATTTATTCTCTGAAAATTGAAACAGTTTTTCGAATCACCCAGTTTGAAGGATTTCAGGTCCTAACATTAATGGCAAAACATTATTAATTATATATACAATAATGTAGCTCCTGTGATTTTAAAGTTTGGTTGCTGCCTAAGTATGTCACATGAACTACTTTATTGTAGCTATATTATTTATTTAGGAAGCAACCATCTGATAATAAGGGGGATTTTCTATTGATATAAAATTGTTACCTATATGTATGAATTTTTCATGAAACTGTTCTGAAAAATACAATTAACATTCAGCATAATACTACTTACATTTTCCCCCCTTCTTTACCGGGAGATGATATTCCAGAAACATCAAGCATAACATTTACTGGTTAGGTTTGAAGGTTCTGGTGTTGATGTTGTTGCTGTTGTAGAAATTGTTTCATTTTGGGATTCAAGATTTCTTGTAGTTGCTTATATTTTTTATTGTTAATGCCAATGGACTCAAAGCTAATTCATACCTGCTTAAAACAAAGCAAACTAAATTTATTTTTGAGGTAATCTATTTGTGAAAAGTCTAGATTCTTACATGAACATCATGAGGGATGGTACTGGGATACTTTATCTTAGAAATAAAAAAATATTTTAATATTTTGATTTGCTCTGAAAAAAAATATGGACAGCTGAACTTGAATAAACAGTTCAATTCATAAATCCTACTGGACGTTATTACTTCATAAATTGCTTTTATATATTTCAAAACGTATAAAATATATTCTTCAACAAGGAATGTTAGCCTTATGGTTGCATAAAGCAATCGAGACGCACGAATATGAGATGTTTTTAAAATTACTCTTAAGTCTAGTATCTGGCATCATCATTCGCAATTTCATGGACACATATACAATCATTACACTGATAAAACGCGTTGATATATATATTTAAAGGCTATAAACACTTCTGTAGAAGGAATGTAAAGCTAATGAAACAAGTGGTTATGTCAATAATTTAAGATCAAAACAGAAGAAATCACACGTGAGATGAACCTACCTATCCAACAGAACTTTTGCAACTTCTGCGTGTGTTTTTATCCGTAAGACGTCCTAAGTTCAGTCCATCTGTCATATTCATCACCTATGCATACTCTGGTTTTGTTGTATTTTGCTGAATTATCTTTTTTGTGTTGTTTTCGTGTAAAATCCGTCAATGGTTTTTTTTCGTCCTCGATTCGATTTTTGGCCATGTACATCAGACATTTTCTTTTATCAACAAACAATTTCGCACATGCTCAAACTCTTTCCCGAATAAGTTCACTGTCAGATCATATGAATATTGCACGTGTCAACATTGAATTATTTACTGGATGCAAGAAAGTTAAACAGCGACGTATTTCCTTCGTTCTAGGCTATTTACGTATGATATTATGAAAAATGTCAACTCCAATTAGTTTAAAATATCGACTGTTGGAAACTTTTAATATAAAAAAAAGATTTCTGTCAGCTTGTATGCCTTTAACAGAATTTATAATTCTATCATTTCTGCAGTCCATAGGTTTTATCAAAGTATCTTCCTTCACATCTTGAACATACTCAATTCCTTCTCCTTAAACCACTCTGATCAGAAAAAATATGGATGTGTTATCTAATATTACATGTTTATTTATTTAAGGTATATTAGAAAGACAATTGTCAATAATTTATCTTACCTTTTCAATAACAAATTTATATGCACACAATACATAGATATGTTATCTGTAATTCTATCATAACCTCCTTCTTTCGTTTTGTTAACAAACGAGCGAGTTATCCATTAGATATAATCTCATTAGCACATACGCCTGTGAATGTGACTGACTTTTCAATTGGCAGCATTAATTGTGTGCGACATTTTCCGGAAACGTAAATATAAATTATCGTCTTCCAACAAAGCATAGTACCGTATTTGTACTATTAGACATATCAGAATCGAAATAAATCATGGAAGCCAGAATGTGCTTTGAGTTTTAACATGGATTGGCGGATATTAGCTTCTGGCTCGGGATACAATACTAATATCCGCCAATCCATGTTAAAACTCCCAACCCATTCTGGCTTTCATGATTTATTTCTTAATCATCTGTTCAAAATAAAAATAAAAAACATTTAACATCTGCTGGCGTCTTCATGTGAACAGATCAAGCAAGACTACTTTGCAGTTGATAAGCACAGCAAACCTACCTAAAAGGGCACTTCTATATAGCAAATTCCTGTCTATAAAGAGCCGTCTTATGCTTCCCATTAATGAATAGTGCACATAATTTTAAGTTGCATATAAAGGGCAACTGCTTCATAGAAGCCACATTTTCAGAATCCCTTGCATGGCCTTTATACACAGACTTGACTGTATTCACAAAATGTATACCTACACACGTTGATTTCAATGATAGAACGAAGAGCTTGTATATTCATCATTATTAATCCCCTCCATTCCTTGATTATATCTGCATTAGGATTTGGACAGAAACATATAAACCTCATCCAATAGCCTAATACCTGCGAATCAATAGTTGTACTGGATATTGTCCATATGGGCTAAGTACATCTGAATATATAAAACCGTATCGGTGGTGTAATGGTTAGGGCGCTCGCCTCGAGTGGTGGTATATCGTAGGTTCTTTCTAACAAAAGACTATGCAATTGATATATGTTGCTTCACACTAAGAACGCAGCATTAAGTAGAGCCAAGATGCATGTTTACCCGCGGACTGTTGTTCCAGTGAGCTAGCAACTAAGCATGTTGCCCTAAACGTTTTCATTTTGCGTTAAACAACAATCACTCATTCACTGTAAATATGCTCCATTCTTTAAATGATATCAAAAGCATACATAAATCACATATATGTGGTATTCCATAAACAAACATAAAGGAAAGCAAACAACAGCTGAAGTGTATTATAAAATAGTTTCACCGGTCTTATTATTAGTATATGTGATTTTACTTTGAGGTAGACATTGCCGCAGCATGATGAATACATGGTTGAAAGGTTCTTGTTGCTTGCCAATAATTGCACATTATCTAGGAAAACATTATGTGGTCTGTTGTCTAGTACAAATGAAAGACAAAAACACATTGGTTTAACATATCATATGTCATATGAATATATTATTGCTTACTTAATTGGTGTTAAGATAGGAAAATAAATAAGTTACAAAAAAGAAAATGTTGTCCATGTATCTATATCAAAGTCGTATATCTAAAACAAAATCACTGAACAGATCATTGAATCTCTGATTATCTTCTTGGATGTCAACTCAATGGAATTATTGAGTGATTTTATATCGCACAATGAATTTATTTTAAATGTTATTACGAACACTTTCATTCTTTCAGTACTCATACATTCTGCTGAACACCTCATAGCCAGAATATTCTGTGAAGTGACACCTTATATATCATTAAGGAGGTTTATCCTACTTCATTCACACCACATCCCCAGGTTTCAAGACATCGCATAGTCATGGTATCTCTGACATTCTTCTTCCTCGTTATCAACTCAAGCGATGGATGTTTAAGTCTTTATATTTCCCACAACGTGTTAATTCAAATATTATTCATACTTTCAGTAGTCGCCCTTTCTTCCGAACACCACATAGTCAGGACATTGTGGGAATATCCCATGTAAATATTCATACAAGACCACAACACAAATAGCTAATATAAAGAAGATCATGAATCTCTGATATTCTCCTTGGTCGTTACCTCAATTTGCCTCTTTCTGTGATTTTGATATTTAAGTTTTGAATTGTTCCGACATTTTCGGTACACCCCCTACGTCAGAACGCCCCATAGTCAGCTTATTGTGTGAATATGCTATGGCAATATGTATGTGGTATCACAGCAAGCATACATTACAGTAAAAAGGGGGTGAATATGTGACATTCTTCTTAGAAGTCGTCTCCCTGGGTGAATTACGTCTTGAGTTTTCACACCAAGAATTAATGCAAACATTATCCTGGACATTACACCCATCATCAGGTTTCAGGCTATCTTAGTTATGATGTACAGTGCTTTGCTAACAGAGAACACTATTTGCAGTCGCTTCGTCATGGGAATAATCTATGTACATATTTGTTATTCAAACCCTTAACAACAATGCGGTGACATTGAAAGACGAATTATGAAATTCAATGAGCAAGAAATATAAAATAAATGTTATTCAAGTGCTAGACAGAGAATAAATCAGAATAGGGGAATGTAACATTATTAACCATGCATAGGACCCGAATAACTATTACATTATGATGCACACCTTTTGATTAAGTTCAAACTTTTTCATGCCGTTATACAACATGACAGAAATCCGTTTCCGTGTCTGACGTCGTTTTTTCGAGTGCGGTAGATCGTGAGTTTGAGCCCTTATCGGGTCAAGCCAAAGACTAAAAAATTGGTATTGGTTGCTTCTCCGCTAAGCACCCTATACGTCAGAACACCCCATTGTCAGTTTATTATGTATATATCCCATGGCAATGTTCATGTAGCACCACCTCAAGCATAATTAACATTAAAAAGGGGATGAATATGCGACATTCTTCTTAGAAGTCGTCTCCCTGGGTATATTACGTCTTGCGTTTTCACACCAAGAATTAATGTAGCAATTATCCTGCACATTACATCCATCATTAGGTTTCAGGCTATCTTAGTTATGATGTACAGTATTTTGTTAACAAGGAACAGTATTTTAATTTACTAGCAGTCGTTTCATAGTGTGAATAATTTATGCAAATATTTGTTATCCAAACTCTTAACACCAATGAGGAGACATTGAAAGATGATGAATTATGAAATTATATAATGAACAAGAAATATAAAATAAGAAGAATATGAACATACCAAAGGGGTAATCAGAATCCGTATATCGAAGAACAGACAACACAATGGTCAACAGAAAAAGTACAAAAGGACAAAAAACGATCTACAAAGCTAAAGATCGAATAACACGAAACCCACGATACACTGAGGGCGAATTTAGGTGCTCCGAAAGGGTAAACAGTTCCTGCACCATTAGTGACACCCGTCGTGTTAATCTAGTTACAAACCCGGTGATGTATGCTTTCAAGTGTGCTAGACAGAGTATGAATCAGAAGACGGAGGTGTAATATTATCAACTCTGCATAGGACCCGAATAACTATTTCATTATGGCGCATATCTTTTAATTAAATTCAAACATTTTCATGATGTTTTTCAACATGATGGAAGTCTGTGTCCGTGTCGGACGTCGCTTTTTCGAGTGCGTAGAACGTGAGTTCAAGCCCCTATCGGATCAAACCAAGGACTATAAAATTTGCATTTGCTGCTTCTACGCTACGCATGCAGCATTAAGGAGAAATATCAAAGCCATGTTGGCTGGGAATCAGGATAATATGCCCTAGTTGGGGGACATGTCCATCCTCGTTTCAGTGAGATATCACTTTAAGCATTCAACTAAGCGTATTGGTCTAGTACAAAACGGACATCCTCATCATATCATTGAAAATTAACTTGCTCTCGACATGATATAGCTGAGTTGTTAATAAACAACAATCACTTACTCACTCTGTAAAGTTCACCTTTCACACACTGGCGAAATACAAAGATTACAAGACCTTATTAACACATATAACAAACAAGCAAAGCAGACAAACCAACAAATGAGATACACGCACCTGCTTTGATATTACGTCATCTGTTTGACCATTTGTCCAATGTAGACACATATGCATGTATTTGTAAAGTACATTTGTTAACTATGTCTATTATAGAAGACCTGATGATGACTGTCTGATGTACGACGACCATTTGCCGTAGCTTATTTTTTTGGCTGAGTTTCATTTGTTCGCTTTACGAATATATCCTTGCTTTCTTTACTTGAGTTTATTATCTTGCTGTATGCTTGTGCTGCAACAGTTTCACATTCAATACCATGTTTCATAGCTGCTGTTTGTATCCGTCCGGCTGACTGCAAGCGTTGGCAAGTTTCTCACCATCTGAAATGACAAAATACTTGCAATACATATTTGCAAAGGAAATTAGCAGATATCAGTTCGTAGTGTCACATACACTGAGTCTGCATACACATAACAGGCACAATATCACTATGGAACATCTCAAAGGGGATGTGTTCTACGTTACCAACAAAAAATGTCTCGTAACTATGTTTTGAATTTTATGGACAATAACATGTTTCCAGGCCTGTCATTAAAAGATGTAATGATGTGTAATCCAAAAACAGTCATCAGTGAAAATGTTTCAATTCACTAAAAGTGACAGAAATTGAAAGTAAGAAATAAAGGGAAGTACCCGACTTCAGAATGTAGTTTTTTTTTAAATAATCAACGAGATCCTAAGAAAAGGTTGAAGATATCAAAGGGGTAATCAAAAGTCGTATATCGAAAAATGACAAAAAAACAATGACCAAAATAAAAAGGACAAACAATGATCTACAAAACACTACACATAAAGTTCAAGACCGAGCAACACGAATTCCACTAAAACCGGAGGGGGTACTCATGTGCTCCGGAAGGGCTAGAAGTTCGCGCTCCACAAGTGACACCTGTCGTGTTATTGCTAAACGACACGAACATCATCTGATATGGAAATCGCGTTGGGCGCCAGTATACTTAAATAAATACAAATAACACAAATAAAACATGAACCCTCTATATAATCTTAATAATATGTCTTATTGCAAAAAACAAAATCATGAATCTTTGATATTCTTCTTGGTTTTCAAATCAATGGATGGATGTTTAATCTTCAGTTACCACATCAAGGCCAGATTCATACTTTCATGACACCCTATTCGTGTGATGACCTCATAGTCAGGATATATTGTTAATATTTTATGGAAATATCTATATAAGACCTCAATGTGATGATGAATGTCTGATGAAAATCTTTTTAGAAATGGTCTCCCTGGGAGAATTACTTCTTGTATTTTTCACACTAAGAATCAATACAATTATCTTATTTTAACAACAATCCATCCTCAAGTTCCAGAACACAGTCACGAGGTACATATACAAAGCGGATTGTCTGCATTTATATGTAGTTGTACAATAATACCCCCAGCAAATATATTGTAAATGCTGCCTCTAATATCACATACAGGCCGCTAATAGAGGCCGATGATACAGGCCGTTAATAGGGGCCGATGAACTTTAATAATTTGACCCAATTTTGGGACAAGGTTGATATCGTTTACGTAATGCATTTCTCTGACTATTATCACACTATTGTTCGAACAGTGGATTATTTTTAAGAATCTAGTGTTTATTCTTTTGTTCTTGAACATATGAACTTTAAATAACCTTTAACGATTTTAGGCTTAAAAACACGTTTTACTCAGTTTTGGACTTTCGTGTCTCGAACCACTGCTGGCCTTTTCAAAGTCTATTTTGACTTTCAAAACTTCCATCTAACCACTCGACTACGGAGACCACACTACTTTACGCTATAATTAGTATATTTGACTCTTGAGATTAAGCTTTGTAAAAAAAAAATATTAACAATTTGTTTAAAAAAGCAAGTATTTCAGATCTGGCATAATTTGTGTTCAGAACTGACGAGTATGTGAACTTTTAAAATGTATTCTCGCAATACAAAAACAACTAACGAACCGACCGCAAGTAATAACAAATCAGACAGACAACAGGTGAAGATTTGGGACACTTGAAAGACCTTGAAATATCTAAATATAAACGATTCTTTTCAGTTGAAAGACTTTGAAATATCTAAATATAAACGAGAATCGAAAGGACGTTGACCGATAAAAATTTGTCGTTTTATTTTTGTTAATTGTTGTCTTATTTGGCTTTCTAAACATTAAAAGCGAAAAAATATATGGCATGCCATATATTTTTTCAGCAACACTATTATTGTACAAGTTAGATACATTATTATTGAAACAAAAGAATTTGCCCGTATTGGATATAACGAGTTTCTTTTTCCGCATGAGTACTCAGGTGACGGCCTTGGTGCTACTCATGCAGAAAAAGAAACCCGTTATATCCAATACGGTCCGCTTCTTTTGTTTCAATAGTACTGTATCCTATACTTGTTTCGTCGTGTGAATAATTTATGAAAATGTTTATTTTTAATAAACCGCAGTAATAAGGAACACAATCAAAGAAAAGACTGATTATGCCAAAGGTGTAATCAGAAGATACCAAAGAGGTAGTTAGAAGTTACCAAAGGGGTAATCCGAAGATACCAAAGAGGTAATCAGAAGATATCAAAGGGGTAATACGAAGATACCAAAAAGGTAATCATAAGATACTAAAGGTTAATCAGAAGATACCAAAGGAGTAATCAGAAGATACCAAAGGGGTAATCAGAAGATACCAAAGGGGTATTCAGAAGATACAAAAGGGTTAATTACAAGACATCAGAGAGGTAATCTGAAGATACCAATGGGGTAATCAGAAGATATCAATGGGGTAATCAGAAGATACAAACGGGATATTCAGAAGCCGTAAGTCAAAGAAAGAGAGACAATGAAGATACCAAAAGGCTAATCGGAAGATACCAAAGGGGTAATCAGAATATACAAATGGGGTAATCAGAAGATACCAATGGGGTAGTCAGAAGCCGTAAGTCAAAGAAAGACCGACAATGAAGATACCAAAGGGGTAATTAGAAGATATCTAATAGGTAATCAGAAGATACCAAAGGGGTAGTCAGAAAATACCAATGGGGTAATAAGAAGATACCAATGATGTAATCAGAAGATATCAAAGCGGGTATGGTGTTTAACGTCACTTTTAAACAATATTTCAGTTATATAGTGGCGGTCAGTTTTATTGGCGGAGGAAATCAGAGTACTCGGGGAAAACCAGCGGCCTGCCGCAAGTCACTGACAGACTTTATCACATAATGTTATATCGAGTACACTTCACCTGAACGGGATTCGAACTCACAACGTCAGTGGTGGTAGGCATTGATTGCAGAGGTAATTGTAAATCCCACTACCATACCATCCCCCACACGACGACCCCTTATCTAAATTGTAATCAGAAGTCGTATACCACCGAAGGACAGATATCTCCATGCCAGTCAATGGTCAAAAGTTTGAAGATACCACAGGGGTAATCAGAAGCCATCAATGGAAGAAAGAGAGACAACGCAATGGGTAAACGTTGAAGATATCAAAGGGGTAATCAGAAACCGTAAATCGAAGTAGGAAAGACAAAACAATTGTCGAGTGTTTGAAGATACCAAGGGGGTAATGAGAACCCGTAAGTCGATGACGGACATACAGCACAGTGGAAACAATATTAAAGCTGCCAAAGTGGCAATCAGAAGCCGTATATCAAGGAACAGACAAAACAGTGGCCAAAAGTTTGAAGATACCAAAGAGGTAATCAGAAGCCATACATCAAAGGAGAGGCATCACAGTGGGAAAAAGTATGAAAATACCAAACGGTAATCAGAAGCTGTAAATCGAAGGACGGACAACACAATACCCAAAAGGAAAAACAACGATCTGCAAAAGATTACACATAAAACAATTTCGAGCAACACGAACCGTACTGAAAACAGAGGGTGAATTCAGGAGCTCCGGAAGGGTTATCAGTTCCTGTGCCATATGTGACACCCATCGTGTTACTTTTAAACGACACACAAATCATTGGACATGAAAATCGTGTTGGGCACCAGTATATGTAAATAACTACAAATAACATAAATAAAACATGAACCCCCATACAAAGCAAATGGGAGTCAGGACGAAGTCGTAGCGGACATCAAAACAAGGAACTCAAAACTTTAAAAAACACGAATTTATGGAATCTTTATTTATTCATGAAATCCCGTTGATGATATTTAAGTGAGCAATCTGTCATCCTGTAATACATGTTTATTTGTGTATGTAATTATCTATTTAACTTCTAAATTTATAGTTCCTAAATAATGTAATTGTTAATAGAACTAAGGTTATCACCCCTCCCTCTCCCTTTTAGGTATAAGGTAACAATAACGAAATTTAATTTTCAATATCACGTTTAGTCCCTTTGGTTTTCTTGCTGTCAAATAGTTTGAAATTATTTTAGGGTACTAATTATCGTTTATTCCAGAAATGCATGGCATATCTCATTACATTGGATATGTACTAATTAATTAATGTCATTGATAATAAAACCACTTGTTTCCAGGTTCGAGAAAAGGTCATGATATGAAATTCGTTGGATGCTTTGTTTAATTTATTGCTAACAATTATCTGAGTGTATATACACCTGCACCATATCTTAAAGTTGAATGCAGATAAAAAAAAACTAATTGTTCAAAATAATTGACTGAACTATCCTTTAACTTGGAGCGTACCTGATGAATTTTATTTCAGAAACGTGTCGTGCACTCTAAATTAGATATCTACGTTTTAATCATACAAGTAATTGTCAAGGATGACATGAAGGTAGGTAGCCATTGCTAAATAATATAAGTCGTCAAATTATCTTGATTTCACTAAATTGAAATGAAACAAAATAAAAAAAAACATTAATGAAAGAAAAACAGCAAAGGGGTTATTTCCGAACTAGTTGAACCAAGATCTGGTATCATTTGGTTCCTAGACTTACTAGACAGGGGACCAGGAACAGATTGACTGTGTCTGTTTCATCTACAAAATGACATACAGTCAATGGTTGCAACTTACGTTCTGTCTCGCTGTCTCCAATCGTATGATCATGTGCTAAAATACTGTCTATTGTTAATGCCATATTTATGTGTCAAGAAAACAGCCAAATTTTCACAAGTATCGTATGATTATGAGACAACATATAGTCAAGCATATATTCTACGATGGAATTTAACATATACTGGTTCATCTACAAAGTACAGTCAACTCTGTGAAATATAATGGTTGTGTGACATAGTTTAGTCAAATTATGTGACACATAATAAGTCAACTTTATATTCTATCATTATATGACATACCACAGTCAATGCTATATAACACGACAGGTGCCCCTAGTGGATCAGAAACTACTTACCCTTCCTGAGCAGTCATGTATGTGTGTTAGGAATATCTGTTTTACCTCTTTTTCTTCGATTTTCTGATTGAATTTTGGAAATGTTCTAACGGTGAATGTTTTTTTTGTTCTTATTTTGTAAAGTATCACACGATTTATTTATCAAAACTTAGCTGCATAAACAGTTTTCGTACTTGTCTAATAGTGAACGACAAATCTACACCTTTTCCTCATATCCCTACTTGGGAAACCCTGGATAGAAACATATCACCTGGTTATTCACATCAGGATACGATTCCCACGAAATAACGACCGCAGATTGCCGGTTATTGCACTCTTTCTTAGGTTGTGACAAAAGGAGCAAATCGTCTTTCCAAATGCCACTTTACGTGCGCGTAAAAGAATAATTGTAACATCCCCCAATGACCAACACATCGGTATGATTGGTCATTGGTACCCCGCTGCAATATAAAACATACATATCCTATGCATTATATTCCTTTTTATTTGTCACAATAAAACTATTTTGTGCCCATAACACTAACTTAACCCCGCCACTTGTTATTGAAGGACCTGTATCAATCCAGGAAAGTTAGTAGTCATGCATATATATATGTGTCAGGGTTATTGATTAACACTTCTTTCTACAGTACACGTAAATGAATAGTTATGCCATACCAGGTACAACAGTTATTGATAACGTTTGTCATTGACCTGTGTCTGAACGATGCTTTTTTGCAGTATAATCCGGTTACAACAAATCGTCAATAGATAACACAAAATAATATATGTTGCATATTTTAATGATTTAAGCATACTATGAAAAGCTTGGCCAAAAAGCGAAAACTATTATGTTAGCAAAATTGATACTAAAAACTTGCATGACCGATTCTAATACTGTTGCTAACTAAAGCAAAGGGACCATCAGGAACACAGCACAATAGACAAATGAAGGGAATAAACGAAAACCAACAAGTTAAATAATGGTCACCAAACGTAACATAGAAAGCAAAACATTTAGCAACACGAATAGATTAAGCAATTAGCTGTATACTCATGTGCTTAGAAATGCAGACATATCTGCTCTATTAATGGTGGCAGCCGTTTTGGGTTACTGCTAAGCGACCCTAACAGCATCTAATATGGAAAAGTATACATAAAAATAACAAAAATAGTCCATGAGTCCCAGAGCTAACATTTCTCCAAAGATGGTATATATGTATCATTTTCTTTACAAGAATGTTATTCTATATATCTGTAAGTACTACAGAGCAGATACACATTCATTGTTCTCTATCTGCACCTCCTCCAGTAGTCTTGTTTGTAACCCAGTGTAATGGCAATTGTCCATATGGTGGAGATCCTCTAAATATACTTCATCCTCTCCATGAAGGGAAGATCACAATTCTGGTCGGTCAAAGTCATAATCTTCTGAAAAAAATAAATAAATCATATATATGTTGTATATAATAAACAAGCATAGTGAAAACACAATGTATCTTCAACTACCCGCCCAATATCGGGTGATATTTTTTATGTTCAGGGGTTCACACTTAGGACTTCACACTTCAAACATATCACGAACATGTCTAGATTTGCTGTTCAATATTAGATAGATACGACAGCTGTTTGTACGGTTAAGTGTTAATAAGTAAATCGTGTGATATTTCACAAAATAAGAAAACAACATACACGTTAGAGTATTTCCAAAATTCTATCGCCAAATCGAGGAAAGAGATGCAAAACAGATACTCCTAACACATATACATAACCACTCATTCTATTGTCTCGGTACAAGAACTCAAATCAATAACTGGTTGAACTAAAGCAGTTATATAAACCCAAGTATCGCCTTTCAGTCAAATAATGTGGTCATGTAAATGTTTTTAAGGGGATTCTGTTTGGGACCTTTGGTTTTATTGCTCGTTTCAACTATGTTTTCCTTCTTTTTTATGTACTTATATACATATAGGGAAGGTTTGAATGTTCCAAGTGGAAAATCAGAAGCCGTAAGTGTTATAAGGACAGAAAACACAATGGTCAAACAAAAATAAAACCAAAAGGACAAATAATGATCTATATCCGCATTATTTCAATACGATGCGATATTTAGGTTCACAAAACTATTTTAATGCAACCATTTATTGATTTGAGTTCTTTTACCAAGACAAGATAGGGAACAGTCATATATGTGTGTTAGGAATATCTGTTCTACCTCTTTCCAAATGTCACTTTACGTGCGCGTAAAAGAATAATTGTAACATCCCCCAATGACCAACACATCGGTATGATTGGTCAGTGGTACCCCGTTGCAATATAAAGCCTACACATCATATTCCTTTTTATTTGTCACAATAAAACTAGTGTGTGCCCATAACATTAACGTAACCCCGCCACTTGTTATTGAAGTACCGGTATCAAGCTAGGAAAGTGAGTTGTCATGTGTATATATGTGTGAGTGTTATCGGTTAACGCTTCTGTCTACAGTACACGCACATGAATAGTTATGTCATACCAGGTACAACAGTTATTGATAACGTTTGTCATTGATTTGTCAGAACGATGTTTTTTCGCAGTATAATTCGGTTACCTCCATCAACACATCGTCAATAGATAACACAAAATAACAACTGCTAACAACTTGCGACCATAACAGCATCTAATATGGAAAAAGTATACATAAAAATAACAAAAATAGTCCCAGAGCTAACATTTGTCCAAAGATGGCATATATGTATCATTTTCTATGCAAGCATGTTATTCTATATATCTGTAAGTACTACAGAGCAGAGACTCATTCATTGGTCTCTATCTACACCTCTTCCAGTAGTCTTGTTTGTAACCCAGTAATTGTGGTGGCTATTGTCCATATGGTGGAGATCCTCTAAATATACTGTATCCTCTCCATGAAGGGAAGATTACAATTACAGTCGGTCAAAGTCATAATCTTCTAAAAAAAGCAAAAATAAATCATATGTATGTTGTATATAATAAATAAGCATAGTGAAAACACAATGTCTCTTCAACTACCCGCCCAATATACAACTCAAAGTCTGACATATATGTTTTATTTCAAGTTTTTAATATTGGTGTCTATGTTTGTTTGTGTAATAAATCGCCGGATCCGAACCATAGCGGGCCTCTCACAGTTTCTGTAAGTTTGTTTCAATTATGTGTAATACGTCGTATAAATTAAAACAATAATACATTTTGATGCATCACTGTTTATTGCCGTTAATGTAATTTACTAAACAAATATCCATGGAAACATTCTGTGATCAGTTGTAGTACAGTAAATTGTAAAAATGAATCATGTGTTTGTACATATGATTTAACATTTGATTTATCAGATGTAAAGCAAATTGATATAATAATATAAAAACGATCTGATATCATTTTGTTTTTATCTGTATTGAAGATTGTCATCCCATTAACCAGTTTAATACCGCCACATCGTGATGTCTGTCCAAAGCCAGGACCTGTATTTCCAACGTCATCTGTGGTGGTCTTTACTTTGTGTTCAGTAAGTTAAGATGAGAGGTGATTCTGCGTGGGTTTTTTTAAATTGGTGGAATTGTTGACCATCACTGTTTAAACTTTTTTTTCAAAACACAACTATACATAAAACTTAACCCGTTTTTCCATAATACTTGTTCGGCTTTCTATTCTTTCTAACATTCTAGCTATTGATTCGTGTCCATTTTCCTGTGCATACAGTAGAGCGTCCATCCGTAAATATCTGATATCCTTATATCTGCTCCGTTTGCTAAGAGAAGCTTTAAAAAAGTTGTACGTTGTTGTTCGTCGTGTTCCTTACTTCTACACATTTCTATCAATGGAGTTCCACCAATGAAGTTCGTACATTTACATTCGCTCCTTTTAATATAACATTACTTGCCTTGTTAAAATTGTTTTCTTTAATTGCAATAAACAAACGATAAGAAAGTTGAGGATTTTCTGATTTTACTGAAGCTGTGCCCATTTCGTCTGTTCTTATGATGACTCTTGTGAATAAAAATATGTCTGTCCTTCGTAGATGATGCTCTATGTTCAGTTTGAATAATATGATCTGTACCTTGAAGTCTTTGCTTAAATACATTGGGCATATTTTGATAGATACCTGTATATTTACCTACTAATGGAAAAATTAACACCATAAAGAAAATACACCTGCAGTACTCGTATTGGACGTGATCTCTCCAACCGGAAGGTTTGATCTTAATAAAATCACACAGGAAAAAAACATTCAAATGTTATTAATGACGTATTTCACAGGAGGGCTATCGTGGTTTTGATCGTATGGTACTTGGATATACAATTACATATGCAATATGTGCCTATCACCACTGATGGTAAGAGTTATTATTCTGCTCAGGGCAAGGTGTATATTATTATGTGATAAAGTTTGTCAGTGACATCCGACAGGTCGGTGGTTCTCTCCGGGTACTCCGGTTTCCTCCACCAATAAAACTGACCGACACGATATAACTGAAACACCAACAGTGATCTACAAAACACTACACAGAAAACCACAGATTGAACAACACAAGGGTAAGCAGTTCCTCCTCCTCTAGTGGTACTCGTCATGTTGCTATAATAGTCTGGTTACACGTCACGAATGGGGGGAATGTCGGTACTGTGATAACGACAAAGGACATAATTCAGTAGTCATTTGTGACACCTATCTTGCTTAACGGCTATCCCAATCATGGTGGCAACAAGACGATATGAAGTGATGTTTTGAACATTTTTTTTCCAATTAAAATCTTTAATGAAATCTTTGCATTTGTTAGTCAAAACTCATAAGTACCAGTACCTTATCCTGCCCTCGTTAATGTTAGTATCATGTCATAGAAATAGTGATATTCTTGTTAGTACAATACAATTAAGATTGATCAATAAATGCAATACGGATTTTGAGAGTTATTTCATAAGTGTTACTAATTTTAGACTTGTTTGTTTACTTCCTATCGTAGCGTATTCGTATGTACTTTCGGTTTTGACCCACGTGTTGGGAGATATATGTTTTCAACTTAATAACTAGGAACACTTTGTTCAGTAGCTTCTTTGTTAGCAGTAACCATTCATCACTTAAATCATGAAAGGAACCACAAGCTCTTCGATATATATCAACTTAGAGTTATATAATCCATATACCGGTGCTGCTCGCATGTTACTACAGATAAATGGAAGCATGATCTGGTATCCACTCATTTCTGAGCTCGACACGGGGAGGGAACCATAACCAAACTGACAATGCTAACTTTAAGCAATACAATGAAGCACGTTCAGCTTGGTATATTTACCTATTTACCCTATGGTCATTGATCTACTAACTGTAAGGAATGACGGATATTGTGTTGTGTTTTCAGTTAAATTAAATATATATGATTGTAACAAGTTACAGTCAACTGTATAATTATTGAATAACTAAGTTTGTCCTTCCTCGGGCATAGGGAACTATTGAAGACTTTGACCCTCATACTTAGGCCCTTTAGTTTACTTCCTTTCAAAGACATTTAAGTAATTTGGCTTTCCAATATTTTAATTATGAGCGTACATGATGAAGGTTATTCTAGAAATACGTCGTGCACACTAATTTAGATATCTACGTTTTTATTATATCATATCAGTATGTGACAAAGTACAATCAATCTTTTATTCTATCATGTTGTCACAATTTTATATCAATTCATTATGCGACATTCAATGTAATATCATATGAAGTTAATGATATTGTATAATCAGACTAAAAATGGAAAAAAAATGAAAAACGAAAAGAAGGTGACACGGTCCTCTTATTGCACATTCCGCTTGGCTACCCGTTCCGTAATATATGTGTAACAAATGGTTACGGATATGTTCTCTTTGTTGTAATAACAATGCTATCCTTTCCTCATTCATGAAATATCACCTGGTTTGTAACAAGAGTAACAAGATGGATGCCACTAGTGGAGCAGGAACTATTGATCATTCCGGAGCACCTGAGTTAATACCTGGTTTTTAGTGGTGTTCCTGTTGGTCGATCTGTAGTTTTATGCGTTGTATTATGTACATTATTGTTTGTCTTTTTGTCCTTTTTCCTTTGACCATTTCATTGTCTGTCCTTCCATTTAGGGCTTCTGATTTCCCCTTTGGTATCTTTAGCACATGCACATAGGATAAATGAACACATAAGGTTGACGACATCAAATGGATCATCAGATGCCGTAAATGACAGAAAGACAGACAATGCAATGGCCAAAAGAAAACCGACAACTGATCTACGAAACACTGCACAGAAAACTAAAGCCTAGTGTTATGAGTGTGTGTATAATTTGATGTTATTGTTGATGATAATTTAGTGACCTATATTTCTATCTGCTATTATATTCATGACATTGTAATTAAATGGTACTTTTAAAGTTATTATTTTTTAATTGCTTACATGATTACTATTTATAGTTGTTTACATGAAAGTAGGACAGATCTTAGTAGAATGTTCTAGAAAATACACATTATTTACTTGTTTTGAACATATATTCATGAAATGACAAGAATATTCTGGAATGTACTTTAGCCACGAATGTTCTGGAAACTTCCCTTCAAATATATATAAATAGTGAACAATTCTCCAGAGTACAGAGTCTAATTTAGTGATGAAGGATTAATTATATACATTGGATATTATAGAACTGTTTTGGATTGTAATTAACTGCGAACTTTCAACAAGGATTTATTAATTGTTTTAGAAGGACAATTTGTTCATTCACTCATTATTGGATAAAGGATATTACTTGGATATACTTGGAATCATTTGGACTTTGAACACTAACAGCTAAGTTGTATTGTATTATCTTGAATATTATTGTAAAATACTTTTCTTGTAACATAATAGATTTTTAGAAAAGATTTTAGATACTTTTGTCCTTTATTGGCTCACTTGTGTTACGGCATTTATCTTTTGACCATAACACTAGCTAAAATCAGGCGATCAACTCATCTGATCCGGAAGGGTGACCAGTTCATACAACATTAGTACACTCGGACGCCACACAAACATTGCAAACAAAATGGTAGAACAAACCAGAAGATCAAAAACTCAGACAACATGTACTCTAAAGAACACTAAAGGTGTCTGAAGCAATAATGGGTAGATTTCATTTTAAGCATACTTATTCATAAATGAATGAAATGGATTGGATAGCAGGCAATAACCTATATAAATTCTCTCCATACACAAGGCAACAGCAAGAATCAACAATGCATTTACAATGCACAATATAGAATTTCATACTCAAAGGGAAATAACTCTAGTATGCAATAGTAGTCAGAAATCTCATATATTCAGTTATTGATAAGTAATTAGATTTTATCGACAATTTGGCTGATATGAGATCTACTAATTTTCTTATATACACTTAGTTGCTATCTAAAAGTGTTACCAGTGTACGATGTTGCTAGATTTATTACCTCTCAATTTAATTTAAATACTTAATTCATTTCAGAATTTTTTTTATTAACATGCCGTAGGTAATCATAGTGTAAATATGAGATTTATGACATTATATATACATGTATATATTTATAAAACAAAATAAATTATCAATAGAATATCAATAAGTTAATTTAATTTAGTCATGTGAGAGGTATAGTACCGATATTTGCAATCATGGTTCATCCTATATGTGAATACTGTTATAGTTTAAAATGTTTAAGAATTTTAAAATTTATATTACTATATTATTATCAAATCGTTTGTTCCGCTTAATAAAAGAATGTACTGCACGAAAAAGTTTTACATTCTGAGGTTTCACTTCTAGATGTTGCTGTAAATGTAGATTTAGATTGCTAGCATCATTCCTCATCTGACAGTGTATGATATTTTCTTTTCTGTCACCTATATGAAAATATTTAGGCGACGCTTTTGTACAAGAGTTCAGTCTTGTCTTAAGTATATTAAGAGAAGGACTGGACTTTGTTGAAGCAGGCAAACCATTCCAGAGTCGTAGCGTACAAGGGATGAAATTTTGCTATATGAGACAGTATTACAAAAGGGTAGTCTAACATTGTCCCCCGATATTTGTTGTCGTAGATTATAATCGTGAATATTTTCTGTGTATGGTTGGATCATGTCATACATATAGTCCGGAGTTAAACCATTTATTATTTTATGGAGTAAAATCAACTTTTGTTTCTCTCTTCTTTTATAAAGGGGTTCCCAGTCAAGTTCACTATATAATTTAGATATGGATGAATTTACTCTCAACCCTGTAATTATCCTGCCTGCTTCAACCCGAACACTTTCCAATAGATTAGCTTCATTTTGGGTACAATTGTCCCAAATTACATTTCCATATTCTGGTATAGGTCGGATAAATGACAAATAAATATTAATCAATACATTTCTGTCAACTTGATATTTGAGCATTCTAAGAATTTTAAGCCTGTCACATGCTTTCTTATAAATTTTACTTACATAATCACCCATTTACAATTACTTTGGAGATCCAGACCCAGATGACAGTGAGCATTAACGTCTGTCACTCTGTTATCCATATCCCCAAAGTAAACTGGAGGATTATTTATATTTCGTCTAGTAAATAAAACTGATCCAGTTTTATTAGGATTAAATTTAATAGCCCGGTTGTGTGACCAGTTATGAATATGAGACAAGTCTGTGGAGAGCATATCTGCAATTTGTATATAATTTTGTTCATCGACTATTACATACAAACATGTATCATTGGCAAAGAGTGTGATATTACAATCAAGATCATCAACAATATCGCTTATGTATATAAGGGGTAGATGGTTCTATCTATCTACTTGTACTCTACATGAAACGTTTAAATACTTTTCACGTTATTGCCAGTAGTCCATTTGAAACTGAGTTTTGTCACTCTCATTCATATTCTAAATTTGTTCCCGTAAAATGACAGCACAAATGTAATTTTCAGGATGCGATTTGTTTTGTTATAGGGTCAATGTGAAATAATTAATTAAAAACAAAATGACACCCTGTCGAAATAAGCCAAGAGGTAAGTCAGTAACAGTCACATATATTTATACATGTTGCGATCAATAACTAAATGATTAATTTAACGTGAATAGAAGCTCATATAAACGTAGTTATCAAATTTACTGTGAACGACGAGTTTCATTATACGTACTCAAAGCAAAATATTGGAAAGCCAAATAATTTAAACAGTCTTTGGAAGCAATAAAATCAAAGGTCCTTAACAGTATCTCCCAAATGGCAATTATTATTAAAACTAAGATTCTCGTCACTCGGAAAAAGGTGACCTTAGCCTATTTCGACTATTTTGTTTAGACCTTTTAAATAACTTACACACAGAGACCAATTTTTGAGAGTGAGTGTACCAAAGAAACCTTATTCAGTGTAGCGTCGTGTGTACTATATTACATGTCTTCGTTTTTATTATTTGTATTTTACCATGCTGCTCATTACACTCATACGAAGAAAACACATACATGGCCCCATTATTTCCCTATGAGGCGATATTTGGGTTCAAAATTCTACTTTAATGCAATCAATTGTTTACCTATGATCGTGCACAAAGGCAGGAGAGTGAATAGTCATGCATATGTGTTAGGAGTTTCTGTGTGTCCATTCTTTTTTCGATTTGTCGATTGAATTTTGGAAATACTCTAATGGTGTATGTTGTTTTCTTATTTTGTGAAATATCACACATTTTTTGTATTCAATACTAAATTGTACAAACACCTGTTGGTTCTGTCTAATAGTGAACAACAAATCTTCAAATGTTCGTCATGTCATGATATTAAGTGTGAAACCATGGACATAAAACTAATACCTGATTCTCCACAATAGAATACAATCCCTCATAGATAGCGACCACAGGGTTGCTGGTTCTTGTAATCTTCTGTAGGATGGGAGAAAAAGAGTGCATCGTCTTTCCAAATGCCACTTTACTTGCGCATAGAGAACAATTGTAACACCCCCAAGGAACAATAAATCGGTAGGATTGGTAATCGGTATTATAGTGCAAAGTAAAATATACCCATCATATATATGTGTTCCCCTTTTTGTCAACTTGTCTGTGTCATAAAAGACGATGACATGCTAAAATAACACAACTTATTGCTTGTTTAAAAGAGCTTAAGACAACAAGCTTCATCGTATCTAACTTGAGGTATTTTGTAATTGTAATTGGAAATTTTAAACTAGTTTAACCCCGCTATTTGTTGCTGCAGTGCCTGTACCAAGCCAGAAAAGTCATGTATATATGTGTTAGGGATATCGATTATGCCTTTTTCTACAGTACATGTACATGAATAGTTATGTCATACCAGATACAACAGTAGTAGATAACGTTTGTCATAGACTTGGTCAGACGATGATTTTTCTCAGGATATTCAGGCTACCTCCACCAACAAAACGTAAATATATAAAAAAAAAAAACAATAATGTATGCTGAATATTTTAATGATGTAATCATATTGTGAACAGTCTTCCATATTATTTGGTTAAATATTATATAGTAAACATGATTATAGCAAGAATATCAACGAATCAAACATGTAATTGTGGACATCACATATACGGCACATACAAAAGACTCATGTATCATCTTTATATCGTGAATATAGTGAAGAGAGCAAACCATTTGAAGTATAGGCGATTATCTATGAAATTGGACAAAAAAACGAAAACTATTCATGTTAAAAAAAATTTGCATGTCCGATCAAAATATTCTTGCTCACTAAAGCGAAGGGGCAATCAAAACACAGCACAATGGACAATTGAAGAAAACGCGAAAAAAAAGTCAACTTAATGGTTCACAAAACGTAACACGGAAAAAGATTTAGCAACACGAATACAACTAAAAAATGAGCTTTATACCCATATGCTTAGAAATGTAAACATGTCTACTCTACTTGTAAGTGGCAGTCGGTTGGGTTATTGCTAAGCGACCCTAACATCATCTAATATGGAATAAAAGTATTCATAAAAATAACAAAAATATCACATGAGTCCCAGAGCTAACATTTGTCAAAATATGTATCATATTCTATACAACAATGTTATTCTATTTATCTGTATGTACTACAGAGCAGCGACTCATTCCTTGTTCTCTATCTACACCTCATCCAGTAGTCTTGTTCGTAGCCCATTAGTTTTAATGTCTATTGTCCATATGGTGGAGATCCTCTAAATATACTGCATCCTCTACATGAAGGGAAGATTAAAATTCTACTAGGTCAAAGTCATAATCCTCTGAAAAACAAATCATATATATGTTATATACAAACAAAAACAACCAAACAGTGTCTACAACTATATGTCCAATGTACAACATTAATTCTGTTATATGTTTTTGGTTTTTTTTCTCAGGTAAATTTATCGACAGTCGACCCAGTCCATCTTCAGAACAATCATAAATACAGCTTATATTACATTAGTGGATGAAACATTCATTTACAAAAAGAAATGTCATCATTTAAGATAATATAATTAATGTATTTGTGTCCTCATATTTTATCAAGAGGTATTTTATTCAGTAGTGTTATATATTGCAACATAGAGAATACATTGTAGATGTACACTAATTGAAAATAATGACTAGCAACAAAATAAAAATGACAATCCGGTTCATTATATTTCATATTATCTTGCTATTAGGAATCTATAGCAGTACATACTGTTTGTGTCCGTCATTGTGAGAGATGATGTTATTCTAATTGATTTTCTTTGTTTCTTTGCAAATCTGATATCGTTTTGATTTTATCTTTATTGTAAGAGGAATGCGATGTCATTAACTAGCTTAGCACTGCCACATCTGTATGCCTGTCCACAGCCAGGACCTGTATTTCCAACGAAATATGTCGTGGTCTTTTCTTTGTGTTCAGTAAGTTAAGATGAGGGGTGATTGTGCGTTCTTTTCTTAAATTGATGGAATTCTTGACCATCACTGTTTAAACTTTCTTTTCATAACACAACTATACATAAAACTTACCCCGTTTTTCCATAATACTTGTTCGGCTTTCTATTCTTTCTAACATTCTAGCTATTGATTCGTGTCCATTTTCCTGTGCATACAGTAGAGCCGTCCATCCGTAAATATCTGATATCCTTATATCTGCTCCGTTCTGTAAGAGAAGTTTTACAAAAGTTGTACGTTGTTGTTCGTCGTGTTCCTTACTTCTACACATTTCTATCAATGGAGTTCCACCAATGAAGTTGATACAATTTACATTCGCTCCTTTTAATATAACATTACTTGCCTTGTTAAAATTGTTTTCTTTAATTGCAATAAACAAACGATAAGAAAGTTGAGGATTTTCTGATTTTACTGCAGCTGCGCCCATTTCGTCTGTTCTTATGATGACTCTTGTGAATAAATATATGTCTGTCCTTCGTAGATGATGCTCTGTATTCAGCTTGAATGATATGATCTAAGCCTGGTGAAATCTTGTTTTAAATACATGTTGGACATATTTTGATCGATACTTGTATATTTACTTACTAATGAAACAATTAACACCACAAAGAACATGTACCTGCGGTATTCGTATTGGACGTCATCTCTCCCTCGGATGAACTACATCTTGCTATCTCACATGAACAAACATTCAAATGTTAGGAATGACAGATTTCATAGGTTCGTTTTCATTTAGCACATACTATTGGTAGAATAAGTATGTACAGGGGTTACCGTATATGTCAATCCAATTACCATACGAACACGATTATAAACCCCCCATAAAATTGACATTAGTCTCAGCACGATACATAGGTTTCAATCGTAAAATTTTATAAATGAAAATGTCACTGATAGTTTACCTCCTTTCTTTATTTCTTCTATTTTTAATTTTTAGTCCGATTTTACAATATCATTAACATTATATGATGTTAAATTGAATGTCACATAATGAATTGATATAAAGTTAGATGTAATTGTGCCAACATGATAGAATAAAAGATGGAATGTACTTGATCACATATCGATATAATTTCAATAAAAACGTAGATATCGAATTTAGTGCGCACGACACGTTTCTGGAATAGCCTTCATTATGTGCGCTTATGATCAAATATTGAAAAGCCAAGAAAACATAAATGTCTTTGGGAGCAAGTAAGCCAACAAGAATAAACAGGATAGTCAAAATATGTGATGGTCACCTATGACCGAGGGAGGAAAACCTTCGTTTCATTAATAATGTAAAAACTGTATATGTCCTGTGTTGCCAGTTTCTCTGGATTGTCAATTCCTGATTGCCACTTCGATTTCTCTAGCATTTATTGACTGTAACTTGTCATAATCATATTATTTTAACTGTAAAAGAGAAAAGATATTCGTTTTAGCGTACAGTTAGTAGATTAATAAGGAGAGGGTAAATATAACAAATTGAGTGTGCTTCATTTTGTCGTTTAAAGATAAAATTGTTGGTTTGTTTATGGTTCCCTGTCCATGACGGGTCCGGGAAGCAAAAGATACCAGATCCTGCTTCAATTTATATCTAGTAACGTATCAGCACCACCTACATATGGAGTATATATATCTCAGTTGATACATATTCCAGACCTTGTGGTTCTTATCACGATTTCCTTTATTTGTGTTTGTTATTAACAAGGAAACTACTGCACCAAGGGTTCTTAGTAGTTACTTGAAGTAATCATTTCATGTCTTATGGTCGCCACCATGATGTAGGGAGCCCTTACGGACTATCTGTGTTACAAATGATCACCAAAAAGTTCCATTTCTAGTCATCACAGTTCATTCATTTACCACGTTCTTGACTTACAATCTGATTTTTATAGAAACATGACGGATACTATTAGATGAGCAGAAACTGCTCAACTTGTATTGCTCAATCTGTGGTTTTCTGTGTAGTGTTTTGTAGATCACTGTTGGTGTTTATGTTTATTTTCTCTTTACTATTGTATTGTTTGTCTTTCCTCGATTTACGACTTCTGATTATCACATACAAATCTTCTGTTGTTATTGATGAAATACAGATACCCTGTAAATACCTATCCAGTCATTAGTGTGTGCTGAATGAAAGTAAGACTGTGAAAATACTTCCTTCATAACATATGAACTGTTTCTTCGTGTGTGATATCAAGAAGATATTCGTCCGAGGGAGAGATGACGTCTAATGAGTACTGCAGGTGTATGTTCTTTGTGGTGTTATTTTTTTCATTAGTAATTAAACATACAAGTATTGATTAAAATATGTCCATCATGTATTTAAGCACAGACTTCACCAGTTGCAGATCATATTATACAAACTGAACATAGAGCATCATTTATCTTTATTAGCAAAAGTCATCATAAGAACAGACGAAATGGGCGCAGCTGCAGTAAAATCAGAAAGACCTGAACTTTCTTATCGGTTGTTCGTTGCAATTAAAGAAAACAATTTTAACAAGGCAAGTAATGTTATATTAAAAGGAGCGAATGTAAATTGTACCAACTTCATTGGTGGAACTCCATTGATAGAAATGTGTAGAAGTAAGAAACACGACGAACAACAACGTACAACTTTTGTAAAACTTCTCTTACAGAACGGAGCAGATATCAGAATATCAGATATCTACGGATGGACGGCTCTTCTGTATGCACAGGAAAATGGACACGAATCAATAGCTAGAATGTTAGAAAGAATAGAAAACAGAACAAGCATTATAGAAAAACGGGGTAAGTTTTATGTATAATTATGCTATTAAAGAAAGTTTAAACAGTGATGGTCAACACTTCCATCAATATCAACAAAACGCACAATTACATCTCATCTTTCCTCACTGAACACAAAGAAAAGCAACGACATATGATAGATTTGGCGGTGTTAAGCTGGTTAATGGGAACACAACCCTCGTACAATACAGATACAAACAAAATGATATCATATATATAATAGATAATACTACTGATAAAATACGTCTTGAAAATCTATGAGGACACAATGTTAATTACAGAAACTATATTATCTTAAATGATGACATTTTTTTTAGAAATGAATGTTTCATCCACTTATTCAATATAAGAAGAGTTTGAAGATACCAAATGGGTAATCAGAATCCGTATATCGAAGAAGAACAGACGTGTTAATAGCCAAATGAAAAGGTACAAAAGGACAAACAACGATCTACAAAACATACACATAAAACTAAAGTTAAAACAACACGAACCTCACTAAAACCGGGGGTGAAATCAGGTGCTACGGAAGGGTAAGCAGTTCATGCTCCGCTAGTGGCACCCGTGGTGTCGATCTATTTACAAACCCGGTGATAAGTCATGAAGCTGTGTTTTAATTGTTCTGAAGATGGACTGGGTCGACTCTCGATAAAATTATATTTTAAATTATATCAAGCACATATTTCGTGGATTTAACAACGATATGTGTTTTACTAATAATTACGATTATTTGCTCTTACTATAGATTGTTTGTCCCTTTAGAAACGAACATCAAAATGACAAAATACACCTCAATTGAATATACACTTATTAAACATATAAGTGTCTCTCTTATAGTGAGAAATTCATTTTGAATTAGTGATTCGTTGTCAGAAAAATGGACGAATCATATTTTATTATTTTATTAATTTTCTTTAGATCTGATAAATCACACGTTAAGCTTTAATATAATTTACTCTACTACAATCGACCTTAGAATGTTTCCATGGATATTTGCTTGGTAAATTACACTAACGGGAAGCTGCAGTGATCAAACCAAATGTTGTTTTTGAAATTCATACGAAACATTACTTATATAATTGCAAAAACATTACCAGGAAACTATGAGAGGCCAGCTATGATGCTGCTACAGTGATTTATTACACAAACAAATATAGACACTAATATTGAAACCTAAAAATAGAATATCATATAACATACTTTGTGTTGTATATTGGGCGGGTAGTTGTAGATACAGTCTGTTTTCACTATACTTGTTTATTTAATACAATATATGATTTATTATCTGCTTTTCAGAAGATTATGACCTTGACCTAGTAGAATTTTAAACGATGGAGTGTATTTAGCGATTCTCTGCCTTATGAACAATAAACATTACAACAACTGATAATAATAACGAAGATATCAAAGTTAGTGTCCACGACGCATTTCTTTAATAACCGTCGCCAAGTACGCTCACCATGAGCAAAGCATAAGACTATTGGATGAAGTCTATGCATAGACACTGAATGGGATTCTGCACTGTTTTATCAACGGAGATATGGAATAACATTTTGATTATATTGAAAATGATACATATATTCCAACTTTTGACAAATGTTAGTTCTGGGACTCATCTGATATTTTTGTTATTTGTATTCATACCTTTTACATATTAGATGATGTTAGGGTCGTTTAGCAATACCACAACGGCTACCGCCAGTAAATGGAGCAGAAATGTTTATATTTCCTAAGCACATGAGTATACATTGTGATGTCTTCCTGATTTGACCTTCTGGTTATCCTCTTTTGTTTTCCTCTCTTTGGACAATATCATTCGCTTTATTTTGAAGGCAATGTTTGCATTCACAAATATTATTGACTATAGCACATTTATTGAGTAATGTGTGTAATCTTCAACTTCTTCTTCTACCAAATACTGACCGCCCTCAATTAGTTGAAGATTATGTCTGTGGTTCCACATGCCAATTGCAAAAGGTTAAAATTATTTACCGATGTTATAAATTAGTATTTGCTAGAAGAGACAGTCCATGTTTCAAACTTGTAAAAGGGCCTGGGCGGCTCAATGAGTTAGATAGTTGGATTCAACTAGCAGCTCATACAAGCCTATCACCAATACGGCGTGGGTTCGCGCCCGGCTTTGTAAATTACACAAAAGGTGCACTCGACTTGCAGCCGCAAGCTTACCAGTTGCTTGCTCATGGTCGATGGTTCTCACCGGGTACTCCGGCTTCTTCCACCACCAAAGCTTGTCGTCATGATATAGCTGAAATATTGCTGAAAGTGGCGTTTAGCACAATAAATCAATTCAAATCAAACTTGCAATAGACATATAGGGGATTGAAACTAAGATTTAACCTCTTAAGGCAATTGCATGTTACATGTTTTTGTTTTACAACCTGTAATCTGTCATATAGAATTACGATTGTATTTTTGGTTGGGTTTATATATATGTATAGTCATGATTCGGGTAATAGCGAGCACAGAGAGCTCTACAGCAACATGGACATGCGCATTGAATACACAATCTTCCTTATGATGAGATTGAAATCCTTTCGTCCGGAAATTGATAAAAAATTGGCAGCCCCGGAGAGAATGCCAAAAATAAAATAAAGTCTCCAATAAATGATTTTAAAACTAAAATGATATCATGAACTTCTAAAAACCGTATTTAAGTAACAAAAGACAATAAAAGGTGCTTACATTGTTAAATTAATCAGAATGACATCTCGCTATCAAAGTCATGACGTCATGTTATTCATAGACATAGGCCAAAGTCGTCAACAACATTTCGCGGAATTTTAATTAAAATCTTGTATTTTCATTCCCGAGTCAAACAATTTCAAAACCACATCTATTTCATTTGCAACTGCGTCAATTCCATAAATCGTGACGACATGTATTATGTAAACAAACACAGCACATGTTTCAAGCGTTTCCAGATTATTAGATAAAAACCTTTCTAGTTATATACGGATTAGTAAAAGATAATTATAGAATAAATTTGACTTAATTTTGAACTACAATATTTTCATAAAATATCAAATTTATTGTTTGGACCATTTGCAGCCGATGTAGAAAAACTCGCCTTGGTGTGTTTTAGTTTTGTTTGATTTTTGCAGAATCTACGCGGGTGGTCTAAATATTTACTCGGATCAATCAAAACTTTGATTAATACAACACTGGCGTACTGAAAGGACTTTATGTTAACATGGACTATCAGGTTAAGGACAACAACTGTTCATTTTTTTATCACTGTGAATGACTCTTAAGACAACACGAATCTGGTCATTTTTTGACGTATGAACATGGACATTTCATGTCACACCCAACTGCATTTCACTGTCGAACTCCAGATTTATATTGACATTTCGTTACTGTATATATGACTTACCAGTTTAAAGAAATCCAAACACACTTCCTGTCTCCAAGATTATTTGTACATGTACCACAATATTCCTAAAGTTCTACAATAAATGCGTAAATAAAAACGAATCTGGCCACCATTCATCGTCATGTTAATATTTTTTTTATCACGTCATATTTTACGTTGCAACAAGTAAAGGTCAGCATTGAAATCGTATTTGGGTCACAACTGACACGCAAAGATGACAATGTCATCAATATTTTAATACGCATCTATAGTACACGTACAATAACTAGGAGGAGATCACAGGGACCTGCTCCCGGCCTTTCGTTATCAATAATTTTAACCCTACTATCAATGTGCGGTACTAAAATATCACAAGGGATGACACCCGTTCATATTTATACTTAATTCCTACCTTTCGTACGGTTTAGTTGTGTTGAATAATGGTAATTCCAAATAAATATCACAAAAATCCTAAAGTATACTAAAAATCCAGCTTTTTAAAATTTTGCCAAAAGGGGGGGGGGAAGAGGGCATGTGCCCCTTGCCACCGGCTCATATGTCTCTGATAAGAACAGATAGTGAACATTAACATTTTTCATTTTGTGGTGAACATTAACATTTTTCATTTTAATACAATTTTTGCATTTATTATTTCTTTGGCTAAGTAACAAACATTTTCTAACCATGATGTGCTGCAAGGAATAGCGAACGCATTAGTTTTTCCTTATTTCTGTTAGTGTTAATTATTTCTATCAGTACCCATTTGTTTCTTCATCTTACATTTTCCGTCAGTCTGATCCTACAAAATATTTGAATACTACCAACATCTGCCGACAATGGTTTAGAATAGTAAGACACAATGAATTTTATTTATTTAACTATTAATTATGCCGTTCATACTATAGGTAGATCTGTTATTATTTATTAAACTCGGTCGTTCTAAAATAAATGCTATACAATTATTAACCAGCTTGTTGTTGAAACTTTAAAACTATTTTGTTCACTTGGAGATAGCATACTATTGGCCCAAATACACATACTTTAAAATGTCGAAATGAAGATTATCAGTATTAAAATAACCGTACGCAGTGCGGTCTTATGTATGGGCACAATGGACAGTTGCCCAGTGGTCACACAAGCAAATGAACCCCATACTAATCTATGTATGTTGTATACGGCATAATTTTTAATTTTTAAACACTGATTGTGTTGGAAGTATCAATACAAGAAATATATGTTTAATTTTATTGACCATTTATAATTTTATTTCTGTGAGTGTTTGTATAGATATGGGCCTCAGTGCACTGCTTTGACCGGGGCCTATATTGCTGACAAGACGGCGCTGACCGTACGTCATTCATCATTTACACTTCATGAATATATATCGGCTGTACATAGCATGGTATAGGCCAATATTGCTTATGTATGTTGGTTGCATTAATTGATATTTTCGTAATAAAACTATTTTCTTATGACTTAAAAGACCATACTTTCATTTTACAGACACCGGCGTCTACTACCCCCTTTAGGCTTTATAATGGTTGATACCACCCGCGTACTAGTACTAGTTAGTCTTCAATGTTTGCACTGTTCCTAGTGCAACAATAAAAGATTCCATACTTTTTTCTCATACTTTTCTATTCTACTTCATTTAACTTTCCAATGGATGTCATAGGGGATATCATTTAATTTCAAATACTAATGTCCTCTCTATAGGCCATGCCTACTCATATTATTTTGTGATATTCAACTTTCATTCAAATATATACACACTGGCCAAACAGAAATGCTGTGCTCGCATCTAGGCAATGCCTACTCCATATTATATTTATTCAATATCTAAAGGTATATGTGTACTTCAGTAGTTTTTCAGTAGTTTCTTTAAAGATTTTAGCTAGCAACAATATTATAATCGGTCATGCAGGTTTTTGCTATCCATTTTGGTAACATAATAGTTTACGGTTTTTGGCCCAATTTTATAGATAATCGCTTACAAATTAAATTGTTTGCTCCCTTCACTTTGTACGATGTAAAGATGTTAAATGGCTTATTTATGTGACGTATGAGTGATGTCCACAATTACATTTTTCATTCATTTATATTCTTATTATAATCATGTTTAATATATAATATTTAACCGGAAAATATGCAAAACTGTTCACAATATGTTTATATCAGTAAAATATGCATCATACATTATTTTTGTTATATATTCACGTTTTGTTCATGGAGGCAACAGGATTACCCTGAGAAAAAAACATAGTTTTGACTCAAGTCAATGCCAAACTTTATCGGATACTGTTGTACCGTTTATGACATAATTAATCGTGTACGTGCACATGCAAAGTGAAGTGCCCTTGTTGGTTCTTTTATTGAAACTTTGTAGAAAACCTACTTGTAGCATTCTGTAACCACCATGCACTCGATTACTTCCTCTCCTCAGCGACAGCTAAGACTATTTACTACTTAGAAGAAACCACGTAAGATGTCTCTACCACGGAGGTATCACTGGGAGTTCGGATATGACGAACTGGTGTATATAGGTTTGTTAGTTATCAGTAGATGATGTGATAATTGTTTACATCATTCAGTGTTAATGGGTATATCATGTGATAATCGTTTACGTCATTCAGTGTTAATCGGTAGATGATGTGATAATCGTTTACATCATTCAGTGTTAATGGGTAAATGATGTGATAGTTGTTTACATCATTCCATTTTAATGGGTATATCATGTGATAATTGTTTACATCATTCAGTGTTAATGAGTATATCATGTGATAATCGTTTACGTCATTCAGTGTTAATCGGTAGATGATGTGATAATCGTTTATATCATTCAGTGTTAATGGGTAAATGATGTGATAGTTGTTTACATCATTCCATTTTAATGGGTATATCATGTGATAATTGTTTACATCATTCAGTTTTAATGGACATATCATGTGATAATCGTTTATATCATTTAAAACACACGTGGAAAGCACCTGAAGAATCAAAATCATTTCACTCAAAGGGGAGGTTTGGGCCCATTAATCTAGTTTAACCCCTCCGACGTTTTATTGAATTGTCTGTACCAAACCTGTAAAGTGGGTGGTCATGCATCAGTGCGCAAAACGCGTTTCTGGAATAACCTCGATCAGGTACGCTCATGACCAAAATACATGAAGGTCAAATAATTTTGAAATCTTTGGGAGATTTGCATTTTAATATATATTTTTATATTCTGGCGTTCTCACTGTTGGTCCTAATAAAAATATTTTGTCGGTGTCATCAGTGTGATACGATAATAGTTTCCACCATTCAATGTTAATGTATAAAGCGTGTGAGATTCTACAAATATACTAGGTGATAAAATGGCAAACTGTATTTCATATAGAAGATTGACCAACGTAGATAAAAATTCCCTATCTTAGGAAGGGATACGCTTGTTAAAACCACTCTGATTCTTCCAAAATGTTAACTGAAGCTAATATCATTAAGATGCTTGTGTTTTTGATTGACAACTTATCTTGATGAACGTTCTTTTAAGTAGACTATCAACATTCATATGGGTACCAAGTGTGTGTGTCGTCTTTATCGCCGACTCTTTCTTTTATTCATACGAGGCATACTTCAAACACAGGGTCTCAAGAAAAACGAAAGGAAACTAGCCCGATCCGTTAGTTTCACGTTCCCTATTAATACAAATTTCTTTCCCTTTATAATTCACAGTTTCGTGATTTTGTTGATCACATTTATCCCATTGAGCTTGACACAAAGGATACCACAAATACACTAGGTCTGCTTCATACCTTGACCTCCACCTCGAAATTGACAATGAACTAAACTTTACGACAAAAGAGATGACGTCAATTTTCTCATTATGAACTTTCCATTTATATGGAACAACATTCCCGCAGCACCTATATATGGAGTATATATACAACTGTAATACAACAGTAGAGGTACATCTAAATATAATAACACGATCCCGAGTATGGTGGCTCTGGTGATAATTATGACCATCAATCAACAAACGACTGCACCAGCGAAGCATAGCTGTAAAATATCAAAGATCAAAGCCTCATACAACATGAACTCCCACACAATCAGGAAGAAGACGAGTAATGAATTGTCGAACATTGAACTCTCAGCAAGTGAATCTTATCAGCGCGGATTCATGCCATGTATTCAAACTAGCACCGACTATGTGGTATTTTTGCTTTCAACTGATCTACGAAACACTGCACAGAAAACTAAAGCCTAGTGTTATGAGTGTGTGTATAATTTGATGTTATTGTTGATGATAATTTAGTGACCTATATTTCTATCTGCTATTATATTCATGACATTGTAATTAAATGGTACTTTTAAAGTTATTATTTTGTAATTGCTTACATGATTACTATTTATAGTTGTGTACATGAAAGTAGGACAGATCTTAGTAGAATGTTCTAGAAAATACACATTATTTACTTGTTTTGAACATATATTCATGAAATGACAAGAATATTCTGGAATGTACTTTAGCCACGAATGTTCTGGAAACTTCCCTTCAAATATATATAAATAGTGAACAATTCTCCAGAGTACAGAGTCTAATTTAGTGATGAAGGATTAATTATATACATTGGATATTATTGAACTGTTTTGGATTGTAATTAACTGCGAACTTTCAACAAGGATTTATTACTTGTTTTAGAAGGACAATTTGTTCATTCACTCATTATTGGATATAGGATATTACTTGGATATACTTGGAATCATTTGGACTTTGAACACTAATAGCTAAGTTGTATTGTATTATCTTGAATATTATTGTAAAATACTTTTCTTGTAACATAATAGATTTTTAGAAAAGTTTTTAGATACTTTTGTCCTTTATTGGCTCACTTGTGTTACGGCATTTATCTTTTGACCATAACACTAGCTAAAATCAGGCGATCAACTCATCTGATCCGGAAGGGTGACCAGTTCATACAACATTAGTACACTCGGACGCCACACAAACATTGCAAACAAAATGGTAGAACAAACCAGAAGATCAAAAACTCAGACAACATGTACTCTAAAGAACACTAAAGGTGTCTGAAGCAATAATGGGTAGATTTCATTTTAAGCATACTTATTCATAAATGAAAGAAATGGATTGGATAGCAGGCAATAACCTATATAAATTCTCTCCATACACAAGGCAACAGCAAGAATCAACAATGCATTTACAATGCACAATATAGAATTTCATACTCTAAGGGAAATAACTCTAGTATGCAATAGCAGTCAGAAATCTCATATATTCAGTTATTGATAAGTAATTAGATTTTATCGACAATATGGCTGATATGAGATCTACTAATTTTCTTATATACACTGAGTTGCTATCTAAAAGTGTTACCAGTGTACGATGTTGCTAGATTTATTACATCTCAATTTAATTTAAATGCTTAATTCATTTCAGAATTTTTTTTATTAGCATGCAGTAGGTAATCATAGTGCAAATATGAGATTTATGACATTATATATACATGTATATATTTATAAGACAAATAAATTATAAATAGAATATCAATAAGTTAATTTAATTTAGTCATGTGAGATCCATAGTACCGATATTTGCAATCATGGTCCATCATATGTGAGAATACTGTTGTAGTTTAAAATGTTTAAAAAATGTTAAATCTATATTACTATATTATTATCAAATCGTTTGCTGCGCTTAATAAAAGAATGTACTGCACGAAAAAGTTTTACATTCTGACTGTAATCAGAGGTTTCACTTCCATAAAGAATGGTTTGAATAGTAAATTTTATGTTAAGTTCATTAAAGGAATCAACAAGCTGTTGCCTATGACAATTATATAAAGGGCAGTGCATGAAATAATGGGATGGACTTTCACTGGGATTATTGCAATGTGGGCAAGATGGTCGGTGAGATAAGTGATGTTGCTGCAAATGTCGACTTAGATTGCTAGCATCATTCCGCATCTGACAGTGTATGATATTTTCTTTTCTGTCACCTATATGAAAATATTTAGGCGAGGCATTTGTACCAGAGTTCAGTCTAGTCATAATTATATTGAGAAAAGGGCTGGACTTTGTTGAAGCAGGCAGACCATTCCAGAGTCGTAGCGTACAAGGGATAAAACTTTTGCTATATGAGACAGTATTACAAAAGGTTCTAAAATTGTCCCCCGATATTTGTTGTGGTAGATTATAATCGTGCATATTTTCTGTGTATGGTTGGATCCTGTCATACATACAGTCCGGAGTTAAACCATTTATTATTTTATGGAGTTTAATCAACCTTTGTTTCTCTCTTCTTTAATAAAGGGGTTCCCAGCTAAGTTCACTATATAATTTAGATCTGGATGAATTTAATCTCAACCCTGTAATTATCCTGCCTGCTTCAACCTGAACACTTTCCAATAGATTAGCTTCATTTTGGGTACAATTCTCCCCAATTACATTTCCTAGTATAGGTCGGATAAATGACAAATATATATTAATCAATACATTTCTGTCAACTTCATATTTGAGCATTCTAAGAATCTTCAGTCTGTCACATGCTTTCTTATAAATTACATAATCACCCATTTAAAATTACTTTGGAGATCCAGACCCAGATGACAGTGAGTATTAACATCTGTCACCCTGTTGTCCATATCCCCAAAGTAAACGAGGGTTATTTATATTTCGTCTAGTAAATAAAACTGGTTGTATTAGGATTAAATTTAATAGCCCAGTTTTGTGACCAGTTATGAATATGAGACAAGTCTGTCGAGAGCATATCTACAGCTTGCATATAATTTTATTCATCGACTATTACATACAAAGATATATCATCGGCAAAGAGTTTGATATTACAATCAAGATCACTAACAATATCGTGTATGTATATAAGGGGTAGATGGTTCTATCTATCTACTTGTACTGTACATGAAAAGTTTAAATACTTTTCATGTTATTACCAGTAGTCCATTTGAAACTGAGTTTTGTCACTCTCATTCATAATTTAGTTTTGTTCCCGTAAAATGACAGCACAAATGCAATTTTCAGGATGCGATTTGTTTTGTTATAGGGTCAATGTGAAATAATTAGCTAACAAATATCCCACCCTGTCGGAAGAAGCCAAGAAGTAAGTCAGTAACATTCACATATATTGATACATGTTACGATCAATAACTAAATGAGTAATTTAATCGTGAATAGAAGCTCATATAAACGTAGTTATCAAATTTACTGTGAACGACGAGTTTCATTATGCGTACTCAAAGCACAATATTGGAAAGCCAAATAATTTAAACAGTCTTTGGAAGCAATAAAATCAAAGGTCCTTACCAATATCTCCCAAATAGCAATTATTATTAAAACTAAGATTCTCGTCACTCCGAAAAAGGTGACCTTAGCCTATTTCGACTATTCTGTTTAGACCTTTTAAATTACTTACACACAGAGACCAATTATTGAGAGTGAGTGTACCAAAGAAACCTTATCTAGAGGAGCGTCGTGTGTACTATATTACATGTCTTCGTTTTTATTATTTGTATTTTACCATGCTGCTCATTACACTCATACGAAGAAAACACATACATGGCCGCATTATTTCCCTATGAGGCGGTATTTGGGTTCAACAGACAGTAGAGTGAATAGTCATGTATATATGCTAGGAGTTTCTGTTTGTCCTCTCTTTCTTCGATTTGTCGATTGAATTTTGGAAATACTCTAATGGTGTATGTTGTTTTCTTATTTTGTGAAATATCACACATTTTTTTTATTCAATACTTAACTGTACAAACAGCTGTTGTTTCTGTCTAATAGTGAACAACTAATCTGCAAATGTTCGTCATGTCATGATATTAAGTGTGAAACCATGGACAGAAAACTATTACCTGATTCTCCACAGTAGGACACAATCCAGCAGAGATAACGATCAAAGGGTTGCTGGTTCTTGTACTCTTCTGTGGGATGGGAGAAAAAGAGTGCATCGTCTTTCCAAATGTCAGTTTATGTGCGCACAGAGAACAATTGTAACATCCCCAAGGAGCAATACATCAGTAGGATTGGTAATCGGCATAATAGTGCAAAGTAAAATATACCCATCCTATCTATGTCTTCCCCCTTTCTGTCTACTTGTCTGTGTCGATTGTAATTGGAAATTTTAAACTAGTTTAACCCCGCTATTTGTTGTTGCAGTGCCTGTACGAAGCCAGAAAAGTCATGTATATATTCCTCTTTCTACAATACACGTACATGAATAGTTATGTCATACCTGGTACAACAGTAGTAGATAACGTTTGTCATAGATTTGGTCAGAACGATGTTTTTTTCTCAGGATAATGAGGCTACCTCCACCAACAAAACGTAAATATATAACAAAAAATAATGTATACTAAATATTTTAATGATTTAGTCATATTGTGAACAGTTTTCCATATTATTTGATTAACTATTATATTGTAAACATGATTATAACAAGAATATACGTCACATAAAAACGATTCATGCATCATCTTTACATCGTGAATATAGTGAAGGGAGCAAACCATTTAAACTCTAGGCGATTATCTATGAAATTGGGCAAGAAACCGAAAACTATTAAGTTAACAAAAATGTCCATATCCGATCAAAATATTGTTGCTCACTAAAGCGAAAGGCAATCAGAACATAGCACATTGAACAAATGAAGAAAAAAAAACGAAAAACAAAAAGTCAACTTAATGATCCACAAAGCGTACCACAGAAAAAGATTAAGCAACACGAAAAAAGGAGTTGTATACTCATATGCTTAGAAATATAAACATGCAGGTGACAGTCGCTTGGGTTATTGCTAAGCGACCCTAACATCATCTAATATGAAAAAAAGTATACATAAAAATAACAAAAATATTACATGATTCCCAAAGCTAACATTTGTCCAAAGATGTGTGTCATTTCCTATACAACAATGTTATTCTATATATTGGTATGTACTACAGAGCAGAGACTCATTCATTGTTCTCTATCTACACCTCATCCAGTAGTCTTTCATCCTGTAATACATGTTTATTTGTGCATGCAATTATCTATTTAACTTCTAAATTTATAGTTCTTAAATAATGTAATTGTTAATAGAACTAAGGTTATCACCCCCCCCCCCCCCCCCCTTTTTAGGCACAAGGTAACATTAACGAAATTTTGATTTTCAATATCACGTTTAGTGCCTTTGGGTTTCTTGCTGTCAAATAGTTTGAGATTATTTTAGCGTACTAATTGACGTGTATTCCAGAAATGCATGGCATTCATTACATTGGATATGTACTAATTAACTAATGTCATTGATAATAAAACCAATTCTTTCCAGGTTCCAGAAAAAATCATAATATGAAATTCGTTGGATCCTTTGTTTAATTTATTGCTAACAATTATCTGAGTGTATATAGACCTGCACCATATTTTAAAGTTGAATGTAGATACAAAAATTATATGTTTAAAATAATTGACTGAACTATCCTTTAACTTTGAGCGTATCTGATGAACTTTATTTCAGAAACGTGTCGTGCACTCTAAATTAGATATCTACATTTTAATCATACAAGTAATTGTCAAGGATGACATGAAGGTAGTCATTGCTAAATAATATAAGTCGTCAAATTATCTTCATTTCACGAAATTGAAATGAAACAAAATGAAAACAAATATCATTAATGAAAGGAAAACAGCAAAGGGGTTATTTCCGAACTAGTTGATCCAAGATTTGGTATCATTTGTTTCCTAGACTTACTAAACAGTGGACCAGGAACACATCGATTGTGTCTCTTTAATCTACAAAATGACATACATTCAATGGTTGCAGCTTACGTGTGCTAAAATACTGTCTATTGTTAATGTCATATTTATGTGTCAAGTAAACAAACAATTTTGTGCAAGTATCATATGATTATGAGACAACATATAGTAAAGCATATATTCTACGATTGAACTTAACATATAATGGTTCATATTCAAAGTACGGTCAATTCTGTGAAATATAATGGTTGTGTGACATAGTTTAGTCACATTATGTGACAGATAATAAGTCAACTTTATATCCTATCATTATATCACATACCAGTCAATGCTATGCAACATGACGGGTGCCACTTGTGGAGCAGAAATTACTTATCCTTTCTGAGCACCAGAGTCCATCCCCGGTTTTTAGTGGGGTTCGTGTTACTTGATCTTAAATTATATGTGTATGTTTTGTAGATCGTTGTTTGTCCTTTTGTACTTTTTCATTTGGATATTGTGTTGTGTGTTTTCCTCGATAAACAGATTATGATTACCTCTTTAGTATCTTCAAACTCTTCTTATATCACATGTTAATTTTGTGACAAAATACAGTCAACTGTATCCCATATGATTATACGAAAGGTTTCAGTACACATGAGTATATTTTGAAATAGCCTTCATCAGGTACGCATGACTCTAATCTGAAATAACCTTCATCAGGTACGAACATATTCAAATGATTGCTAAGCCAATTACCTTAGCAGTGGCGCAATCCTTAACAGTTTACACCGAACAAGAATATTATATAAATATCAGTTGATGGCAAATTGTTTTGGGCTGATGAATGTCAAGTGAGTACGATTGATGATATGATCATACCAATAAGAAGTTTAAAGAAAGTAAACGCTAACGGATGGATATGTAGACCACAATTATAGAACTAAGACGGGTGTATTAGCATATATTTTAATGAATATCGAAACATACCACACTGGCGAAACATTTCCCAAGCCCACTAGAAAGAGGAATAAGCGATACCAATAACACATAAATACATTATCTGGCTTGGTAGTGGTACTTTAATAACGAAAGTGGTGGGGTTAGGCTAGCTTTATGAGCACAAAGTAACTATATTGTGACAACTAAAAGGGGATTGACTCTGCCATCTGTGATCACTTCACGCATATGACAAATATGTCTAGATTGGCTGTTCACTATTAGACAGATACGACAGCTGTTTGTACAGTGTTAATAAGTAAACCTTGTGATATTTCACAAAATAAGAAAGCAACATACACCGTTAGAGTATTTCCAAAATGCAATCGACAAATCGCGAAAAAGAGATGCAACATATATACATAACCACTCATTCTATTGTCTCGGTACAAGAACTCAAATCAATAACTGGTTGCACTAAAGCAGTTTTTAAGTTCACAAAACTATTTTAATGCAACCATTTATTGATTTGAGTTCTTGTACCAAGACAAGAGAGGGAACAGTCATGTGGGTGTGTTAGGAATATCTGTTTTACCTATTTTTCTTAAATTTTCCGATTGAATTTTGGAAATGATCTAATGGTGAATGTTTTTTTTCTTATTTTGTAAAGTATCACACGATTGATTTATTAAAACTTAGCTGTATAAACAGTTTTCGTACCTGTCTAATAGTGAACGACAAATCTACACCTTTTCGTCATATCATAACCCTACTTGGGAAACTCTGGATAGAAACATATTACCTGGTTATTCACATCAGGATACGATTCCCCCGAAATAACGACCGCAGATTGCCGGTTATTGCACTCTTTCTTAGGTTGTGACAAAAGGAGCAAATCGTCTTTCCAAATGCCACTTTACGTGCGCGTAAAAGAATAATTGTAACATCCCCCAATGACCAACACATCGGTATGATTGGTCATTGGTACCCCGCTGCAATATAAAACATACACATCATCTACATTATATTCCTTTTTATTTGTCAAAATAAAACTATTTTGTGCCCATAACACTAACTTAACCCCGCCACTTGTTATTGCAGTACGTGTATCAAGCCAGGAAAGTGAGTAGTCATGTATATATATGTGTGAGGGTTACCTATTAATGCTTCTGTCTATAGTACACGTTCATGAATAGTTATGTCATACCAGGTACAACAGTTATTGATAACGTTTGTCATTGACTTGTGTCAGAACGATGTTTTTTCGCAGTATTATCCGGTTACCTCCATCAACAAATCGTCAATAGATAACACAAAATAATATATGTTGTATATGTTAATGATTTAAGCATACTATGATCAGTTTGGCCAAACACCGAAAACTATTATGTTAACAAAATTGATACCAAAAACTTGCATGACCGATTTTAATACTGTTGCTAACTAAAACAAAGGGACCATCAGGAACATATCTGCTCCACTTAGTGGTGGCACCCGTTTTGGGTTACTGCTAAGCGACCCAAACAATATATAATATGAAAAAAAGTATCAATAAAAATTACAAAAATATTCCATGAGTCCCAGAGCTAACATTTGTCCAAAATGTTATATATGCATCATTTTCAATACAAGCATGTTATTCTATGTATCTGTATGTACTACAGAGCAGAGACTCATTCATTGTTCTCTATCTACACCTCCTCCAGTAGTCTTGTTTGTAACCCAGTATTTGCAATGGCTATTATCCATATGGTGGAGATCCTCTAAATATACTTCATCCTTTCCATGAAGGGAAGATTACAATTCTAGTCGGTCAAAGTCATAATCGTCTGAAAAAAGCAAAAATAAATCATATATATGTTGTATATAATAAACAAGCACAGTGAAAACACAATGTATCTTCAACTACCCGCCCAATATACAACACAAAGTCTGTTATATGTTTTATTTCAAGTTTTTAATATTGGTGTCTATGTTTGTTTGTGTAATAAATCGCCGGATCCGAACCATATCGGGCCTCTCACATTTCTGTAAGTTTGTTTCAATTATGTGTAATACGTCGTATGAATTAAAACAAAAATACATGTTGAAGCATCATTGCTTATTCCCGTTAGTGTAATTTACTAAGAAAATATCCATGGAAACATTCTGTGATCAGTTGTAGTACAGTAAATTGTAAAAATAAATCATGTGTTTGTACATATGATTTAACATTTGATTTATCAGATGTAAAGCAAATTGATAGAATAATATAAAAAAGATATGATATCAATTTGTTTTTGTTTGTATTGAAGGTTGTCATCCCATTAACCAGTTTAATACCACCACATCTTTATGCCTGTCCAAAGCCAGGACCTGTATTTCCAACGTCATATGTCGTGGTCTTTTCTTTGTATTTAGTAAGTTAAGATGAGATCTGATTGTGCGGGGCTTTTTTTAGAATAGTGGAATTCTTGACCATCACTGTTTAAACTTTCTTTTCGTAACATAAATATATATAAAACTTACCCCGTTTTTCCATAATACTCTTTCGGCTTTCTATTCTTTCTAACATTCTAGCTATTGATTCGTGTCCATTTTCCTGTGCATACAGTAGAGCCGTCCATCCGTAAATATCTGATATCCTTATATCTGCTCCGTTTGCTAAGAGAAGGTTTACAAAAGTTGTACGTTGTTGTTCGTGGTGTTCCTTACTTCTACACATTTCTATCAATGGAGTTCCACCAATGAGGTTCGTACAATTTACATTCGCTCCTTTTAAAATAACATCACTTGCCTTGTTAAAATTGTTTTCTTTAATTGCAATAAACAAGCGATAAGAAAGTTGAGGATTTTCTGATTTTACTGAAGCTGCCCCCATTTCGTCTGTTCTTATGATGACTCATGTGAATAAAAATATGTCTGTCCTTCGTAGATGATGCTCTGTATTCAGCTTGAATGATATGATCTAAGCCTGGTGAAATCTTGTTTTAAATACATGTTGGACATATTTTGATCGATACTTGTATATTTACTTATTAATGAAACAATTAACACCACACAGAACATGTACCTGCGGTATTCGTATTGGACGTCATCTCTCCCTCGGATGAACTACATCTTGCTATCTCACAGGAACAAAAATTCAAATGTTAGAAATGACAGATTTCACAGGTTCGTTTTTATTTAGCACATACCATTGGCAGAATAAGTATTTACAGGGGTTACCGTATATGTCAATCCATTTAAATAAAAATATGTCTGTCCGTCGTAGATGATGCTCTATGTTCAGCTTGAATTATATGATCTGTACCTTGAAGTCTTTGCTTAAATACATGTTGGGCATATTGTGATCGATACTTGTATATTTACATACTAATGACAAAATTAACAACACAAAGAAAATACACCTGCAGTACTCGTATTGGACGTCATCTCTCCCACAGGAAGGTTTGACCTTAATACAATCACACAGGAAAAACCATTCAAATGTTATTAAGGACATATTTCACATGAGGTGATTTCGTGGCCTTGATCGTATGGTACTGGGACATACAACTACCTATGCAATATGTGCATAACACCATTGATGGTAGCAGTTAGTATTCTGCTCTGGGCGAGGTGTATATTATTGTGTGATAAAGTTTGTTAGTAACTTGCGACAGGTCGGTGGGTTTCTCCCGGTACTCCGGTTTCCTCCACCAATAAAACTGACCGACACGATATAACTGAAATATTGTTGAAAGTGGTGTTAGGCACCATTAAACGTATTCCACATGTTCGTTTTCATTTAGTACATACTATTGTCAGGATAAGTATTTACAAATGGTATCTTGTATTTCATCAATAACAACAGAAGATTTGTATCTGATAATCAGAAATCGTAAATCGAGGAAAAACTAACGATACAATAGAAAAGAGAAAATGAACATAAACACCAACAGTGATGTACAAAACACTACACAGAAAACCACAGATTGAACAACACAATGGTAAGCTGTACCTGCTCTTCTAGTGGCACTCGTTTTGTTGCTATAATAGTCAGGTTACACGTCACGAATGGGGAAAATGACGGTACTGTGAAAACGACAAAGGAAATAATACAGTAGTCATTCGTGACACCTATCTTTCGTAACGGCTAACCCAATCATGATGGCAACACGCAGATATGAAGTGATGTTTTCAACAGTTTTTTCCAATTAAAATGTTTAATGAAATCTTTACATTTGTCAGTCAAAAAACATAAGTACCAGTACCTTATCCTGGCCTCGTTAATGTTAGTATCATACCATAGAAACAGTGTTGATCATGTTAGTACAATACAATTAAGATGGCTCAATAAATGCAATACGATTTTTTAGAGTTAGTTCACAAGAGGTACTAATTTTAGACTTGTATGTTTACTTTCTATCGTAGCGTATTCGTATGTACTTTCGGTTTTGACCCACGTGTTGGGAGATGTATATTTCCAACTTAATAACTAGGAACACTTGGTTCAGTAGCTTCTTTGTTAGCAGTAACCATTCATTACGTAAATCATGAAAGGAACCACAAGCTCTTCGATATATAGCAACTTAGAGTTATATAATCCATATACAGGTGCTACTCGTATGTTACTTCAGATAAATGGAAGCATGATCTGGTATCCATTCATTTCTGAACTCGACACGGGGAGGGAACCATAACCAAACAGACAATGTTATCTCTAAGCAACAAAATGAAGCACATTCAGTTTGGTATATTTACCTATTTACCCTCTGGTCATTGATCTACTAACTGTAAGGAATAACGGATATTGCGTTGTTTTTACAGTTAAACTAACTAAATATGATTGCCACAAGTTACATTCAACTGTATAATCATTGAATAACTAAGGTTGTCCTTCTTCAGGTATAGGTGACTATTGCCGAATTTGGCTCTCATACTTAGGCCCTTTAGTTTACTTCCTTTCAAACACTTTTAAGTAATTTGGCTTTCCAATATTTTAATTATGAGCGTACATGATGAAGGTTATTCTAGAAATACGTCGTGCACACTAATTTCGATATGAACTCCGAACAAAGGGAAAGTCAAAACCGTAATGGCCCTGTCTTGGGGGAAGTTAATGATATTGTATGATCAGACTAAAGATGAAAAAAAAGAGAAATATTGTATATTGAGAATTACCGTATATGTCAATCGAAATACCATACAAACGGTAAATATGACCATCAGCAAATAGGCATCCAATTACGGATCAAAGAACTGGAAATACTGAAAAATATTATACTGACGATGAATTTGTTATCCTTGGTGGACATGTTTTTTTTCAACAGCCAATCGATTTTCCTATGGATAGCAATTGTGCTCCCCTACTCGCCGACTTGTCCCGTTATTCGTAGAAGACAGACTTTATACAGGGACTTCTCCAGAAAAACGAAAGGAAGCTAACCCGGCCCTTTCATTGCACATTCCGCTTGGCTACCCGTTCCGTAATATATGTGTAACAAATTGTTACAGATATGTTCCGTTTGCTGTAATAACAATGCTATCCTTTCCTCATTCATGAAATATCACCTAGTTTGTAACAAGAGTAACAAGACGGGTTCCACTAGTGGAGCAGGAAATATATATCATTCGGAGCACCTTAGTTAATTATGTTTGTCTTTTTGTCCTTTTTCCTTTGACCATTTCATTGTCAGTCCTTCCATTTAGGGCTTCTGATTTTCCCTTTGGTATATTTAGCACTTGCATGCAGGATACATGAATAAATAAGGTTGACGACATCAAATGGATCATCAGAAGCCGTAAATGGCGGAAAGACAGACAATGCAATGGCCAAAAGAAAAACGACAACTGCACAGAAAACTAAAGCCTAGCTAAAATCAGGCGATCAACTCAACTGAACCGGAAGGGTGACCAATTCATACAACATTAGTACACTCGAAAGCCACAAAAACATTGCAAGCAAAATGGTAGAACAAACCAGAAGATCAAAAGCTCAGACAACATGTACTCTAAAGAACACTGAAGGTGTCTGAAGTAATAATGGGTAGATTCATTTTAATCATATTTATTCATAAATAAATTAAATGGATTGGATAGGAGGCAATAACCTATATAAATCCTTTCCATACACAATGCAACAGCAAGAATGAACAATGCATTTACAATACACAATATAGAATTTCATACTCAAAGGGAAATAACTCGAGTATACAATAGCAGTCAGAAATCTCATATATTCAGTTATTGATAAGTAATTAACATTGATTAGATTTTATCGACAATTTGGCTGATATGAGATATACTATTGGTTTTTTTAATACACTTAGTTGCTATCTAAAAGTGTTACAAGTGTACGATGTTGCTAGATTTATTACCTCTCAATTTAATTTAAATAGTTAATTTATTTCAGAATGTTTTTATTAGCATGCAGTAAGTAATCATAGTGTAAATATGAGATTTATGACATTATATATACATGTATATATATATAAAACAAAATAAATTGTAAATAGAATATCAATAAGTTAATTTAATTTGGTGACGATATTTGCAATCATGGTCCATCATATGTGAAAATACTGTTATAGCTTAAAATGTTTAAGAATTTTATAATTTATATTACTTTTATCATTATCAAATCGTTTGCTCCGCTTACGAAATGAATGTACTACATGAACAAGTTTTACATTCTGATTATAATCAGAGGTTTCACTTCCATAAAGAATGGTTTGAATAGTAAATGTTATGCTAAGTTCATAAAAGGAATCAACAAGTTGTTGCCTATGAATATTATATATAGAGGGCAGTGTATGAAATAATGGGAGGGGCTTTCACAGGGATCATTGCAATGTGGGCAAGATGGTCTGTCAGATAAGTGATTTTGCTGCAAATGTAGATTTAGATTGCTGGCATCATTCCTCATCTGACAGTGTATGATATTTTCGTTACTGTCACCTATATGGAAATATTTAGGCGAGGCTTTTGTACCAGAGATCAGTTTTGTCTTAAGTATATTAAGAGAAGGACTGGACTGTGTTGAGGCAGGCAGACCTTTCCAGAGTCGTACCGTACAAGGGATAAAACTTTTGCTATATGATAAAGTATTACAAAAGGGTAGTCTAAAATTGTCCCCTGATATTTGTTGTAGTAGATTATAATCGTGAGTATTTTCTGTGTATGTCATACATACAGTCCGGAGTTAAACCATTTATTATTTTATGGAGTAAAATCAACTTTTGTTTCTTTCTTCTTTTATAAAGGGGTTCCCAGCCAAGTGCACTATATAATTTAGATCTGGATGAATTTACTCTCAACCCTGTAATTATCCTGCCTGCTTCAACCTGAACACTTTCCAATATATTAGCTGCATTTTGGGTACAATTTTTCCAAATTACATTTCCATATTCTAGTATAGGTCGGATACATGACAAATATATATTAATCAATATATTTCTGTCAACTTGATATTTGAGCATTCTAAGAATTTTCAGTCTGTCACATGCTTTCTTATAACTTTTACTTACATAATCACCCATTTACAATTACTTTGGAGATCCAGTCCCAGATGACAGTGATTATTAACATCTATCACTCTGTTGTCCATATCCCCAAAGTAAACTGGAGGGTTATTTATATTTTGTCTAGTAAATAAAATTGATTCAGTTTTATTAGGATTAAATTTAATAGTCCAGTTTTGTGACCAGTTATGAATATGAGACAAATCTGTCGAGAGCACATCTGCAGCTTGTATATAATTTTGTTCATCGACTATTACATACAAACATGTATCATTGGCAAAGAGTGTGATATTAAAATTAAGATCATCAACAATATCGTTTATGTATATAAGGGTTAGTTGGTTCTATCTATCTTCTTGTACTGTACATGAACAGTTTGAATACTTTTCACGTTATTGCCAGTAGTCCATTTGAAACTGAATTTGGTCACTCTCATTCATATTTTAGTTTTGTTCCGTAAAATGACAGCACAAATGCAATGTTCAGGATGCGATTTGTTTTGTTATAGGGTCAATGTGAAATAATTAGCTAAAAAAATCCCACCCTGTCGGAAGAAGCCAAGAAGTAAGTCAGTAACAGTTACATATATTGATACATGTTACGATCAATAACTAAATGATTAATTTAACCGTGAATAGAAGCTCATATAAACGTAGTTATCAAATTTACTGTGAACGACGAGTTTCATTATGCGTACTCAAAGCAAAATATTGGAGAGCCAAATATTTTAAACAGTCTTTGGAAGCAACAAAATCAAAGGTCCTTAACAGTATCTCCCAAATGGCAATTATTATTAAAACTAAGATTCTCGTCACTCAGAAAAAGGTGACCTTAGCCTATTTCGACTATTTTGTTTAGACCTTTTAAATTACTTACACACAGAGACCAATTTTTGAGAGTGAGTGTACCAAAGAAACCTTATCTAGAGGAGCGTCGTGTGTACTATATTACATGTCTTCGTTTTTATCATTAGTATTTTACCATGCTGCTCATTACACTCATACGAAGAAAACACATACATGACCGCATTATTTCCTTATGACTTAAGATCGTGTACCAAGACAGGAGAGTGAATAATGGTGTATGTTGTTTTCTTATTTTGTGGAATATCACACAATGTTTTTATTCAATACTAAACTATACAAACAGCTGTTGTTTCTGTCTAATAGTGAACAACAAATCTGCAAATGTTCGTCATGTCATGATATTAAGTGTGAAACCATGGGCATAAAACTATTACCTGATTCTCCACAGTAGGATACGATCCCTCATAGATAGCGACCACAGGGTTGCTGGTTCTTGTACTCTTCTGTAGGATGGGAGAAAACGAGTACATCGTCTTTCCAAATGCCACTTTACGTGCACATAGAGAACAATTGTAACACTCTAAGGAGCAATAAATCAGTAGGATTGGTAATCGGTTTTATAGTGCAAAGTAAAATATACCCATCATATATATGTGTTCCCCTTTTTGTCAACTTGTCTGTGTCATAAAAGACGGTGATATGATAAAATAACATGACTTATTCCTTGCTTAAAAGAGCTTAAGACAACAATCTTCATCGTATCCAACTTGAAGTATTTTGTAATTGTAATTGGAAATTTGAAACTAGTTTAACCCCTCTATTTGTTGTTGCAGTGCTTGTACCAAGCCAGAAAAGTCATGTATATATGTGTTAGGGATATCGATTATGTCTCTTTCTACAATACACGTACATGAATAGTTATGTCATACCTGGTACAACAGTAGTTGATAACGTTTGTCATAGACTTGGTCAGAACGATGTTTTTCTCCAACAAAGCGTAAATATATAACAAAAAATAATGTATGCTGAATATTTTAATGATTTAATCATATTGTGAACAGTCTTCCATATTATTTTGTTAAATATTATATGGTATAGTAATCATGATTATAACAAGAATATAAATGAATGAAACATGTAACTGTAGACATCACTCATACGTCACATCAAAAAGACTCCATCGTGAATACAGTGAAAGGAGCAAACCATTTACATTCTAGGCGATTATCTATAGAATTGGGCAAAAACACGATAACTATTATGCTAACAAATATTTGCATATCCGATCATAATATTGTTGCTCACTAAACCGAAGGGCAATCAAAACACAGCACAATAGACAAATGAAAACAAAAACCGAAAAACAAAAAGTAAACTTAATGGTCCACAAAACGTAACACAGAAAAAGATTTAGCAACACAAATACAACTAAAAAATGAGCTGTATACCCATATGCTTAGAAATGTAAACATGTCTACTCTACTTGCAGGTGACAGTCGCTTGGGTTATTGCTAATCGACCCTAGCATCATCTAACATGAAAATAAAGTATACATAAAAATAAAAAAAATATCACATAAGTCCCAAAGCTAACATTTGTCCAAAGATGTGTGTCATTTTCTATACAACAATGTTATTCTATATATACAATATACCCATCCTATCTATTTCTTGCCCTCTTTTGTCAAATTGTCTGTGTCATAACAGATGGGTACATGATAAAATAACATAACTTCATGCTTGTTTAGAAGAGCTTAAGACAACAAGCTTGATCGTATCTAATTTGAAGTATTTTGTAATTGTAATTGGAAATTTCAAACTAGTTTAGCCCGCTATTTGTTGTTGCAGTGCCTGTGCCAAGCTATAAAAGTGAGTTGTCATGTATATATGTGTAAGGGATATCAATTATGCCTCTTTCTACAGTACACATACACCAATAGTTATTGTATGTTAGAGATATCGATTATGTATCTTTCTATAGTACACATACACCAATAGTTATTATATGTAAGGGATATCGATTATGCCCCTTTCTATAGTACACGTACATGAATAGTTATTATATGTTAGGGATATCGATTATGCCGAAGGTCAGATATCTCCATGCCAGTCAATGGTCAAAAGTTTGAAGATACTAAAGGGGTAATCAGAAGCCATAAATGAAAGAGGGAGAGACAACGCAATGGAGAAACGTTGAATATATCAAAGGGGTAATCAGAAACCGTAAATCGAAGTAGGAAAGGCAAAGCAATTTGTCGAGTGTTTAAAGATACCAATGGGGTAATGAGAACCTGTAAGGCGAAGACGGACAGACAGCACAGTGGAAAGAATGTTGAAGCTGCCAAAGTGACAATCAGAAGCCGTATTTCAAGGGACAGACAAAACAGTGGGAAAAGATTTAAAGATACCAAAGAGGTAATCAGAAGCCATACATCAAAGGAAAGGCATCACAGTGGGGAAAAGTATGAAAATACCTAACGGTAATCAGAAGCTGTAAATCGAAGGACGGACAACACAATACCCAAAAGGAAAAGCAACGACTTGCAAAAGATTACACATAAAACAATATCGAGCAACACGAACCCGACTGAAAACAGAGGGTGAATTCAGGTGCCCCGGAAGGGTTATCAGTTCCTGCACCATATGTAGCACACTTTTATCGATCTTAAGTTTTATGTGTATGTTCTGTAGATCGTTCTTTGTCCTTTTGTACTTTTCTATTTGGACATTGAGTTGTGTGTTCTTCGATAAACGGATTATGATTACCCCTTTGGTATCTTAAAACTCTTCTTTTATCACATGTTAATTTTGTGACAAAGTACAGTCAACTTTATCCCATATGATTATACGAAAGTTTACAGTACGCATGAATCTAGTCTGAAATAACCTGCATCAGGTATGCATGAATCTAATCTGAAATAACCTTCATCAGGTACACATGAGTCTAGTCTGAAATATCATTCATCAGGTACACATGAGTCTAGTCTGAAATAACCTTCATCATGTACGAACATATTCAAATGATTGGCAAGCCAATTACCTCAACAGTGACAAAATACTTAACCGTTTACACCGGGCAAGAATATTATATAAATATCAGTTGATGGCAAATTGTTTGAGTGCTGATGAATGTCAAGTGAGTACGATTGATGATATGAGCACACCAATAAGAAGCTTAAAGAAAGTAAACACTAATGGATGAATATGTAGACAACAATTATAGAACTAAGACGGGTGTATTAACATACATTTTAATAAAATGAAAAAAACCGAAAGATACCACACTGGCGAAACATTTCCCAAACCCACTAGAAAGAGGAATAAGCGATACCAATAACACATAAATACATTATCTGGCTTGGTAGTGATACTTTAATAACAAAAGTGGCGGGGTTAGGCTAGCTTTATGAGCACAAAGTAGCTTTATTGTGACAAATAAAAGGGGATTGACTCTGCCATCTGCGATCGTTAAGTCTGAGAGATTGTCTCCTGCTGTGGAGAATCGGGTGATATTTTTTATGTTCAGGGGTTCACACTTAGGACTTCACACTTCAAATATATCACGAACATGTCTAGATTTGCTGTTCAATATTAGATAGATACGACAGCTGTCTGTACAGTTAAGTGTTAATAAGTAAATCGTGTGATATTTCACAAAATAAGAAAACAACATACACCGTTAGAGTATTTCCAAAATTCAATCGACAAATCGAGGAAAGAGATGCAAAACAGATACTCCTAACACATATACATAACCACTCATTCTATTGTCTCGGTACAAGAACTCAAATCAATAACTGGTTGAACTAAAGCAGTTATATAAACCCAAGTATCGCCTTTTAGTCAAATAATGTGGTCATGTAAATGTTTTTAAGGGGATTCTGTTTGGGACCTTTGGTTTTATTGCTCGTTTCAACTATGTTTTCCTTCTTTTTTATGTACTTATATACATATAGGAAAGGTTTGAATGTTCCAAGCGGAAAATCAGAAGCCGTAAGTGTTATAAGGACAGAAAACACAATGGTCAAACAAAAATAAAACCAAAAGGACAAATAATGATCTATATCCGCATTATTTCAATACGATGCGATATTTAGGTTCACAAAACTATTTTAATGCAACCATTTATTGATTTGAGTTCTTTTACCAAGACAAGATAGGGAACAGTCATGTATGTGTGTTAGGAATATCTGTTTTACCTCTTTTTCTTCGATTTTCCGATTGAATTTTGGAAATGTTCTAACGGTGAGTTGTTTTTTTCTTACTTTGTAAAGTATCACACGATTTATTTATTAAAACTTAGCTGCATAAACTGTTTTCATACCTGTCTAATAGTGAACGACAAATCTACACCTTTTCGTCATATCATGACCCTACTTGGGAAACTCTGGATAGAAACATATTACCTGGTTATTCACATCAGGATACGATTCCCCCGAAATAACGACCGCAGATTGCCGGTTATTGCACTCTTTCTTAGGTTGTGACAAAAGGAGCAAATCGTCTTTCCAAATGCCACTTTACGTGCGCGTAAAAGAATAATTGTAACATCCCCCAATGACCAACACATCGGTATGATTGGTCAGTGGTACCCCGTTGCAATATAAAGCCTACACATCATATTCCTTTTTATTTGTCACAATAAAACTAGTGTGTGCCCATAACATTAACTTAACCCCGCCACTTGTTATTGAAGTACCGGTATCAAGCTAGGAAAGTGAGTTGTCATGTATATATATGTGTGAGTGTTATCGGTTAACGCTTCTGTCTACAGTACACGCACATGAATAGTTATGTCATACCAGGTACAACAGTTATTGATAACGTTTGTCATTGATTTGTGTCAGAACGATGTTTTTTCGCAGTATAATCCGGTTACCTCCATCAACACATCGTCAATAGATAACACAACATAACAACTGCTAACAACTTGCGACCCTAACAGCATCTAATATGGAAAAAAGTATAAATAAAAATAACAAAAATAGTCCAAGAGCTAACATTTGTCCAAAAATGGCATATATGTATCATTTTCTATACAAGCATGTTATTCTATATATCTGTAAGTACTACAGAGCAGAGACTCATTCATTGGTCTCTATCTACACCTCCTCCAGTAGTCTTGTTTGTAACCCAGTAATTGTGGTGGCTATTGTCCATATGGTGGAGATCCTCTAAATATACTGTATCCTCTCCATAAAGGGAAGATTACAATTACAGTCGGTCAAAGTCATAATCTTCTGAAAAAAGCAAAAATAAATCATATATATGTTGTATATAATAAATAAGCATAGTGAAAACACAATGTCTCTTCAACTACCCGCCCAATATACAACCCAAAGTCTGACATATATGTTTTATTTCAAGTTTTTAATATTGGTGTCTATGTTTGTTTGTGTAATAAATCGCCGGATCCGAACCATAGCGGGCCTCTCACAGTTTATGTAAGTTTGTTTCAATTATGTGTAATACGTCGTATGAATTAAAACAATAATACATTTTGATGCATCACTGTTTACTGCCGTTAATGTAATTTACTAAACAAATATCCATGGAAACATTCTGTGATCAGTTGTAATACAGTAAATTGTAAAAATGAATCATGTTTTTGTACATATGATTTAACATTTGATTTATCAGATGTAAAGCAAATTGATATAATAATATAAAAAAGATCTGATATCATTTTGTTTTTATCTGTATTGAAGGTTGTCATCCCATTAACCAGTTTAATACCGCCACATCGTGATGTCTGTCCAAAGCCAGGACCTGTATTTCCAACGTCATCTGTGGTGGTCTTTACTTTTTGTTCAGTTAGTTAAGATGAGAGGTGATTCTGCGTGGGTTTTTTTTAAATTGGTGGAATTGTTGACCATCACTGTTTAAACTTTTTTTTCAAAACACAACTATACATAAAACTTACCCAGTTTTTCCATAATACTTGTTCGGCTTTCTATTCTTTCTAACATTCTAGCTATTGATTCGTGTCCATTTTCCTGTGCATACAGTAGAGCCGTCCATTCGTAAATATCTGATATCCTTATATCTGCTCCGTTTGCTAAGAGAAGCTTTACAAAAGTTCTATCAATGGAGTTCCACCAATGAAGTTGATACAATTTACATTCGCTCCTTTTAATATAACATTACTTGCCTTGTTAAAATTGTTTTCTTTAATTGCAATAAACAAACGATAAGAAAGTTGAGGATTTTCTGATTTTACTGAAGCTGCGCCCATTTCGTCTGTTCTTATGATGACTCTTGTGAATAAAAATATGTCTGTCCTTCGTAGATGATGCTCTATGTTCAGTTTGAATAATATGATCTGTACCTTGAAGTCTTTTCTTAAATACATTGGGCATATTTTGATAGATACCTGTATATTTACCTACTAATGGAAAAATTAACACCATAAAGAAAATACACCTGCAGTACTCGTATTGGACGTGATCTCTCCAACCGTAAGGTTTGACCTTAATAAAATCACACAGGAAAAATACATTCAAATGTTATTAATGACGTATTTCACAGGAGGGGCTATCGTGGTTTTCATCGTATGGTACTTGGATATACAACTACATATGCAATATGTGCCTATCACCACTGATGGTAAGAGTTAGTATTCTGCTCAGGGCAAGGTGTATATTATTATGTGATAAAATTTGTCAGTGACTTCCGATAGGTTGGTGGTTCTCTTCGGGTACTCCGGTTTCCTCCACCAATAAAACTGACCGACACAATATAACTAAAACACCAACAGTGATCTACAAAACACTACACAGAAAACCACAGATTGAACAACACAAGGGTAAGCAGTTCCTCCTCCTCTAGTTGCACTCGTCATGTTGCTATAATAGTCCGGTTACACGTCACGAATGGGGGGAATGTCGGTACTGTGATAACGACAAAGGACATAATTCAGTAGTCATTTGTGACACCTATCTTGCTTAACGGCTATCCCAATCATGGTGGCAACAAGACGATATGAAGTGATGTTTTGAACATTTTTTTCCAATTAAAATCTTTAATGAAATCTTTACATTTGTTAGTCAAAACTCATAAGTACCAGTACCTTATCCTGGCCTCGTTAATGTTAGTATCATGTCATAGAAATAGTGATATTCTTGTTAGTACAATACAATTAAGATTGATCAATAAATGCAATACGGATTTTGAGAGTTATTTCATAAGTGTTACTAATTTTAGACTTGTTTGTTTACTTCCTATCGTAGCGTATTCGTATGTACTTTCGGTTTTGACCCACGTGTTGGGAGATATATGTTTTCAACTTAATAACTAGGAACACTTGGTTCAGTAGCTTCTTTGTTAGCAGTAACCATTCATCAAGTAAATCATGAAAGGAACCACAAGCTCTTCGATATATATCAACTTAGAGTTATATAATCCATATACCGGTTCTGCGCGCATGTTACTACAGATAAATGGAAGCATGATCTGGTATCCACTCATTTCTGAATTCGACACGGGGAGGGAACCATAAACAAACAGAAAATGTTATCTTTAAGCAATACAATGAAGCACGTTCAGCTTGGTATATTTACCTATTTACCCTATGGTCATTGATCTACTAACTGTAAGGAATGACGGATATTGTGTTGTGTTTTCAGTTAAATTAAATATATATGATTGTAACAAGTTACAGTCAACTGTATAATTATTGAATAACTAAGTTTGTCCTTCCTCAGGCATAGGGAACTATTGACGACTTTGACTCTCATACTTAGGCCCTTTAGTTTACTTCCTTTCAAAGACTTTTAAGTAATTTGGCTTTCCAATATTTTAATTATGAGCGTACATGATGAAGGTTATTCTAGAAATACGTCGTGCACACTAATTTAGATATCTACGTTTTCATTATATCATATCAGTATGCAACAATGCTATCCTTTCCTCATTCATGAAATATCACCTGGTTTGTAACAAGAGTAACAAGACGGTTTCCACTAGTGGAACAGGAAATATATATCATTCCGGAGCACCTGAGTTAATTATGTTTGTCGTTTTGTCCTTTTTCCTTTGACCATTTCATTGTCTGTCCTTCCATTTAGGGCTTCTGATTTCCCCTTTGGTATCTTTAGCACTTGCATACAGGATACATGAACAAATAAGGTTGACGACATCAAATGGATCATCAGAAGCCGTAAATGACAGAAAGACAGACAATGCAATGGCCAAAAGAAAAACGACAACTGATCTACGAAACACTGCACAAAAAACTAAAGCCTAGCTAAAATCAGGCGATCAGCTCATCTGATCTAGAAGAGTGACCAGTTCATACAACATTAGTACACTCGGACGCCACAAAAACATTGCAAACAAAAATGATAGAGCAAACCAGAAGATCAAAAGCTCAGACAACATGTACTCTAAAGAACATTGAAGGTGTCTGAAGCAATAATGGGTAGATTTCATTTTAAGCATATTTATTCATAAATAAATTAAATATATTCGATAGCAAGCAATAACCTATATAAATCCTCTCCATACACAAGGTAACAGCAAGAATCAACAATGCATTTACAATATACAACATAGAATTTCATACTCAAAGGGAAATAACTCGAGTATATAATAGCAGTCAGAAATCTCATATATTCAGTTATTGATAAGTAATTAACATTGATTAGATTTTATCGACAATTTGGCTGATATGAGATTTCCTTTTTTGTTTAAATACACTTAGTTGCTATCTAAAAGTGTTACCAGTGTACGATGTTGCTGGATTTATTACCTCTCAATTTAATTAAATACCTAATTCATTTTAGAATTTTTTTATTAACATGCCGTAGGTAATCATAGTGTAAATATGAGATTTATGACATTATATATTCATGTATATATTTATGAAACAAAATAAATTATCAATAGAATATCAATAAGTTAATTTAATTTAGTCATGTGAGAGGTATAGTACCGATATTTGCAATCATGGTTCATCATATATGTGAATACTGTTATAGTTTAAAATGTTTAAGAATTTTAAAATTTATATTACTATATTATTATCAAATCGTTTGCTCCGCTTAATAAAAGAATGTACTGCACGAAAATGTTTTACATTCTGATAATAATCAGAGGTTTCACTTCCATAAAGAATGGATTGAATAGTAAATTTTATGTAAAGTTCATTAAAGGAATCAACAAGTTGTTGCCTATGAATATTATATAAAGGGCAATGCATGAAATTATGGGAGGGGCTTTCACAGGGATCTTTGCAATGCGGGCAGGATTGTCTGTCAGATAAGTGATGTTGCTGTAAATGTAGATTTAGATTGCTAGCATCATTCCTCATCTGACAGTGTATGATATTTTCTTTTCTGTCACCTATATGAAAATATTTAGGCGACGCTTTTGTACAAGAGTTCAGTCTTGTCTTAAGTATATTAAGAGAAGGACTGGACTTTGTTGGGGCAGGCAAACCATTCCAGAGTCGTACCGTACAAGGGATGAAACTTTTGCTATATGAGACAGTATTACAAAAGGGTAGTCTAACATTGTCCCCCGATATTTGTTGTCGTAGATTATAATCGTGAATATTTTCTGTATATGGTTGGATCATGTCATACATATAGTCCGGAGTTAAACCATTTATTATTTTATGGAGTAAAATCAACTTTTGTTTCTCTCTTCTTTTATAAAGGGGTTCCCAGTCAAGTTCACTATATAATTTAGATCTGGATGAATTTACTCTCAACCCTGTAATTATCCTGCCTGCTTCAACCCGAACACTTTCCAATAGATTAGCTTCATTTTGGGTACAATTGTCCCAAATTACATTTCCATATTCTGGTATAGGTCGGATAAATGACAAATAAATATTAATCAATACATTTCTGTCAACTTGTGTTTGAGCATTCTACGAATTTTCAGCCTGTCACATGCTTTCTTATAAATTTTACTTACATAATAACCCATTTACAATTACTTTGGAGATCCAGTCCCAGATGACAGTGAGCATTAACGTCTGTCACTCTGTTGTCCATATCCCCAAAGTAAACTGGAGGATTATTTATATTTCGTCTAGTGAATAAAACTGATTCAGTTTTATTAGGATTAAATTTAATAGCCCGGTTGTGTGACCAGTTATGAATATGAGACAAGTCTGTCGAGAGCATATCTGCAATTTGTATATAATTTTGTTCATCGACTATTACATACAAACATGTATCATTGGCAAAGAGTGTGATATTACAATCAAGATCATCAACAATATCGCTTATGTATATAAGGGGTAGATGGTTCTATCTATCTACTTGTACTCTACATGAAAAGTTTAAATACTTTTCACGTTATTGCCAGTAGTCCATTTGAAACTGAGTTTTGTCACACTCATTCATATTCTAAATTTGTTCCCGTAAAATGACAGCACAAATGTAATTTTCAGGATGCGATTTGTTTTGTTATAGGGTCAATGTGAAATAATTAGTTAAAAACAAAATGACACCCTGTCGAAATAAGCCAAGAGGTAAGTCAGTAACAGTCACATATATTTATACATGTTGCGATCAATAACTAAATGATTAATTTAACGTGAATAGAAGCTCATATAAACGTAGTTATCAAATTTACTGTGAACGACGAGTTTCATTATACGTACTCAAAGCAAAACATTGGAAAGCCAAATAATTTAAACAGTCTTTGGAAGCAATAAAATCAAAGGTCCTTAACAGTATCTCCCAAATGGCAATTATTATTAAAACTAAGATTCTCGTCACTCGGAAAAAGGTGACCTTAGCCTATTTCGACTATTCTGTTTAGACCTTTTAAATTACTTACACACAGAGACCAATTTTTGAGAGTGAGTGTACCAAAGAAACCTTATTCAGTGTAGCGTCGTGTGTACTATATTACATGTCTTCGTTTTTATTATTTGTATTTTACCATGCTGCTCATTACACTTATACGAAGAAAACACATACATGGCCGCATTATTTCCCTATGAGGCGATATTTGGGTTCAAATTTCTACTTTAATGCAATCAATTGTTTACCTATGATCGTGCACAAAGACAGGAGAGTGAATAGTCATGCATATGTGTTAGGAGTTTCTGTGTGTCCATTCTTTTTTCGATTTCTCGATTGAATTTTGGAAATACTCTAATGGTGTATGTTGTTTTCTTATTTTGTGAAATATCACACATTTTTTGTATTCAATACTAAACTGTACAAACACCTGTTGGTTCTGTCTAATAGTGAACAACAAATCTTCAAATGTTCGTCATGTCATGATATTAAGTGTGAAACCATGGACATAAAACTATTACCTGATTCTCCACAGTAGAATACAATCCCTCATAGATAGCGACCACAGGGTTGCTGGTTCTTGTACTCTTCTGTAGGATGGGAGAAAAAGAGTGCATCGTCTTTCCAAATGCCACTTTATTTGCGCATAGAGAACAATTGTAACACCCCCAAGGAACAATAAATCGGTAGGATTGGTAATCGGTATTATAGTGCAAAGTAAAATATACCCATCATATATATGTGTTCCCCTTTTTGTCAACTTGTCTGTGTCATAAAAGACGATGACATGCTAAAATAACACAACTTATTGCTTGTTTAAAAGAGCTTAAGACAACAAGCTTCATCGTATCTAACTTGAGGTATTTTGTAATTGTAATTGGAAATTTGAAACTAGTTTAACCCCGCTATTTGTTGCTGCAGTGCCTGTACCAAGCCAGAAAAGTCATGTATATATGTGTTAGGGATATCGATTATGCCTTTTTCTACAGTACATGTACATGAATAGTTATGTCATACCAGATACAACAGTAGTAGATAACGTTTGTCATAGACTTGGTCAGACGATGATTTTTCTCAGGATATTCAGGCTACCTCCACCAACAAAACGTAAATATATAAAAAAAAAAAAAACAATAATGTATGCTGAATATTTTAATGATTTAATCATATTGTGAACAGTCTTCCATATTATTTGGTTAAATATTATATAGTAAACATGATTATAACAAGAATATCAACGAATCAAACATGTAATTGTGGACATCACATATACGGCACATACAAACGACTCATGTATCATCTTTATATCGTGAATATAGTGAAGAGAGCAAACCATTTGAAGTATAGGCGATTATCTATGAAATTGGACAAAAAAACGAAAACTATTATGTTAAAAAAAATTTGCATGTCCGATCAAAATATTCTTGCTCACTAAAGCGAAGGGGCAATCAAAACACAGCACAATGGACAAATGAAGAAAACGCGAAAAAAAAGTCAACTTAATGGTTCACAAAACGTAACACAGAAAAAGATTTAACAACACGAATACAACTAAAAAATGAGCTGTATACCCATATGCTTAGAAATGTAAACATGTCTACTCTACTTGCAAGTGGCAATCGCTTGGGTTATTGCTAAGCGACCCTAACATCATCTAATATGGAATAAAAGTATTCATAAAAATAACAAAAATATCACATGAGTCCCAGAGCTAACATTTGTCAAAATATGTATCATATTCTATACAACAATGTTATTCTATTTATCTGTATGTACTACAGAGCAGCGACTCATTCCTTGTTCTCTATCTACACCTCATCCAGTAGTCTTGTTTGTAGCCCATTAGTTTTAATGTGTATTGTCCATATGGTGGAGATCCTCTAAATATACTTCATCCTCTACATGAAGGGAAGATTAACATTCTACTAGGTCAAAGTCATAATCCTCTGAAAAACAAATCATATATATGTTATATACAAACAAAAACAACCAAACAGTGTCTACAACTATATGTCCAATATACAACATTAATTCTGTTATATGTTTTTGGTTTTTTTTCTCAGGTAAATTTATCGACAGTCGACCAGTCCATCTTCAGAACAATCATAAATACAGCTTATATTACATTAGTGGATGAAACATTCATTTACAAAAAGAAATGTCATCATTTAAGATAATATAATTTATGTATTTGTGTCCTCATATTTTATCAAGGGGTATTTTATTCAGTAGTGTTATATATTGCAACATAGAGAATACATTGTAGATGTACACTAATTGAAAATAATGACTAGCAACAAAATAAAAATGACAATCCGGTTCATTATATTTCATATTATCTTGCTATTAGGAATCTATAGCAGTGCATACTGTTTGTGTCCGTCATTGTGAGAGATGATGTTATTCTAATTGATTTTCCTTGTTTCTTTGCAAATCTGATATCGTTTTGATTTTATCTTTATTGTAAGAGGAATGCGATGTCATTAACCACCTTAGCACTGCCACATCTGTATGCCTATCCACAGCCAGGACCTGTATTTCCAACGACATATGTCGTGGTCTTTTCTTTGTGTTCAGTAAGTTAAGATGAGAGGTGATTGTGCGTTCTTTTCTTAAATTGATGGAATTCTTGACCATCACTGTTTAAACTTTCTTTTCATAACACAACCATACATAATACTTACCCCGTTTTTCCATAATACTCTTTCGGCTTTCTATTCTTTCTAACATTCTAGCTATTGATTCGTGTCCATTTTCCTGTGCATACAGTAGAGCCGTCCATCCGTAAATATCTGATATCCTTATATCTGCTCCGTTTGCTAAGAGAAGCTTTACAAAAGTTGTACGTTGTTGTTCGTCGTGTTCCTTACTTCTACACATTTCTATCAATGGAGTTCCACCAATGAGGTTCGTACAATTTACATTCGCTCCTTTTAAAATAACATCGCTTGCCTTGTTAAAGTTGTTTTCTTTAATTGCAATAAACAAACGATAAGAAAGTTGAGGATTTTCTGATTTTACTGAAGCTGCGCCCATTTTGTCTGTTCTTATGATGACTCTTGTTGTGAATAAAAATATGTCTGTCCTTCGTAGATGATGCTCTATGTTCAGCTTGAATAATATTATCTGTACCTTGAAGTCTTTGCTTAAATACATGTTGGGAATATTTTGATCGATACTTGTATATTTACCTACTAATGAAAAAACTAACACCACAAAGAAAATTCACCTGCAGTACTCGTATTGGACGTCATATGGTAACGAATATGTTCTCTTTGTTGTAATAACAATGATATCCTTTCCTCATTCATGAAATATCACCTGGTTTGTAACAAGAGTAACAAGATGGATGCCACTAGTGGAGCAGGAACTATTGATCATTCCGGAGCACCTGAGTTAATACCTGGTTTTTAATGGTGTTCCTGTTGCTCGATCTTTAGTTTAATGCATTGTATTATGTACATTTTTGTTTGTCTTTTTGTCCTTTTTCCTTTGAACATTTCATTGTCTGTCCTTCCATTTAGGGCTTCTGATTTCCCCTTTGGTATCTTTAGCACATGCACATAGGATAAATGAACACATAAGGTTGACGACATCAAATGGATCATCAGAAGCCGTAAATGACAGAAAGACAGACAATGCAATGGCCAAAAGAAAACCGACAACTGATCTACGAAACATTGCACAAAAAACTAAAGCCTAGTGTTATGAGTGTGTGTATAATTTGATGTTATTGTTGATGATAATTTAGTGACCTATATTTCTATCTGCTATTATATTCATGACATTGTAATTAAATGGTACTTTTAAAGTTATCATTTTGTAATTGCTTACATGATTACTATTTATAGTTGTTTATATGACAGTAGGACAGATCTTAGTAGAATGTTCTAGAAAATACACATTATTTACTTGTTTTGAACATATATTCATGAAATGACAAGAATATTCTGGAATGTACTTTAGCCACGAATGTTCTGGAAACTTCCCTTCAAATATATATAAATAGTGAACGATTCTCCAGAGTACAGAGTCTAATTTAGTGATGAAGGATTAATTATATACATTGGATATTATTGAACTGTTTTGGATTGTAATTAACTGCGAACTTTCAACAAAGATTTATTAATTGTTTTAGAAGGACAATTTGTTCATTCACTCATTATTGGATATAGGATATTACTTGGATATACTTGGAATCATTTGGACTTTGAACACTAACAGCTAAGTTGTATTGTATTATCTTGAATATTATTGTAAAATACTTTTCTTGTAACATAATAGATTTTTAGAAAAGTTTTTAGATACTTTTGTCCTTTATTGGCTCACTTGTGTTACGGCATTTATCTTTTGACCATAACACTAGCTAAAATCAGGTGATCAACTCATCTGATTCGGAAGGGTGACCGGTTCATACAACATTAGTACACTCGGACGCCACACAAACATTGCAAACAAAATGGTAGAACAAACCAGAAGATCAAAAACTCAGACAACATGTACTCTAAAGAACACTAAAGGTGTCTGAAGTAATAATGGGTAGATTTCATTTTAAGCATACTTATTCATAAATGAATGAAATGGGTTGGATAGCAGGCAATAACCTATATAAATTCTCTCCATACACAAGGCAACAGCAAGAATCAACAATGCATTTACAATGCACAATATAGAATTTCATACTCAAAGGGAAATAACTCTAGTATGCAATAGCAGTCAGAAATCTCATATATTCAGTTATTGATAAGTAATTAGATTTTATCGACAATTTGGCTGATATTAGATCTACTAATTTTCTTATATACACTTAGTTGCTATCTAAAAGTGTTACCAGTGTACGATGTTGCTAGATTTATTACCTCTCAATTTAATTTAAATGCTTAATTCATTTCAGAATTTTTTTATTAGCATGCAGTAAGTAATCATTGTGCAAATATGAGATTGATGACATTATATATACATGTATATATTTATAAGACAAAATAAATTATAAATAGAATATCAATAAGTTAATTTAATTTAGTCATGTGAGAGGCATAGTACCGATATTTGCAATCATGGTCCATCATATGTGAGAATACTGTTGTAGTTTAAAATGTTTAAAAATTTTAAAGTTTATATTACTATATTATTATCAAATAGTTTGCTGCGCTTAATAAAGGAATGTACTGCACGAAAAAGTTTTACATTCTTATTATAATCAGAGGTTTCATTTCTATAAAGAATGGTTTGAATAGTAAATTTTATGTTAAGTTCATTAAAGGAATCAACAAGCTGTTGCCCATTACAATTATATCAAGGGCAGTGCATGAAATAATGGTAGGGACTTTCACAGGGATCATTGCAATGTGGGCAAGATGGTCGGTGAGATAAGTGATGTTGCTGCAAATGTCGATTTAGATTGCTAGCATCATTCCGCATCTGAGAGTGTATGATATTTTCTTTTCTGTCACCTATATGACAATATTTAGGCGAGGCATTTGTACAAGAGTTCAGTCTAGTCTTAAGTATATTAAGAAAAGGGCTGGACTTTGTTGAAGCAGGCAGACCATTCCAGAGTCGTAGCGTACAAGGGATGAAACTTTTGCTATATGAGACAGTATTACAAAAGGGTCTAAAATTGTCCACCGATATTTGTTGTCGTATATTATAATCGTGAATATTTTCTGTGTATGGTTGGATCATGTCATACATACAGTCCGGAGTTAAACCATTTATTATTTTATGGAGTAAAATCAACCTTTGTTTCTCTCTTCTGTAATAAAGGGGATGAATTTAATCTCAACCCTGTAATTATCCTGCCTGCTTCAACCCGAACACTTTCCAATATATTAGCTTCATTTTGGGTGCAATTCTCCCAAATTACATTTCCATATTCTAGTATAGGTCGGATAAATGACAAATATATATTAATCAATACATTTCTCTCAACTTCATATTTGAGCATTCTAAGAATCTTCAGTCTGTCACATGCTTTCTTATAAATTACATAATCACCCATTTACAATTACTTTGGAGATCCAGACCCAGATGACAGTGAGTATTAACATCTGTCACTCTGTTGTCCATATCCCCAAAGTAAACGAGGGTTATTTATATTTCGTCTAGTAAATAAAACTGGTTGTATTAGGATTAAATTTAATAGCCCAGTTTTGTGACCAGTTATGAATATGAGACAAGTCTGTCGAGAGCATATATGCAGCTTGTATATAATTTTGTTCATCGACTATTACATACAAAGATATATCATCGGCAAAGAGTTTGATATTACAATCAAGATCACTAACAATATCGTGTATGTATATAAGGGGTAGATGGTTCTATCTATCTACTTGTACCCTACATGAAAAGTTTAAATACTTTTCACGTTATTACCAGTAGTCCATTTGAAACTGAGTTTTGTCACTCTCATTCATTATTTAGTTTTGTTTCCGTAAAATGACAGCACAAATGCAATTTTCAGGATGCGATTTGTTTTGTTATAGGGTCAATGTGAAATAATTAGTTAAAAAAAAATCCCATCCTGTCGGAAGAAGCCAAGAAGTAAGTCAGTAGCATTCACATATATTTATACATGTTACGATCAATAACTAAATGAGTAATTTAATCGTGAATAGAAGCTCATATACACGTAGTTATCAAATTTACTGTGAACGACGAGTTTCATTATGCGTACTCAAAGCACAATATTGGAAAGCCAAATAATTTAAACAGTCTTTGGAAGCAATAAAATCAAAGGTCCTTAACAATATCTCCCAAATAGCAATTATTATTAAAGCTAGGATTCTCGTCACTCCGAAAAAGGTGACCTTAGCCTATTTCGACAATTCTGTTTAGACCTTTTAAATTACTTACACACAGAGACCAATTCTTGAGAGTGAGTGTACCAAAGAAACCTTATCTAGAGGAGCGTCGTGTGTTCTATATTACATGTCTTCGTTTTTATTATTTGTATTTTACCATGCTGCTCATTACACTCATACGAAGAAAACACATACATGGCCGCATTATTTCCCTATGAGGCGGTATTTGAGTTCAACAGACAGTAGAGTGAATAGTCATGTATATATGCTAGGAGTTTCTGTTTGTCCTCTCTTTCTTCGATTTGTCGATTAAATTTTGGAAATACTCTAATGGTGTATGTTGTTTTCATATTTTGTGAAATATCACACATTTTTTTATACATGTTACGATCAATACTTAACTGTACAAACAGCTGTTGTTTCTGTCTAATAGTGAAAAACTAATCTGCAAATGTTCGTCATGTCATGATATTAAGTGTGAAACCATGGACAGAAAACTATTACCTGATTCTCCACAGTAGGACACAATCCAGCAGAGATAACGATCAAAGGGTTGCTGGTTCTTGTACTCTTCTGTGGGATGGGAGAAAAAGAGTGCATCGTCTTTCCAAATGTCAGTTTATGTGTGCACAGAGAACAATTGTAACATCCCCAAGGAGCAATGCATCAGTAGGATTGGTAATCGACATTATAGTGCAAAGTAAAATATACCCATCCTATCTATGTCTTCCCCCTTTCCGTCTACTTGTCTGTGTCGATTGTAATTGGAAATTTTAAACTAGTTTAACCCCGCTATTAGTTGTTGCAGTGCCTGTACGAAGCCAGAAAAGTCATGTATATATGCCTCTTTCTACAGTACACGTACATGAATAGTTATGTCATACCTGGTACAACAGTAGTAGATAACGTGTGTCATATATTTGGTCAGAACGATGTTTTTTCTCAGGATAATCAGGCTACCTCCACCAACAAAACGTAAATATATAAAAAAACATAATGTATACTAAATATTTTAATGATTTAATCATATTGTGAACAGTTTTCCATATTATTTGATTAACTATTATATAGTAAACATGATTATAACAAGAATATACGTCACATAAAAACGATTCATGCATCATCTTTGCATCGTGAATATAGTGAAGGGGCAAACCATTTAAACTCTAGGCGATTTTCTATGAAATTGGGCAAGAAACCGAAATCTATTAAGTTAACAAAAATGTCCATATCCGATCAAAATATAGTTGCTCACTAAAGCGAAAGGCAATCAGAACATAGCACATTGAACAAATGAAGAAAAAAAAACAAAAAACTAAAAGTCAACTTAATGATCCACAAAACGTACCACAGAAAAAGATTAAGCAACACGAAAAAAGGAGTTGTATACTCATATGCTTAGAAATATAAACATGTCTACTCTACTTGCAGGTGACAGTCGCTTGGGTTATTGCTAAGCGACCCTATTATCTTCTAATATGAAAAAAAATATACATAAAAATAGCAAAAATATGACATGATTCCTAAAGCTAACATTTGTCCAAAGATGTGTGTCATTTTCTATACAACAATGTTATTCTATATATCTGTATGTACTACAGAGCAGAGACTCATTCATTGCTCTCTATCTACACCTCATCCAGTAGTCTTTCATCCTGTAATACATGTTTATTTGTGCATGCAATTATCTATTTAACTTCTAAATTTATAGTTCTTAAATAATGTAATTGTTAATAGAACTAAGGTTATCCCCCCCTTTTTTTAGGCACAACGTAACATTAACGAAATTTTGATTTTCAATATCACGTTTAGTGCCTTTGGGTTTCTTGCTGTCAAATAGTTTGAGATTATTTTAGCGTACTAATTGACGTGTATTCCAGAAATGCATGGCACTCATTACATTGGATATGTTCTAATTAACTAATGTCATTGATAATAAAACCAATTCTTTCCAGGTTCCAGAAAAAATCATAATATGAAATTAGTTGGAACCTTTGTTTAATTTATTGCTAACAATTATCTGAGTGTATATAGACCTGCGCCATATTTTAAAGTTGAATGTAGATACACAAATTAATTATTTAAAATAATTGATTGAACTATCCTTTAACTTTGAGCGTACCTGATGAACTTTATTTCAGAAACGTGTCGTGCACTCTAAATTAGATATCTACGTTTTAATCATACAAGTAATTGTCAAGGATGACATGAAGGTAGTCATTGCTAAATAATATAAGTCGTCAAATTATCTTCATTTCACTAAATTGAAATGAAACAAATGAAAAAAATATCATTAATGAAAGGAAAACAGTAAAGGGGTTATTTCCGAACTAGTTGATCCAAGATCTGGTATCATTTGTTTCCTAGACTTACTAAACATATCGATTGTGTCTCTTTAATCTACAAAATGACATACATTCAATGGTTGCAGCTTACGTGTGCTAAAATACTGTCTATTGTTAATGTCATATTTATGTGTCAAGTAAACAAACAATTTTGTGCAATTATCATATGATTATGAGACAACATATAGTAAAGCATATATTCTACGATTGAACTTAACATATAATGGTTCATATACAAAGTACGGTCAACTCTGTGAAATATAATGGTTGTGTGACATAGTTTAGTCACATTATGTGACAGATAATAAGTCAACTTTATATCCTATCATTATATCACATACCAGTCAATGCTATGCAACATGACGGGTGCCACTTGTGGAGCAGAAATTACTTACCCTTTCTGAGCACCAGAGTCCATCCCCGGTTTTTAGTGGGGTTCGTCTTACTCGATCTTAAATTATATGTGTATGTTTTGTAGATCGTTGTTTGTCCTTTTGTACTTTTTCATTTGGATATTGTGTTGTGTGTTTTCCTCGATAAACAGATTATGATTACCTCTTTGGTATCTTCAAACTCTTCTTATATCACATGTTAATTTTGTGACAAAATACAGTCAACTGTATCCCATATGATTATACGAAAGGTTACAGTACACATGAGCATATTCTGAAATAGCCTTCATCAGGTACGCATGACTCTAATCTGAAATAACCTTCATCAGGTACGAACATATTCAAATGATTGCTAAGCCAATTACCTTAGCAGTGGCGCAATCCTTAACAGTTTACACCGAACAAGAATATTATATAAATATCAGTTGATGGCAAATTGTTTTGGGCTGATGAATGTCAAGTGAGTACGATTGATGATATGAGCATACCAATAAGAAGTTTAAAGAAAGTAAACGCTAACGGGTGGATATGTAGACCACAATTATAGAACTAAGACGGGTGTATTAGCATATATATTAATGAATATCGAAACATACCACACTGGCGAAACATTTCCCAAACCCACTAGAAAGAGGAATAAGCGATACCAATAACACATAAATACATTATCTGGCTTGGTAGTGGTACTTTAATAACGAACGTGGCAGGGTTTGGCTAGTTTTATGAGCACAAAGTAGCTATATTGTGACAACTAAAAGGGGATTGACTCTGCCATCTGTGATCACTTCACGCATATGACAAACATGTTTAGATTGGCTGTTCACTATTAGACAGATACGACAGCTGCTTGTACAGTTAAGTGTTAATAAGTAAACCTTGTGATATTTCACAGAATAAGAAAACAACATACACCGTTAGAGTATTTCCAAAATGCAATCGACAAATCGAGAAAAAGAGATGCAACACAGATACTCCAAACATATATACATAACCACTCATTCTATTGTCTCGGTACAAGAACTCAAATCAATAACTGGTTGCACTAAAGCAGTTTTTAAGTTCACAAAACTATTTTAATGCAACCATTTATTGATTTGAGTTCTTGTACCAAGACAAGAGAGGGAACAGTCATGTATGTGTGTTAGGAATATCTGTTTTACCTCTTTTTCTTAAATTTTCCGATTAAATTTTGGAAATGATCTAATGGTGAATGTTTTTTTTCTTATTTTGTAAAGTATCACACGATTTATTTATTAAAACTTAGCTGTATAAACAGTTTTCGTACCTGTCTAATAGTGAACGACAAATCTACACCTTTTCGTCATATCATGACCCTACTTGGGAAACCCTGGATAGAAACATATTACCTGGTTATTCACATCAGGATACGATTCCCCCGAAATAACGACCGCAGATTGCCGGTTATTGCACTCTTTCTTAGGTTGTGACAAAAGGAGCAAATCGTCTTTCCAAATGCCACTTTACGTGCGCGTAAAAGAATAATTGTAACATCCCCCAATGACCAACACATCGGTATGATTGGTCATTGGTACCCCGCTGCAATATAAAACATACACATCATCTACATTATATTCCTTTTTATTTGTCAAAATAAAACTATTTTGTGCCCATAACACTAACTTAACCCCGCCACTTGTTATTGCAGTACCTTTATTAAGCCAGGAAAGTGAGTAGTCATGTATATATGTGTGTGAGGGTTACCTATTAATGCTTCTGTCTATAGTACACGTTCATGAATAGTTATGTCATACCAGGTACAACAGTTATTGATAACGTTTGTCATTGACTTGTGTCAGAACGATTTTTTTTCGCAGTATTATCCGGTTACCTCCATCAACAAATCGTCAATAGATAACACAAAATAATATATGTTGTATATGTTAATGATTTAAGCATACTATGATCAGTTTGGCCAAGCACCGAAAACTATTATGTTAACAAAAGTGATACCAAAAACTTGCATGACCGATTTTAATACTGTTGCGAACTAAAACAAAGGGACCATCAGGAACATATCTGCTCCACTTAGTGGTGGCAGCCGTTTTGGGTTACTGCTAAGTGACCCAAACAATATCTAATATGACAAAAAAGTATCAATAAAAATTACAAAAATATTCCATGAATCCCAGAGCTAACATTTGTCCAAAGTGTTATATATGCATCATTTTCAATACAAGCATGTTATTCTATGTATCTGTATGTACTACAGAGCAGAGACTCATTCATTGTTCTCTATCTACACCTCCTCCAGTAGTTTTGTTTGTAACCCAGTATTTGCAATGGCTATTATCCATATGGTGGAGATCCTCTAAATATACTTCATCCTTTCCATGAAGGGAAGATTACAATTCTAATCGGTCAAAGTCATAATCGTCTGAAAAAAGCAAAAATAAATCATATATATGTATCTTCAACTACCCGCCCAATATACAACACAAAGTCTGTTATATGTTTTATTTCAAGTTTTTAATATTGGTGTCTATGTTTGTTTGTGTAATAAATCGCCGGATCCGAACCATATCGGGCCTCTCACATTTCTGTAAGTTTGTTTCAATTATGTGTAATACGTCGTATGAATTAAAACAAAAATACATGTTGATGCATCATTGCTTATTCCCGTTAGTGTAATTTACTAAGAAAATATCCATGGAAACATTCTGTGATCAGTTGTAGTACAGTAAATTGTAAAAATAAATCATGTGTTTGTACATATGATTTAACATTTGATTTATCAGATGTAAAGCAAATTGATAGAATAATATAAAAAAGATATGATATCAATTTGTTTTTGTTTGTATTGAAGGTTGTCATCCCATTAACCAGTTTAATACCACCACATCGTTATGCCGGTCCAAAGCCAGGACCTGTATTTCCAACGTCATATGTCGTGGTCTTTTCTTTGTATTTAGTAAGTTAAGATGAGATCTGATTGTGCGGGGCTTTTTTTAGAATAGTGGAATTCTTGACCATCACTGTTTAAACTTTCTTTTCGTAACATAAATATATATAAAACTTACCCCGTTCTTCCATAATACTCTTTCGGCTTTCTATTTTTTTCTAACATTCTAGCTATTGATTCGTGTCCATTTTCCTGTGCATACAGTAGAGCCGTCCATCCGTAAATATCTGATATCCTTATATCTGCTCCGTTTGCTAAGAGAAGGTTTACAAAGGTTGTACGTTGTTGTTCGTCGTGTTCCTTACTTCTACACATTTCTATCAATGGAGTTCCACCAATGAGGTTCGTACAATTTACATTCGCTCCTTTTAAAATAACATCACTTGCCTTGTTAAAATTGTTTTCTTTAATTGCAATAAACAAGCGATAAGAAAGTTGAGGATTTTCTGATTTTACTGAAGCTGCGCCCATTTCGTCTGTTCTTATGATGACTCATGTGAATAAAAATATGTCTGTCCTTCGTAGATGATGCTCTGTATTCAGCTTGAATGATATGATCTAAGCCTGGTGAAATCTTGTTTTAAATACATGTTGGACATATTTTGATCGATACTTGTATATTTACTTATTAATGAAACAATTAACACCACAAAGAACATGTACCTGCGGTATTCGTATTGGACGTCATTTCTCCCTCGGATGAACTACATCTTGCTATCTCACAGGAACAAAAATTCAAATGTTAGAAATGACAGATTTCACAGGTTCGTTTTTATTTAGCACATACTATTGGCAGAATAAGTATTTACAGGGGTTACCGTATATGTCAATCCATTTAAATAAAAATATGTCTGTCCGTCGTAGATGATGCTCTATGTTCAGCTTGAATTATATGATCTGTACCTTGAAGTCTTTGCTTAAATACATGTTGGGCATATTGTGATCGATGCTTGTATATTTACCTACTAATGACAAAATTAACAACACAAAGAAAATACACCTGCAGTACTCGTATTGGACGTGATCTCTCCCACAGGAAGGTTTGACCTTAATACAATCACACAGGAAAAACCATTCAAATGTTATTAAGGACATATTTCACATGAGGTGCTTTCGTGGCCTTGATCGTATGGTACTGGGACATACAACTACCTATGCAATATGTGCCTAACACCATTGATGGTAGTAGTTAGTATTCTGCTCTGGGCGAGGTGTATATTATTATGTGATAAAGTTTGTTAGTAACTTGCGACAGGTCGGTGGGTTTCTCGCGGTACTCCGGTTTCCTCCACCAATAAAACTGACCGACACGATATAACTGAAATATTGTGGAAAGTGGTGTTAGGCACCATTAAACGTATTCCACATGTTCGTTTTCATTTAGTACATACTATTGTCAGGATAAGTATTTACAAATGGTATCTTGTATTTCATCAATAACAACAGAAGATTTGTATCTGATAATCAGAAATCGTAAATCGAGGAAAAACTAACGATACAATAGAAAAGAGAAAATGAACATAAACACCAACAGTGATGTACAAAACACTACACAGAAAACCACAGATTGAACAACACAATGGTAAGCTGTACCTGCTCTTCTAGTGGCACTCGTCATGTTGCTATAATAGTCAGGTTACACGTCACGAATGGGGAAAATGACGGTACTGTGATAACGACAAAGGAAATAATACAGTAGTCATTCGTGACACCTATCTTTCGTAACGGCTAACCCAATCATGATGGCAACAAGCAGATATGAAGTGATGTTTTCAACTGTTTTTTCCAATTAAAATGTTTAATGAAATCTTTACATTTGTCAGTCAAAAAACATAAGTACCAGTACCTTATCCTGGCCTCGTTAATATTAGTATCATACCATAGAAACAGTGTTGATCATGTTAGTACAATACAATTAAGATGGCTCAATAAATGCAATACGATTTTTTAGAGTTAGTTCACAAGAGGTACTAATTTTAGACTTGTATGTTTACTTTCTATCGTAGCGTATTCGTATGTACTTTCGGTTTTGACCCACGTGTTGGGAGATGTATATTTCCAATTTAATAACTAGGAACACTTGGTTCAGTAGCTTCTTTGTTAGCAGTAACCATTCATCACGTAAATCGTGAAAGGAACCACAAGCTCTTCGATATATAGCAACTTAGAGTTATATAATCCATATACAGGTGCTACTCGTATGTTACTACAGATAAATGGAAGCATGATCTGGTATCAATTCATTTCTGAACTCGACACGGGGTGGGAACCATAACCAAACAGACAATGTTATCTCTAAGCAACAAAATGAAGCACATTCAGCTTGGTATATTTACCTATTTACCCTCTGGTCATTGATCTACTAACTGTAAGGAATAACGGATATTGCGTTGTTTTTACAGTTAAACTAACTAAATATGATTGCCACAAGTTACATTCAACTGTATAATCATTGAATAACTAAGGTTGTCCTTCTTCAGGCATAGGTGACTATTGCCGAATTTGGCTCTCATACTTAGGCCCTTTAGTTTACTTCCTTTCAAAAACTTTTAAGTAATTTGGCTTCCCAATATTTTAATTATGAGCGTACATGATGAAGGTTATTCTAGAAATACGTCGTGCACACTAATTTCGATATCTACGTTTTTACTTTATCATATCAGTATGTGACAAAGTACAATCGATCTTTTATTCTATCATGTTGTCACAATTGCACATCTTTATGTCAATTCATTATCTGACATTCGATTTAATATCACATGAAGTTAATAAGGGTAATAAGAAAACAAAATTACCGAACTCCGAACAAAGGGAAAGTCAAAACCGTAATGGCCCTGTCTTGGGGGAAGTTAATGATATTGTATGATCAGACTAAAGATGAAAAAAAAGAGAATTATTGTATATTGAGAATTACCGTATATGTCAATCGAAATACCATACAAACGGTAAATATGACCATCAGCAAATAGGCATCCAATTACGGATCAAAGAGCTGGAAATACTGAAAAATATTATACTGACGATGAATTTGTTATCCTTGGTGGACATGTTTTTTTTCAACAGCCAATCGATTTTCCTATGGATATCAATTGTGCTCCCCTACTCGCCGACTTGTCCCGTTATTCGTAGAAGACAGACTTTATACAGGGACTTCTCCAGAAAAACGAAAGGAAGCTAACCCGGCCCTTTCATTGCACATTCCGCTTGGCTACCAGTTCCGTAATATATGTGTAACAAATTGTTACAGATATGTTCCGTTTGCTGTAATAACAATGCTATCCTTTCCTCATTCATGAAATATCACCTGGTTTGTAACAAGAGTAACAAGACGGGTTCCACTAGTGGAGCAGGAAATATATATCATTCCGGAGCACCTGAGTTAATTATGTTTGTCTTTTTGTTCTTTTTCCTTGGAACATTTCATTGTCTGTCCTTCCATTTAGGGCTTCTGATTTTCCCTTTGGTATCTTTAGCACTTGCATACAGGATACATGAACAAATAAGGTTGACGACATCAAATGGATCCTCAGAAGCCGTAAATGGCGGAAAGACAGACAATGCAATGGCCAAAAGAGAAACGACAACTGCACAGAAAACTAAAGCCTAGCTAAAATCAGGCGATCAACTCATCTGAACCGGAAGGGTGACCAATTCATACAACATTAGTACACTCGAAAGCCACAAAAACATTGCAAGCAAAATGGTAGAACAAACCAGAAGATCAAAAGCTCAGACAACATGTACTCTAAAGAACACTGAAGGTGTCTGAAGTAATAATGGGTAGATTCATTTTAATCATATTTATTCATAAATAAATTAAATGGATTGGATAGGAGGCAATAACCTATATAAATCCTCTCCATACACAATGCAACAGCAAGAATGAACAATGCATTTACAATACATAATATAGAATTTCATACTCAAAGGGAAATAACTCGAGTATACAATAGCAGTCAGAAATCTCATATATTCAGTTATTGATAAGTAATTAACATTGATTAGATTTTATCGACAATTTGGCTGATATGAGATATACTATTGGTTTTTTTAATACACTTAGTTGCTATCTAAAAGTGTTACAAGTGTACGATGTTGCTAGATTTATTACCTCTCAATTTAATTTAAATAGTTAATTTATTTCAGAATGTTTTTATTAGCATGCAGTAAGTAATCATAGTGTAAATATGAGATTTATGACATTATATATACATGTATATATATATAAAACAAAATAAATTGTAAATAGAATATCAATAAGTTAATTTAATTTGGTCACGATATTTGCAATCATGGTCCATCATATGTGAGAATACTGTTATAGCTTAAAATGTTTAAGAATTTTATAATTTATATTACTTTTATCATTATCAAATCGTTTGCTCCGCTTACGAAATGAATGTACTACATGAACAAGTTTTACATTCTGATTATAATCAGAGGTTTCACTTCCATAAAGAATGGTTTGAATAGTAAATGTTATGCTAAGTTCATAAAAGGAATCAACAAGTTGTTGCCTATGAATATTATATATAGAGGGCAGTGCATGAAATAATGGGAGGGGCTTTCACAGGGATCATTGCAATGTGGGCAAGATGGTCTGTCAGATAAATGATTTTGCTGCAAATGTAGATTTAGATTGCTGGCATCATTCCTCATCTGACAGTGTATGATATTTTCGTTACTGTCACCTATATGGAAATATTTAGGCGAGGCTTTTGTACCAGAGATCAGTCTTGTCTTAAGTATATTAAGAGAGGACTGGACTGTGTTGAGGCAGGCAGACCATTCCAGAGTCGTACCGTACAAGGGATAAAACTTTTGCTATATGATACAGTATTACAAAAGGGTAGTCTAAAATTGTCCCCTGATATTTGTTGTCGTAGATTATAATCGTGAATATTTTCTGTGTATGTCATACATACAGTCCGGAGTTAAACCATTTATTATTTTATGGAGTAAAATCAACTTTTGTTTCTTTCTTCTTTTATAAAGGGGTTCCCAGCCAAGTGCACTATATAATTTAGATCTGGATGAATTTACTCTCAACCCTGTAATTATCCTGCCTGCTTCAACCCGAACACTTTCCAATATATTAGCTGCATTTTGGGTACAATTTTCCAAAATTATATTTCCATATTCTAGTATAGGTCGGATACATGACAAATATATATTAATCAATATATTTCTGTCAACTTGATATTTGAGCATTCTAAGAATTTTCAGTCTGTCACATGCTTTCTTATAACTTTTACTTACATAATCACCCATTTACAATTACTTTGGAGATCCAGACCCAGATGACAGTGATTATTAACATCTATCACTCTGTTGTCCATATCCCCAAAAGTAAACTGGAGGGTTATTTATATTTTGTCTAGTAAATAAAATTGATTCAGTTTTGTTAGGATTAAATTTAATAGTCCAGTTTTGTGACCAGTTATGAATATGAGACAAGTCTGTCGAGAGCACATCTGCAGCTTGTATATAATTTTGTTCATCGACTATTACATACAAACATGTATCATTGGGAAAGAGTTTGATATTAAAATCAAGATCATCAACAATATCGTTTATGTATATAAGGGTTAGTTGGTTCTATCTATCTTCTTGTACTGTACATGAACAGTTTGAATACTTTTCACGTTATTGTCAGTAGTCCATTTGAAACTGAATTTGGTCACTCTCATTCATATTTTAGTTTTGTTCCGTAAAATGACAGCACAAATGCAATTTTCAGGATGCGATTTGTTTTGTTATAGGGTCAATGTGAAATAATTAGCTAAAAAAATCCCACCCTGTCGGAAGAAGCCAAGAAGTAAGTCAGTAACAGTCACATATATTGATACATGTTACAATCAATAACTAAATGATTAATTTAACCGTGAATAGAAGCTCATATAAACGTAGTTATCAAATTTACTGTGAACGACGAGTTTCATTATGCGTACTCAAAGCAAAATATTGGAGAGCCAAATATTTTAAACAGTCTTTGGAAGCAACAAAATCAAAGGTCCTTAACAGTATCTCCCAAATGGCAATTATTATTAAAACTAAGATTCTCGTCACTCAGAAAAAGGTGACCTTAGCCTATTTCGACTATTCTGTTTAGACCTTTTAAATTACTTACACACAGAGACCAATTTTTGAGAGTGAGTGTACCAAAGAAACCTTATCTAGAGGAGCGTCGTGTGTACTATATTACATGTCTTCGTTTTTATCATTAGTATTTTACCATGCTGCTCATTACACTCATACGAAGAAAACACATACATGACCGCATTATTTCCTTATGACTTAAGATCGTGTACCAAGACAGGAGAGTGAATAATGGTGTATGTTGTTTTCTTATTTTGTGGAATATCACACAATGTTTTTATTCAATACTAAACTATACAAACAGCTGTTGTTTCTGTCTAATAGTGAACAACAAATCTGCAAATGTTCGTCATGTCATGATATTAAGTGTGAAACCATGGACATAAAACTAATACCTGATTCTCCACAGTAGGATACGATCCCTCATAGATAGCGACCACAGGGTTGCTGGTTCTTGTACTCTTCTGTAGGATGGGAGAAAAAGAGTGCATCGTCTTTCCAAATGCCACTTTACGTGCGCATAGAGAACAATTGTAACACTCTAAGGAGCAATAAATCAGTAGGATTGGTAATCGGTTTTAAAGTGCAAAGTAAAATATACCCATCATATATATGTGTTCCCCTTTTTGTCAACTTGTCTGTGTCATAAAAGACGGTGATATGATAAAATAACATGACTTATTCCTTGCTTAAAAGAGCTTAAGACAACAATCTTCATCGTATCCAACTTGAAGTATTTTGTAATTGTAATTGGAAATTTGAAACTAGTTTAACCCCTCTATTTGTTGTTGCAGTGCTTGTACCAAGCCAGAAAAGTCATGTATATATGTGTTAGGGATATCGATTATGTCTCTTTCTACAATACATGTACATGAATAGCTATGTCATACCTGGTACAACAGTAGTTGATAACGTTTGTCATAGACTTGGTCAGAACCATGTTTTTCTCCAACAAAGCGTAAATATATAACAAAAAATAATGTATGCTGAATATTTTAATGATTTAATCATATTGTGAACAGTCTTCCATATTATTTTGTTAAATATTATATGGTATAGTAAACATGATTATAACAAGAATATAAATGAATGAAACATGTAATTGTAGACATCACTCATACGTCACATCAAAAGACTCCATCGTGAATACAGTGACAGGAGCAAACCATTTACATTCTAGGCGATTATCTATAGAATTGGGCAAAAACACGATAACTATTATGCTAACAAATATTTGCATATCCGATCATAATATTGTTGCTCACTAAACCGAAGGGCAATCAAAACACAGCACAATAGACAAATGAAAACAAAAACCGAAAAACAAAAAGTAAACTTAATGGTCCACAAAACGTAACACAGAAAAAGATTTAGCAACACAAATACAACTAAAAAATGAGCTGTATACCCATATGCTTAGAAATGTAAACATGTCTACTCTACTTGCAGGTGACAGTCGCTTGGGTTATTGCTAATCGACCCTAGCATCATCTAACATGAAAATAAAGTATACATAAAAATAAAAAAAATATCACATGAGTCCCAAAGCTAACATTTGTCCAAAGATGTGTGTCATTTTCTATACAACAATGTTATTCTATATATACAATATACCCATCCTATCTATTTCTTGCCCTCTTTTGTCAAATTGTCTGTGTCATAACAGATGAGTACATGATAAAATAACATAACTTCTTGCTTGTTTAGAAGAGCTTAAGACAACAAGCTTGATCGTATCTAATTTGAAGTATTTTGTAATTGTAATTGGAAATTTCAAACTAGTTTAGCCCGCTATTTGTTGTTGCAGTGCCTGTGCCAAGCTATAAAAGTGAGTTGTCATGTATATATGTGTTAGGGATATCAATTATGCCTCTTTCTACAGTACACATACACCAATAGTTATTATATGTTAGAGATATCGATTATGCCTCTTTCTATAGTACACATACACCAATAGTTATTATATGTAAGGGATATCGATTATGCCTCTTTCTATAGTACACGTACATGAATAGTTATTATATGTTAGGGATATCGATTATGCCGAAGGTCAGATATCTCCATGCCAGTCAATGGTCAAAAGTTTGAAGATACTAAAGGGGTAATCAGAAGCCATAAATGAAAGAGGGAGAGACAACGCAATGGAGAAACGTTGAATATATCAAAGGGGTAATCAGAAACCGTAAATCGAAGTAGGAAAGGCAAAGCAATTTGTCGAGTGTTTAAAGATACCAATAGGGTAATGAGAACCTGTAAGGCGAAGACGGACAGACAGCACAGTGGAAAGAATGTTGAAGCTGCCAAAGTGGCAATCAGAAGCCGTATTTCAAGGGACAGACAAAACAGTGGGAAAAGGTTTAAAGATACCAAAGAGGTAATCAGAAGCCATACATCAAAGGAAAGGCATCACAGTGGGGAAAAGTATGAAAATACCTAACGGTAATCAGAAGCTGTAAATTGAAGAAGGACGGACAACACAATACCCAAAAGGAAAAGCAACGACTTGCAAAATATTACACATAAAACAATATCGAGCAACACGAACCCGACTGCAAACAGAGGGTGAATTCAGGTGCCCCGGAAGGGTTATCAGTTCCTGCACCATATGTAGCACACTTTTATCGATCTTAAGTTTTATGTGTATGTTCTGTAGATCGTTCTTTGTCCTTTTGTACTTTTCTATTTGGACATTGAGTTGTGTGTTCTTCGATAAACGGATTATGATTACCCCTTTGGTATCTTAAAACTCTTCTTTTATCACATGTTAATTTTGTGACAAAGTACAGTCAACTTTATCCCATATGATTATACGAAAGTTTACAGTACGCATGAATCTAGTCTGAAATAACCTGCATCAGGTATGCATGAATCTAATCTGAAATAACCTTCATCAGGTACACATGAGTCTAGTCTGAAATATCATTCATCAGGTACACATGAGTCTAGTCTGAAATAACCTTCATCATGTACGAACATATTCAAATGATTGGCAAGCCAATTACCTCAACAGTGACAAAATACTTAACCGTTTACACCGGGCAAGAATATTATATAAATATCAGTTGATGGCAAATTGTTTGAGTGCTGATGAATGTCAAGTGAGTACGATTGATGATATGAGCACACCAATAAGAAGCTTAAAGAAAGTAAACACTAATGGATGAATATGTAGACAACAATTATAGAACTAAGACGGGTGTATTAACATGCATTTTAATAAAATGAAAAAAACCGAAAGATACCACACTGGCGAAACATTTCCCAAACCCACTAGAAAGAGGAATAAGCGATACCAATAACACATAAATACATTATCTGGCTTGGTAGTGATACTTTAATAAATAAAGTGGCGGGGTTAGGCTAGCTTTATGAGCACAAAGTAGCTTTATTGTGACAAATAAAAGGGGATTGACTCTGCCATCTGCGATCGTTAAGTCTGAGAGATTGTCTCCTGCTGTGGAGAATCGGGTGATATTTTTTATGTTCAGGGGTTCACACTTAGGACTTCACACTTCAAACATATCACGAACATGTCTAGATTTGCTGTTCAATATTAGATAGATACGACAGCTGTTTGTACAGTTAAGTGTTAATAAGTAAACCGTGCGATATTTCACAAAATAAGAAAACAACATACACCGTTAGAGTATTTCCAAAATTCAATCGACAAATCGAGGAAAGAGATGCAAAACAGATACTCCTAACACATATACATAACCACTCATTCTATTGTCTCGGTACAAGAACTCAAATCAATAACTGGTTGAACTAAAGCAGTTATATAAACCCAAGTATCGCCTTTTAGTCAAATAATGTGGTCATGAAAATGTTTTTAAGGGGATTCTGTTTGGGACCTTTGGTTTTATTGCTCGTTTCAACTATGTTTTCCTTCTTTTTTATGTACTTATATACATATAGGAAAGGTTTGAATGTTCCAAGCGGAAAATCAGAAGCCGTAAGTGTTATAAGGACAGAAAACACAATGGTCAAACAAAAATAAAACCAAAAGGACAAATAATGATCTATATCCGCATTATTTCAATACGATGCGATATTTAGGTTCACAAAACTATTTTAATGCAACCATTTATTGATTTGAGTTCTTTTACCAAGACAAGATAGGGAACAGTCATGTATGTGTGTTAGGAATATCTGTTTTACCTCTTTTTCTTCGATTTTCCGATTGAATTTTGGAAATGTTCTAACGGTGAGTTGTTTTTTTCTTACTTTGTAAAGTATCACACGATTTATTTATTAAAACTTAGCTGCATAAACAGTTTTCGTACCTGTCTAATAGTGAACGACAAATCTAAACCTTTTCGTCATATCATGACCCTACTTGGGAAACTCTGGATAGAAACATATTACCTGGTTATTCACATCAGGATACGATTCCCCCGAAATAACGACCGCTGATTGCCGGTTATTGCACTCTTTCTTAGGTTGTGACAAAAGGAGCAAATCGTCTTTCCAAATGCCACTTTACGTGCGCGTAAAAGAACAATTGTAACATCCCCCAATGACCAACACATCGGTATGATTGGTCAGTGGTACCCCGTTGCAATATAAAGCCTACACATCATATTCCTTTTTATTTGTCACAATAAAACTAGTGTGTGCCCATAACATTAACGTAACCCCGCCACTTGTTATTGAAGTACCGGTATCAAGCTAGGAAAGTGAGTTGTCATGTATATATATGTGTGAGTGTTATCGGTTGACGCTTCTGTCTACAGTACACGCACATGAATAGTTATGTCATACCAGGTACAACAGTTATTGATAACGTTTGTCATTGATTTGTGTCAGAACGATGTTTTTTCGCAGTATAATCCGGTTACCTCCATCAACACATCGTCAATAGATAACACAAAATAACAACTGCTAACAACTTGCGACCTTAACAGCATCTAATATGGAAAAATGTATACATAAAAATAACAAAAATAGTCCCAGAGCTAACATTTGTCCAAAAATGGCATATATGTATCATTTTCTATGCAAGCATGTTATTCTATACATCTGTAAGTACTACAGAGCAGAGACTCATTCATTGGTCTCTATCTACACCTCTTCCAGTAGTCTTGTTTGTAACCCAGTAATTGTGGTGGCTATTGTCCATATGGTGGAGATCCTCTAAATATACTGTATCCTCTCCATGAAGGGAAGATTACAATTACAGTCGGTCAAAGTCATAATCTTCTAAGAAAAGCAAAAATAAATCATATGTATGTTGTATATAATAAATAAGCATAGTGAAAACACAATGTCTCTTCAACTACCCGCCCAATATACAACTCAAAGTCTGACATATATGTTTTATTTCAAGTTTTTAATATTGGTGTCTATGTTTGTTTGTGTAATAAATCGCCGGATCCGAACCATAGCGGGCCTCTCACAGTTTCTGTAAGTTTGTTTCAATTATGTGTAATACGTCGTATAAATTAAAACAATAATACATTTTGATGCATCACTGTTTATTGCCGTTAATGTAATTTACTAAACAAATATCCATGGAAACATTCTGTGATCAGTTGTAGTACAGTAAATTGTAAAAATGAATCATGTGTTTGTACATATGATTTAACATTTGATTTATCAGATGTAAAGCAAATTGATATAATAATATAAAAACGATCTGATATCATTTTGTTTTTATCTGTATTGAAGATTGTCATCCCATTAACCAGTTTAATACCGCCACATCGTGATGTCTGTCCAAAGCCAGGACCTGTATTTCCAACGTCAACTGTGGTGGTCTTTACTTTGTGTTCAGTAAGTTAAGATGAGAGGTGATTGTGCGTGGTTTTTTTTTAAATTGGTGGAATTGTTGACCATCACTGTTTAAACTTTTTTTTCAAAACACAACTATACATAAAACTTAACCGGTTTTTCCATAATACTTGTTCGGCTTTCTATTCTTTCTAACATTCTAGCTATTGATTCGTGTCCATTTTCCTGTGCATACAGTAGAGCGTCCATCCGTAAATATCTGATATCCTTATATCTGCTCCGTTTGCTAAGAGAAGCTTTAAAAAAGTTGTACGTTGTTGTTCGTCGTGTTCCTTACTTCTACACATTTCTATCAATGGAATTCCACCAATGAGTTCGTACATTTACATTCGCTCCTTTTAATATAACATTACTTGCCTTGTTAAAATTGTTTTCTTTAATTGCAATAAACAAACGATAAGAAAGTTGAGGATTTTCTGATTTTACTGAAGCTGTGCCCATTTCGTCTGTTCTTATGATGACTCTTGTGAATAAAAATATGTCTGTCCTTCGTAGATGATGCTCTATGTTCAGTTTGAATAATATGATCTGTACCTTGAGGTCTTTGCTTAAATACATTGGGCATATTTTGATAGATACCTGTATATTTACCTACTAATGGAAAAATTAACACCATAAAGAAAATACACCTGCAGTACTCGTATTGGAAGTGATCTCTCCAACCGGAAGGTTTGATCTTAATAAAATCACACAGGAAGAAAACATTCAAATGTTATTAATGACGTATTTGACAGGAGGGCTATCGTGGTTTTGATCGTATGGTACTTGGATATACAATTACATATGCAATATGTGCCTATCACCACTGATGGTAAGAGTTATTATTCTGCTCAGGGCAAGGTGTATATTATTATGTGATAAAGTTTGTCAGTGACTTCCGACAGGTCGGTGGTTCTCTCCGGGTACTCCGGTTTCCTCCACCAATAAAACTGACCGACACGATATAACTGAAACACCAACAGTGATCTACAAAACACTACACAGAAAACCACAGATTGAACAACACAAGGGTAAGCAGTTCCTCCTCCTCTAGTGGTACTCGTCATGTTGCTATAATAGTCTGGTTACACGTCACGAATGGGGGGAATGTCGGTACTGTGATAACGACAAAGGACATAATTCAGTAGTCATTTGTGACACCTATCTTGCTTAACGGCTATCACAATCATGGTGGCAACAAGACGATATGAAGTGATGTTTTGAACATTTTTTTTTCCAATTAAAATCTTTAATGAAATCTTTGCATTTGTTTGTCAAAACTCATAAGTACCAGTACCTTATCCTGGCCTCGTTAATGTTAGTATCATGTCATAGAAATAGTGATATTCTTGTTAGTACAATACAATTAAGATTGATCAATAAATGCAATACGATTTTGAGAGTTATTTCATAAGTGTTACTAATTTTAGACTTGTTTGTTTACTTCCTATCGTAGCGTATTCGTATGTACTTTCGGTTTTGACCCACGTGTTGGGAGATATATGTTTTCAACTTAATAACTAGGAACACTTGGTTCAGTAGCTTCTTTGTTAGCAGTAACCATTCATCACGTAAATCATGAAAGGAACCACAAGCTCTTCGATATATATCAACTTAGAGTTATATAATCCATATACCGGTGCTGCTCGCATGTTACTACAGATAAATGGAAGCATGATCTGGTATCCATTCATTTCTGAACTCGACACGGGGAGGGAACCATAACCAAACAGACAATGTTATCTTTAAGCAATACAATGAAGCACGTTCAGCTTGGTATATTTACCTATTTACCCTATGGTCATTGATCTACTAACTGTAAGGAATGACGGATATTGTGTTGTGTTTTCAGTTAATTTAAATATATATGATTGTAACAAGTTACAGTCAACTGTATAATAATTGAATAACTAAGTTTGTCCTTCCTCAGGCATAGGTGACTATTGTCGACTTTGGCTCTCATACATAGGCCCTTTAGTTTACTTCCTTTCAAAGACATTTAAGTAATTTGGCTTTCCAATATTTTAATTATGAACGTACATTATGAAGGTTATTCTAGAAATACGTCGTGTACACTAATTTAGATATCTACGTTTTTATTATATCATATCAGTATGTGACAAAGTACAATCAATCTTTTATTCTATCATGTTGTCACAATTTTATATCAATTCATTATGCGACATTCAATTTAATATCATATGAAGTTAATGATATTGTATGATCAGACTAAAAATGGAAAAAAAAATGAAAAACGAAAGGAAGGTGACCCGGTCCTCTTATTGCACATTCCGCTTGGCTACCCGTTCCGTAATATATGTGCAACAAATGGTTACGGATATGTTCTAGTTGTTGTAATAACAATGATATCCTTTCCTCATTCATGAAATATCACCTGGTTTGTAACAAGAGTAACAAGATGGATGCCACTAGTGGAGCAGGAACTATTGATCATTCCGGAGCACCTGAGTTAATACCTGGCTTTTAGTGGTGTTCCTGTTGGTCGATCTGTAGTTTTATGCGTTGTATTATGTACATTATTGTTTGTCTTTTTGTCCTTTTTCCTTTGACCATTTCATTGTCTGTCCTTCCATTTAGGGCTTCTGATTTCCCCTTTGGTATCTTTAGCACATGCACATAGGATAAATGAACACATAAGGTTGACGACATCAAATGGATCATCAGATGCCGTAAATGACAGAAAGACAGACAATGCAATGGCCAAAAGAAAAACGACAACTGATCTACGAAACACTGCACAGAAAACTAAAGCCTAGTGTTATGAGTGTGTGTATAATTTGATGTTATTGTTGATGATAATTTAGTGACCTATATTTCTATCTGCTATTATATTCATGACATTGTAATTAAATGGTACTTTTAAAGTTATTATTTTGTAATTGCTTACATGATTACTATTTATAGTTGTGTACATGAAAGTAGGACGGATCTTAGTAGAATGTTCTAGAAAATACACATTATTTACTTGTTTTGAACATATATTCATGAAATGACAAGAATATTCTGGAATGTACTTTAGCCACGAATGTTCTGGAAACTTCCCCTCAAATATATATAAATAGTGAACAATTCTCCAGAGTACAGAGTCTAATTTAGTGATGAAGGATTAATTATATACATTGGATATTATTGAACTGTTTTGGATTGTAATTAACTGCGAACTTTCAACAAGGATTTATTAATTGTTTTACAAGGACAATTTGTTCATTCACTCATTATTGGATATAGGATATTACTTGGATATACTTGGAATCATTTGGACTTTGAACACTAACAGCTAAGTTGTATTGTATTATCTTGAATATTATTGTAAAATACTTTTCTTGTAGCATAATAGATTTTTAGAAAAGTTTTTAGATACTTTTGTCCTTTATTGGCCCACTTGTGTTACGGCATTTATCTTTTGACCATAACACTAGCTAAAATCAGGCGATCAACTCATCTGATCCGGAAGGGTGACCAGTTCATAAAACATTAGTACAATCGGACGCCACACAAACATTGCAAACAAAATGGTAGAACAAACCAGAAGATCAAAAACTCAGACAACATGTACTCTAAAGAACACTAAAGGTGTCTGAAGCAATAATGGGTAGATTTCATTTTAAGCATACTTATTCATAAATGAATGAAATGGATTGGATAGCAGGCAATAACCTATATAAATTCTCTCCATACACAAGGCAACAGCAAGAATCAACAATGCATTTACAATGCACAATATAGAATTTCATACTCAAAGGGAAATAACTCTAGTATGCAATAGCAGTCAGAAATCTCATATATTCAGTTATTGATAAGTAATTAGAGTTTATCGACAATTTGGCTGATATGAGATCTACTAATTTTCTTATATACACTTAGTTGCTATCTAAAAGTGTTACCAGTGTACGATGTTGCTAGATTTATTACCTCTCAATTTAATCTAAATACTCAATTCATTTCAGAATTTTTTTATTAACATGCCGTAGGTAATCATAGCGTAAATATGAGATTGATGACATTATATATACATGTATATATTTATAAAACAAAATAAATTATCAATAGAATATCAATAAGTTAATTTAATTTAGTCATGTGAGAGGTATAGTACCGATATTTGCAATCATGGTTCATCATATATGTGAATACTGTTATAGTTTAAAATGTTTAAGAATTTTAAAATTCATATTACTATATTATTATCAAATCGTTTGTTCCGCTTAATAAAAGAATGTACTGCACGAAAAAGTTTTACATTCTGACTATTTGAATAGTAAATTTTATGTAAAGTTCATTAAAGGAATCAACAAGTTGTGGCCTATGAATATTATATAAAGGGCAGTGCATGAAATAATGGGAGGGGCTTTCACAGGGATCATTGCAATGCGGGCAGGATGGTCTGTCAGATAAGTGATGTTGCTGTAAATGTAGATTTAGATTGCTAGCATCATTCCTCATCTGACAGTGTATGAAATTTTCTTTTCTGTCACCTATTTGAAAATATTTAGGCGACGCTTTTGTACAAGAGTTCAGTCTTGTCTTAAGTATATTAAGAGAAGGACTGGACTTTGTTGAAGCAGGCAAACCATTCCAGTGTCGTAGCGTACAAGGGATGAAACGTTTGCTATATGAGACAGTATTACAAAAGGGTAGTCTAACATTGTCCCCCGATATTTGTTGTCGTAGATTATAATCGTGAATATTTTCTGTGTATGATTGGATCATGTCATACATATAGTCCGGAGTTAAACCATTTATTATTTCATGGAGTAAGATCAACTTTTGTTTCTCTCTTCTTTTATAAAGGGGTTCCCAGTCAAGTTTACTATATAATTTAGATCTGGATGAATTTACTCTCAACCCTGTAATTATCCTGCCTGCTTCAACCCGAACACTTTCCAATAGATTAGCTTCATTTTGGGTACAATTGTCCCAAATTACATTTCCATATTCTGGTATAGGTCAGATAAATGACAAATAAATATTAATCAATACATTTCTGTCAACTTGATATTTGAGCATTCTAAGAATTTTCAGTCTGTCACATGCTTTCTTATAACTTTTACTTACATAATCACCCATTTACAATTACTTTGGAGATCCAGACCCAGATGACAGTGATTATTAACATCTATCACTCTGTTGTCTATATCCCCAAAGTAAACTGGAGGGTTATTTATATTTTGTCTAGTAAATAAAATTGATTCAGTTTTATTAGGATTAAATTTAATAGCCCAGTTTTGTGACCAGTTATGAATATGAGACAAGTCTGTCGAGAGCACATCTGCAGCTTGTATATAATTTTGTTCATCGACTATTACATACAAACATGTATCATTGGCAAAGAGTTTGATATTAAAATCAAGATCATCAACAATATCGTTTATGTATATAAGGGTTAGTTGGTTCTATCTATCTTCTTGTACTGTACATGAACAGTTTGAATACTTTTCACGTTATTGCCAGTAGTCCATTTGAAACTGAATTTGGTCACTCTCATTCATATTTTAGTTTTGTTCCGTAAAATGACAGCACAAATGCAATGTTCAGGATGCGATTTGTTTTGTTTTAGGGTCAATGTGAAATAATTAGCTAAAAAAATCCCACCCTGTCGGAAGAAGCCAAGAAGTAAGTCAGTAACAGTCACATATATTGATACATGTTACGATCAATAACTAAATGATTAATTTAACCGTGAATAGAAGCTCATATAAACGTAGTTATCAAATTTACTGTGAACGACGAGTTTCATTATGCGTACTCAAAGCAAAATATTGGAGAGCCAAATATTTTAAACAGTCTTTGGAAGCAACAAAATCAAAGGTTCTTAACAGTATCTCCCAAATGGCAATTATTATTAAAACTAAGATTCTCGTCACTCAGAAAAAGGTGACCTTAGCCTATTTCGACTATTTTGTTTAGACCTTTTAAATTACTTACACACAGAGACCAATTTTTGGGAGTGAGTGTACCAAAGAAACCTTATCTAGAGGATCGTCGTGTGTACTATATTACATGTCTTCGTTTTTATCATTAGTATTTTACCATGCTGCTCATTACACTCATACGAAGAAAACACATACATGACCGCATTATTTCCTTATGACTTAAGATCGTGTACCAAGACAGGAGAGTGAATAATGGTGTATGTTGTTTTCTTATTTTGTGGAATATCACACAATGTTTTTATTCAATGCTAAACTATACAAACAGCTGTTGTTTCTGTCTAATAGTGAACAACAAATCTGCAAATGTTCGTCATGTCATGATATTAAGTGTGAAACCATGGACATAAAACTAATACCTGATTCTCCACAATAGAATACAATCCCTCATAGATAGCGACCACAGGGTTGCTGGTTCTTGTACTCTTCTGTAGGATGGGAGAAAACGAGTACATCGTCTTTCCAAATGCCACTTTACGTGCGCATAGAGAACAATTGTAGTACTCTAAGGAGCAATAAATCAGTAGGATTCCCATCATATATATGTGTTCCCCTTTTTGTCAACTTGTCTGTGTCATAAAAGACGGTGACATGATAAAATAACATGACTTATTCCTTGCTTAAAAGAGCTTAAGACAACAATCTTCATCGTATCTAACTTGAAGTATTTTGTAATTGTAATTGGAAATTTTAAACTAGTTTAACCCCTCTATTTGTTGTTGCAGTGCTTGTACCAAGCCAGAAAAGTCATGTATATATGTGTTAGGGATATCGATTATGTCTCTTTCTACAATACACGTACATGAATAGTTATGTCATACCTGGTACAACAGTAGTTGATAACGTTTGTCATAGACTTTGTCAGAACGATGTTTTTTCTCCAACAAAGCGTAAATATATAACAAAAAATAATGTATGCTGAATATTTTAATGATTTAATCATATTGTGAACAGTCTTCCATATTATTTTGTTAAATATTATATGGTATAGTAAACATGATTATAACAAGAATATAAATGAATGAAACATGTAATTGTGGACATCACTCATACGTCACATCAAAAAGACTCCATCGTGAATACAGTGAAAGGAGCAAGCCATTTACATTCTAGGCGATTATCAATAAAATTGGGCAAAAACACGATAACTATTATGCTAACAAAAATGTGCATATCCGATCATAATATTGTTGCTCACTAAACCGAAGGGCAATCAAAACACAGCACAATGGACAAATGAAAACAAAATCCGAAAAACAAAAAGTAAACTTAATGGTCCACAAAACGTAACACAGAAAAAGATTTAGCAACACAAATACAACTAAAAAATGAGCTGTATACCCATATGCTTAGAAATGTAAACATGTCTACTCTACTTGCAGGTGACAGTCGCTTGGGTTATTGCTAATCGACCCTAGCATCATCTAACATGAAAAAAAAGTATACATAAAAATAAAAAAAATATCACATGAGTCCCAAAGCTAACATTTTTCCAAAGATGTGTGTCATTTTCTATACAACAATGTTATTCTATATATACAATATACCCATCCTATCTATTTCTTGCCCTCTTTTGTCAAATTGTCTGTGTCATAACAGATGAGTACATGATAAAATAACATAACTTCATGCTTGTTTAGAAGAGCTTAAGACAACAAGCTTGATCGTATCTAATTTGAAGTATTTTGTAATTGTAATTGGAAATTTCAAACTAGTTTAGCCCGCTATTTGTTGTTGCAGTGCCTGTGCCAAGCCATAAAAGTGAGTTGTCATGTATATATGTGTTAGGGATATCAAGTATGCCTCTTTCTACAGTACACATACACCAATAGTTATTATATGTTAGAGATATCGATTATGTATCTTTCTATAGTACACATACACCAATAGCTATTATATGTAAGGGATATCGATTATGCCTCTTTCTATAGTACACATACATGAATAGTTATTATATGTTAGGGATATCGATTATGCCGAAGGTCAGATATCTCCATGCCAGTCAATGGTCAAAAGTTTGAAGATATTAAAGGGGTAATCAGAAGCCATAAATGAAAGAGGGAGAGACAACGCAGTGGGGAAACGTTGAATATATCAAAGGGGTAATCAGAAACCGTAAATCGAAGTAGGAAAGGCAAAGCAATTTGTCGAGTGTTTAAAGATACCAATGGGGTAATGAGAACCTGTAAGGCGAAGACGGACAGACAGCACAGTGGAAAGAATGTTGAAGCTGCCAAAGTGGCAATCAGAAGCCGTATTTCAAGGGACAGACAAAACAGTGGGAAAAGGTTTAAAGATACCAAAGAGGTAATCAGAAGCCATACATCAAGGAAAGGCATCACAGTGGGGAAAAGTATGAAAATACCAAACGGTAATCAGAAGCTGTAAATTGAAGAAGGACGGACAACACAATACCCAAAAGGAAAAGCAACGACTTGCAAAAGATTACACATAAAACAATATCGAGCAACACGAACCCGACTGAAAACAGAGGGTGAATTCAGGTGCCCCGGAAGGGTTATCAGTTCCTGCACCATATGCAGCACACTTTTATCGATCTTAAGTTTTATGTGTATGTTCTGTAGATCGTTCTTTGTCCTTTTGTACTTTTCTATTTGGACATTGAGTTGTGTGTTCTTCGATAAACGGATTATGATTACCCCTTTGGTATCTTAAAACTCTTCTTTTATCACATGTTAATTTTGTGACAAAGTACAGTCAACTTTATCCCATATGATTATACGAAAGTGTACAGTACGCATGAATCTAGTCTGAAATAACCTTCATCAGGTACGCATGAATCTAATCTGAAATAACCTTCATCAGGTACACATGAGTCTAGTCTGAAATATCATTCATCAGGTACACATGAGTCTAGTCTGAAATAACCTTCATCATCTACGAACATATTCAAATGATTGGCAAGCCAATTACCTCAACAGTGACAAAATCCTTAACCGTTTACACCGGGCAAGAATATTATATAAATATCAGTTGATGGCAAATTGTTTGAGTGCTGATGAATGTCAAGTGAGTACGATTGATGATATGAGCACACCAATAAGAAGCTTAAAGAAAGTAAACACTAATGGATGAATATGTAGACAACAATTATAGAACTAAGACGGGTGTATTAACATACATTTTAATAAAATGAAAACCAAAACATACCACACTGGCGAAACATTTCTCAAGCCCACTAGAAAGTGAAATAAGCGATACCAATAACACATAAATACATTATCTGGCTTGGTAGTGATACTTTAATAACAAAAGTGGCGGGGTTAGGCTAGTTTTATGAGCACAAAGTAGCTTTATTGTGACAAATAAAAGGGGATTGACTCTGCCATCTGCGATCGTTAAGTCTGAGAGATTGTCTCCTGCTGTGGAGAATCGGGTGATATTTTTTATGTTCAGGGGTTCACACTTAGGACTTCACACTTCAAACATATCACGAACATGTCTAGATTTGCTGTTCAATATTAGATAGATACGACAGCTGTTTGTACAGTTAAGTGTTAATAAGTAAATCGTGTGATATTTCACAAAATAAGAAAACAACATACACCGTTAGAGTATTTCCAAAATTCAATCGACAAATCGAGGAAAGAGATGTAAAACAGATACTCCTAACACATATACATAACCACTCATTCTATTGTCTCGGTACAAGAACTCAAATCAATAACTGGTTGAACTAAAGCAGTTATATAAACCCAAGTATCGCCTTTTAGTCAAATAATGTGGTCATGTAAATGTTTTTAGGGGGATTCTGTTTGGGACCTTTGGTTTTATTGCTCGTTTCAACTATGTTTTCCTTCTTTTTTATGTACTTATATACATATAGGAAAGGTTTGAATGTTCCAAGAGGAAAATCAGAAACCGTAAGTGTTATAAGGACAGAAAACACAATGGTCAAACAAAAATAAAACCAAAAGGACAAATAATGATCTATATCCGCATTATTTCAATACGATGCGATATTTAGGTTCACAAAACTATTTTAATGCAACCATTTATTGATTTGAGTTCTTTTACCAAGACAAGATAGGGAACAGTCATGTATGGGTGTTAGGAATATCTGTTTTACCTCTTTTTCTTCGATTTTCCGATTAAATTTTGGAAATGTTCTAACGGTGAGTTGTTTTTTTCTTACTTTGTAAAGTATCACACGATTTATTTATTAAAACTTAGCTGCATAAACAGTTTTCGTACCTGTCTAATAGTGAACGACAAATCTAAACCTTTTCGTCATATCCCTACTTGGGAAACTCTGGATAGAAACATATTACCTGGTTATTCACATCAGGATACGATTCCCCCGAAATAACGACCGCTGATTGCCGGTTATTGCACTCTTTCTTAGGTTGTGACAAAAGGAGCAAATCGTCTTTCCAAATGCCACTTTACGTGCGCGTAAAAGAATAATTGTAACATCCCCCAATGACCAACACATCGGTCTTGTTTGTAACCCAGTAATTGTGGTGGCTATTGTCCATATGGTGGAGATCCTCTAAATATACTGTATCCTCTCCATGAAGGGAAGATTACAATTACAGTCGGTCAAAGTCATAATCTTCTGAAAAAAACAAAAATAAACCATATGTATGTTGTATATAATAAATAAGCATAGTGAAAACACAATGTCTCTTCAACTACCCGCCCAATATACAACTCAAAGTCTGACATATATGTTTTATTTCAAGTTTTTAATATTGGTGTCTATGTTTGTTTGTGTAATAAATCGCCGGATCCGAACCATAGCGGGCCTCTCACAGTTTCTGTAAGTTTGTTTCAATTATGTGTAATACGTCGTATGAATTAAAACAATAATACATTTTGATGCATCACTGTTTACTGCCGTTAATGTAATTTACTAAACAAATATCCATGGAAACATTCTGTGATCAGTTGTAGTACAGTAAATTGTAAAAATGAATCATGTGTTTGTACATATGATTTAACATTTGATTTATCAGATGTAAAGCAAATTGATATAATAATATAAAAAAGATCTGATATCATTTTGTTTTTATCTGTATTGAAGGTTGTCATCCCATTAACCAGTTTAATACCGCCACATCGTGATGTCTGTCCAAAGCCAGGACCTGTATTTCCAACGTCATCTGTGGTGGTCTTTACTTTGTGTTCAGTTAGTTAAGATGAGAGGTGATTCTGCGTGGGTTTTTTTAAATTGGTGGAATTGTTGACCATCACTGTTTAAACCTTTTTTCAAAACACAACTATACATAAAACTTACCCGTTTTTCCATAATACTTGTTCGGCTTTCTATTCTTTCTAACATTCTAGCTATTGATTCGTGTCCATTTTCCTGTGCATACAGTAGAGCCGTCCATCCGTAAATATCTGATATCCTTATATCTGCTCCGTTTGCTAAGAGAAGCTTTACAAAAGTTGTACGTTGTTGTTCGTCGTGTTCCTTACTTCTACACATTTCTATCAATGGAGTTCCACCAATGAAGTTGATACAATTTACATTCGCTCCTTTTAATATAACATTACTTGTCTTGTTAAAATTGTTTTCTTTAATTGCAATAAACAAACGATAAGAAAGTTGAGGATTTTCTGATTTTACTGAAGCTGCACCCATTTCGTCTGTTCTTATGATGACTCTTGTGAATAAAAATATGTCTGTCCTTCGTAGATGATGCTCTATGTTCAGTTTGAATAATATGATCTGTACCTTGAAGTATTTACTTAAATACATTGGACATATTTTGATAGATACCTGTATATTTGACTACTAATGGAAAAATTAACACCACAAAGAAAATTCACCTGCAGTACTCGTATTGGACGTGATCTCTCCAACCGGAAGGTTTGACCTTAATAAAATCACACAGGAAAAATACATTCAAATGTTATTAATGACGTATTACACAGGAGGGGCTATCGTGGTTTTCATCGTATGGTACTTGGATATACAACTACATATGCAATATGTGCCTATCACCACTGATGGTAAGAGTTAGTATTCTGCTCAGGGCAAGGTGTATATTATTATGTGATAAAGTTTGTCAGTGACTACCGACAGGTCGGTGGTTCTCTCCGGGTACTCCGGTTTCCTCCACCAATAAAACTGACCGACACGATATAACTGAAACACCAAAAGTGATCTACAAAACACTACACAGAAAACCACAGATTGAACAACACAAGGGTAAGCAGTTCCTCCTCCTCTAGTGGCACTCGTCATGTTGCTATAATAGTCCGGTTACACGTCACGAATGGGGGAATGTCGGTACTGTGATAACGACAAAGGACATAATTCAGTAGTCATTTGTGACACCTATCTTGCTTAACGGCTATCCCAATCATGGTGGCAACAAGACGATATGAAGTGATGTTTTGAACATTTTTTTTTCCAATTAAAATCTTTAATGAAATCTTTACATTTGTTTGTCAAAACTCATAAGTACCAGTACCTTATCCTGGCCTCGTTAATGTTAGTATCATGTCATAGAAATAGTGTTATTCTTGTTAGTACAATACAATTAAGATTGATCAATAAATGCAATACGGATTTGGAGAGTTATTTCATAAGTGTTACTAATTTTAGACTTGTTTGTTTACTTCCTATCGTAGCGTATTCGTATGTACTTTCGGTTTTGACCCACGTGTTGGGAGATATATGTTTTCAACTTAATAACTAGGAACACTTGGTTCAGTAGCTTCTTTGTTAGCAGTAACCATTCATCAAGTAAATCATGAAAGGAACCACAAGCTCTTCGATATATATCAACTTAGAGTTATATAATCCATATACCGGTGCTGCTCGCATGTTACTACAGATAAATGGAAGCATGATCTGGTATCCATTCATTTCTGAACTCGACACGGGGAGGAAACCATAACCAAACAGACAATGTTATCTTTAAGCAATACAATGAAGCACGTTCAGCTTGGTATATTTACCTATTTACCCTCTGGTCATTGATCTACTAACTGTAAGGAATGACGGATATTGTGTTGTGTTTTCAGTTAATTTAAATATATATGATTGTAACAAGTTACAGTCAACTATATAATTATTGAATAACTAAGTTTGTCCTTCCTCAGGCATTGGTGACTATTGTCGACTTTGGCTCTCATACATAGGCCCTTTAGTTTACTTCCTTTCAAAGACATTTAAGTAATTTGGCTTTCCAATATTTTAATTATGAACGTACATTATGAAGGTTATTCTAGAAATACGTCGCGTACACTAATTTAGATATCTACGTTTTTATTATATCATATCAGTATGTGACAAAGTACAATCAATCTTTTATTCTATCATGTTGTCACAATTTTATATCAATTCATTATGCGACATTCAATTTAATATCATATGAAGTTAATGATATTGTATGATCAGACTAAAAATGGAAAAAAAAATGAAAAATGAAAAACGAAAAGAAGGTGACCCAGTCCTCTTATTGCACATTCCGCTTGGCTACCCATTCCGTAATATATTTGTAACAAATGGTTACGGATATGTTCTCTTTGTTGTAATAACAATGATATCCTTTCCTCATTAATGAAATATCACCTGGTTTGTAACAAGAGTAACAAGATGGATGCCACTAGTGGAGCAGGAACTATTGATCATTCCGGAGCACCTGAGTTAATACCTGGCTTTTAGTGGTGTTCCTGTTGGTCGATCTGTAGTTTTATGCGTTGTATTATGTACATTATTGTTTGTCTTTTTGTCCTTTTTCCTTTGACCATTTCATTGTCTGTCCTTCCATTTAGGGCTTCTGATTTCCCCTTTGGTATCTTTAGCACATGCACATAGGATAAATGAACACATAAGGTTGACGACATCAAATGGATCATCAGATGCCGTAAATGACAGAAAGACAGACAATGCAATGGCCAAAAGAAAAACGACAACTGATCTACGAAACACTGCACAGAAAACTAAAGCCTAGTGTTATGAGTGTGTGTATAATTTGATGTTATTGTTGATGATAATTTAGTGACCTATATTTCTATCTGCTATTATATTCATGACATTGTAATTAAATGGTACTTTTAAAGTTATTATTTTGTAATTGCTTACATGATTACTATTTATAGTTGTGTACATGAAAGTAGGACAGATCTTAGTAGAATGTTCTAGAAAATACACATTATTTACTTGTTTTGAACATATATTCATGAAATGACAAGAATATTCTGGAATGTACTTTAGCCACGAATGTTCTGGAAACTTCCCCTCAAATATATATAAATAGTGAACAATTCTCCAGAGTACAGAGTCTAATTTAGTGATGAAGGATTAATTATATACATTGGATATTATTGAACTGTTTTGGATTGTAATTAACTGCGAACTTTCAACAAGGATTTATTAATTGTTTTACAAGGACAATTTGTTCATTCACTCATTATTGGATATAGGATATTACTTGGATATACTTGGAATCATTTGGACTTTGAACACTAACAGCTAAGTTGTATTGTATTATCTTGAATATTATTGTAAAATACTTTTCTTGTAACATAATAGATTTTTAGAAAAGTTTTTAGATACTTTTGTCCTTTATTGGCTCACTTGTGTTACGGCATTTATCTTTTGACCATAACACTAGCTAAAATCAGGCGATCAACTCATCTGATCCGGAAGGGTGACCAGTTCATACAACATTAGTACAATCGGACGCCACACAAACATTGCAAACAAAATGGTAGAACAAACCAGAAGATCAAAAACTCAGACAACATGTACTCTAAAGAACACTAAAGGTGTCTGAAGCAATAATGGGTAGATTTCATTTTAAGCATACTTATTCATAAATGAATGAAATGGATTGGATAGCAGGCAATAACCTATATAAATTCTCTCCATACACAAGGCAACAGCAAGAATCAACAATGCATTTACAATGCACAATATAGAATTTCATACTCAAAGGGAAATAACTCTAGTATGCAATAGCAGTCAGAAATCTCATATATTCAGTTATTGATAAGTAATTAGAGTTTATCGACAATTTGGCTGATATGAGATCTACTAATTTTCTTATATACACTTAGTTGCTATCTAAAAGTGTTACCAGTGTACGATGTTGCTAGATTTATTACCTCTCAATTTAATTTAAATACTTAATTCATTTCAGAATTTTTTTATTAACATGCCGTAGGTAATCATAGTGTAAATATGAGATTTATGACATTATATATACATGTATATATTTATAAAACAAAATAAATTATCAATAGAATATCAATAAGTTAATTTAATTTAGTCATGTGAGAGGTATAGTACCGATATTTGCAATCATGGTTCATCATATATGTGAATACTGTTATAGTTTAAAATGTTTAAGAATTTTGAAATTCATATTACTATATTATTATCAAATCGTTTGTTCCGCTTAATAAAAGAATGTACTGCACGAAAACGTTTTACATTCTGATTATAATCAGAGGTTTCACTTCCATAAAGAATGGTTTGAATAGTAAATTTTATGTAAAGTTCATTAAAGGAATCAACAAGTTGTTGCCTATGAATATTATATAAAGGGCAGTGCATGAAATAATGGGAGGGGCTTTCACAGGGATCATTGCAATGCGGGCAGGATGGTCTGTCAGATAAGTGATGTTGCTGTAAATGTAGATTTAGATTGCTAGCATCATTCCTCATCTGACAGTGTATGATATTTTCTTTTCTGTCACCTATTTGAAAATATTTAGGCGACGCTTTTGTACAAGAGTTCAGTCTTGTCTTAAGTATATTAAGAGAAGGACTGGACTTTGTTGAAGCAGGCAAACCATTCCAGTGTCGTAGCGTACAAGGGATGAAACTTTTGCTATATGAGACAGTATTACAAAAGGGTAGTCTAACATTGTCCCCCGATATTTGTTGTCGTAGATTATAATCGTGAATATTTTCTGTGTATGGTTGGATCATGTCATACATATAGTCCGAAGTTAAACCATTTATTATTTTATGGAGTAAAATCAACTTTTGTTTCTCTCTTCTTTTATAAAGGGGTTCCCAGTCAAGTTCACTATATAATTTAGATCTGGATGAATTTACTCTCAGCCCTGTAATTATCCTGCCTGCTTCAACCCGAACACTTTCCAATAGATTAGCTTCATTTTGGGTACAATTGTCCCAAATTACATTTCCATATTCTGGTATAGGTCGGATAAATGACAAATAAATATTAATCAATACATTTCTGTCAACTTGATATTTGAGCATTCTAAGAATTTTCAGTCTGTCACATGCTTTCTTATAACTTTTACTTACATAATCACCCATTTACAATTACTTTGGAGATCCAGACCCAGATGACAGTGATTATTAACATCTATCACTCTGTTGTCCATATCCCCAAAGTAAATTGGAGGGTTATTTATATTTTGTCTAGTAAATAAAATTGATTCAGTTTTATTAGGATTAAATTTAATAGCCCAGTTTTGTGACCAGTTATGAATATGAGACAAGTCTGTCGAGAGCACATCTGCAGCTTGTATATAATTTTGTTCATCGACTATTACATACAAACATGCATCATTGGCAAAGAGTTTGATATTAAATCAAGATCATCAACAATATCGTTTATGTATATAAGGGTTAGTTGGTTCTATCTATCTTCTTGTACTGTACATGAACAGTTTGAATACTTTTCACGTTATTGCCAGTAGTCCATTTGAAACTGAATTTGGTCACTCTCATTCATATTTTAGTTTTGTTCCGTAAAATGACAGCACAAATGCAATGTTCAGGATGCGATTTGTTTTGTTATAGGTTCAATGTGAAATAATTAGCTAAAAAAATCCCACCCTGTCGGAAGAAGCCAAGAAGTAAGTCAGTAACAGTCACATATATTGATACATGTTACGATCAATAACTAAATGATTAATTTAACCGTGATTAGAAGCTCATATAAACGTAGTTATCAAATTTACTGTGAACGACGAGTTTCATTATGCGTACTCAAAGCAAAATATTGGAGAGCCAAATATTTTAAACAATCTTTGGAAGCAACAAAATCAAAGGTCCTTAACAGTATCTCCCAAATGGCAATTATTATTAAAACTAAGATTCTCGTCACTCAGAAAAAGGTGACCTTAGCCTATTTCGACTATTTTGTTTAGACCTTTTAAATTACTTACACACAGAGACCAATTTTTGAGAGTGAGTGTACCAAAGAAACTTTATCTAGAGGAGCGTCGTGTGTACTATATTACATGTCTTCGTTTTTATCATTAGTATTTTACCATGCTGCTCATTACACTCATACGAAGAAAACACATACATGACCGCATTATTTCCTTATGACTTAAGATCGTGTACCAAGACAGGAGAGTGAATAATGGTGTATGTTGTTTTCTTATTTTGTGGAATATCACACAATGTTTTTATTCAATGCTAAACTATACAAACAGCTGTTGTTTCTGTCTAATAGTGAACAACAAATCTGCAAATGTTCGTCATGTCATGATATTAAGTGTGAAACCATGGACATAAAACTAATACCTGATTCTCCACAGTAGGATACGATCCCTCATAGATAGCGACCACAGGGTTGCTGGTTCTTGTACTCTTCTGTAGGATGGGAGAAAACGAGTACATCGTCTTTCCAAATGCCACTTTACTTGCGCATAGAGAACAATTGTAACACTCTAAGGAGCAATAAATCAGTAGGATTGGTAATCGGTTTTAAAGTGCAAAGTAAAATATACCCATCATATATATGTGTTCCCCTTTTTGTCAACTTGTCTGTGTCATAAAAGACGGTGACATGATAAAATAACATGACTTATTCCTTGCTTAAAAGAGCTTAAGACAACAATCTTCATCGTATCTAACTTGAAGTATTTTGTAATTGTAATTGGAAATTTGAAACTATTTTAACCACTCTATTTGTTGTTGCAGTGCCTGTACCAAGCCAGAAAAGTCATGTATATATGTGTTAGGGATATCGATTATGTCTCTTTCTACAATACACGTACATGAATAGTTATGTCATACCTGGTACAACAGTAGTTGATAACGTTTGTCATAGACTTTGTCAGAACGATGTTTTTTCTCCAACAAAGCGTAAATATATAACAAAAAATAATGTATGCTGAATATTTTAATGATTTAATCATATTGTGAACAGTCTTCCATATTATTTTGTTAAATATTATATGGTATAGTAAACATGATTATAACAAGAATATAAATGAATGAAACATGTAATTGTGGACATCACTCATACGTCACATCAAAAAGACTCCATCGTGAATACAGTGAAAGGAGCAAACCATTTACATTCTAGGCGATTATCCATAGAATTGGGCAAAAACACGATAACTATTATGCAAACAAATATTTGCATATCCGATCATAATATTGTTGCTCACTAAACCGAAGGGCAATCAAAACACAGCACAATAGACAAATGAAAACAAAAACCGAAAAACAAAAAGTAAACTTAATGGTCCACAAAACGTAACACAGAAAGGATTTAGCAACACAAATACAACTAAAAAATGAGCTGTATACCCATATGCTTAGAAATGTAAACATGTCTACTCTGCTTGCAGGTGAGAGTCGCTTGGGTTATTGCTAATCGACCCTAGCATCATCTAACATGAAAAAAAAGTATACATAAAAATAAACAAAATATCACATGAGTCCCAAAGCTAACATTTGTCCAAAGATGTGTGTCATTTTCTATACAACAATGTTATTCTATATATACAATATACCCATCCTATCTATTTCTTGCCCTCTTTTGTCAAATTGTCTGTGTCATAACAGATGAGTACATGATAAAATAACATAACTTCATGCTTGTTTAGAAGAGCTTAAGACAACTAGCTTGATCGTATCTAATTTGAAGTATTTTGTAATTGTAATTGGAAATTTGAAACTAGTTTAGCCCGCTATTTGTTGTTGCAGTGCCTGTGCCAAGCCATAAAAGTGAGTTGTCATGTATATATGTGTTAGGGATATCAAGTATGCCTCTTTCTACAGTACACATACACCAATAGTTATTATATGTGCGAGATATCGATTATGTATCTTTCTACAGTACACATACACCAATAGCTATTATATGTAAGGGATATCGATTATGCCTCTTTCTATAGTACACATACATGAATAGTTATTATATGTTAGGGATATCGATTATGCCGAAGGTCAGATATCTCCATGCCAGTCAATGGTCAAAAGTTTGAAGATATTAAAGGGGTAATCAGAAGCCATAAATGAAAGAGGGAGAGACAACGCAATGGGGAAACGTTGAATATATCAAAGGGGTAATCAGAAACCGTAAATCGAAGTAGGAAAGGCAAAGCAATTTGTCGAGTGTTTAAAGATACCAATGGGGTAATGAGAACCTGTAAGGCGAAGACAGACAGATAGCACAGTGGAAAGAATGTTGAAGCTGCCAAAGTGGCAATCAGAAGCCGTATTTCAAGGGACAGACAAAACAGTGGGAAAAGGTTTAAAGATACCAAAGAGGTAATCAGAAGCCATACATCAAGGAAAGGCATCACAGTGGGGAAAAGTATGAAAATACCAAACGGTAATCAGAAGCTGTAAATTGAAGAAGGACGGACAACACAATACCCAAAAGGAAAAGCAACCACTTGCAAAAGATTACACATAAAACAATATCGAGCAGCACGAACCCGACTGAAAACAGAGGGTGAATTCAGGTGCCCCGGAAGGGTTATCAGTTCCTGCACCATATGTAGCACACTTTTATCGATCTTAAGTTTTATGTGTATGTTCTGTAGATCGTTCTTTGTCCTTTTGTACTTTTCTATTTGGACATTGAGTTGTGTGTTCTTCGATAAACGAATTATGATTACCCCCTTGGTATCTTAAAACTCTTCTTTTATCACATGTTAATTTTGTGACAAAGTACAGTCAACTTTATCCCATATGATTATACGAAAGTGTACAGTACGCATGAATCTAGTCTGAAATAACCTTCATCAGGTACGCATGAATCTAATCTGAAATAACCTTCATCAGGTACACATGAGTCTAGTCTGAAATATCATTCATCAGGTACACATGAGTCTAGTCTGAAATAACCTTCATCATCTACGAACATATTCAAATGATTGGCAAGCCAATTACCTCAACAGTGACAAAATCCTTAACCGTTTACACCGGGCAAGAATATTATATAAATATCAGTTGATGGCAAATTGTTTGAGTGCTGATGAATGTCAAGTGAGTACGATTGATGATATGAGCACACCAATAAGAAGCTTAAAGAAAGTAAACACTAATGGATGAATATGTAGACAACAATTATAGAACTAAGACGGGTGTATTAACATACATTTTAATAAAATGAAAACCAAAACATACCACACTGGCGAAACATTTCTCAAGCCCACTAGAAAGAGGAATAAGCGATACCAATAACACATAAATACATTATCTGGCTTGATAGTGATACTTTAATAACAAAAGTGGCGGGGTTAGGCTAGTTTTATGAGCACAAAGTAGCTTTATTGTGACAAATAAAAGGGGATTGACTCTGCCATCTGCGATCGTTAAGTCTGAGAGATTGTCTCCTGCTGTGGAGAATCGGGTGATATTTTTTATGTTCAGGGGTTCACACTTAGGACTTCACACTTCAAACATATCACGAACATGTCTAGATTTGTTGTTCAATATTTTATTAGATAGATACGACAGCTGTTTGTACAGTTAAGTGTTAATAAGTAAATCGTGTGATATTTCACAAAATAAGAAAGCAACATACACCGTTAGAGTATTTCCAAAATTCAATCGACAAATCGAGGAAAGAGATGCAAAACAGATACTCCTAACACATATACATAACCACTCATTCTATTGTCTCGGTACAAGAACTCAAATCAATAACTGGTTGAACTAAAGCAGTTATATAAACCCAAGTATCGCCTTTTAGTCAAATAATGTGGTCATGTAAATGTTTTTAGGGGGATTCTGTTTGGGACCTTTGGTTTTATTGCTCGTTTCAACTATGTTTTCCTTCTTTTTTATGTACTTATATACATATAGGAAAGGTTTGAATGTTCCAAGCGGAAAATCAGAAACCGTAAGTGTTATAAGGACAGAAAACACAATGGTCAAACAAAAATAAAACCAAAAGGACAAATAATGATCTATATCCGCATTATTTCAATACGATGCGATATTTAGGTTCACAAAACTATTTTAATGCAACCATTTATTGATTTGAGTTCTTTTACCAAGACAAGATAGGGAACAGTCATATATGTGTGTTAGGAATATCTGTTCTACCTCTTTTTCTTCGATTTTCTGATTGAATTTTGGAAATGTTCTAACGGTGAGTTGTTTTTTTCTTACTTTGTAAAGTATCACACGATTTATTTATTAAAACTTAGCTGCATAAACAGTTTTCGTACCTGTCTAATAGTGAACGACAAATCTAAACCTTTTCGTCATATCATGACCCTACTTGGGAAACTCTGGATAGAAACATATTACCTGGTTATTCACATCAGGATACGATTCCCCCGAAATAACGACCGCAGATTGCCGGTTATTGCACTCTTTCTTAGGTTGTGACAAAAGGAGCAAATCGTCTTTCCAAATGCCACTTTACGTGCGCGTAAAAGAATAATTGTAACATCCCCCAATGACCAACACATCGGTATGATTGGTCAGTGGTACCCCGTTGCAATATAAAGCCTACACATCATATTCCTTTTTATTTGTCACAATAAAACTAGTGTGTGCCCATAACATTAACGTAACCCCGCCACTTGTTATTGAAGTACCGGTATCAAGCTAGGAAAGTGAGTTGTCATGTATATATATGTGTGAGTGTTATCGGTTAACGCTTCTGTCTACAGTACACGCACATGAATAGTTATGTCATACCAGGTACAACAGTTATTGATAAAGTTTGTCATTGATTTGTGTCAGAACGATGCTTTTTCGCAGTATAATCCGGTTACTTCCATCAACACATCGTCAATAGATAACACAAAATAACAACTGCTAACAACTTGCGACCTTAACAGCATCTAATATGGAACAAGTATACATAAAAATAACAAAAATAGTCCCAGAGCTAACATTTGTCCAAAGATGGCATATATGTATCATTTTCTATGCAAGCATGTTATTCTATATATCTGTAAGTACTACAGAGCAGAGACTCATTCATTGGTCTCTATCTACACCTCTTCCAGTAGTCTTGTTTGTAAACCAGTAATTGTGGTGGCTATTGTCCATATGGTGGAGATCCTCTAAATATACTGTATCCTCTCCATGAAGGGAAGATTACAATTACAGTCGGTCAAAGTCATAATCTTCTGAAAAAAGCAAAAATAAATCATATGTATGTTGTATATAATAAATAAGCATAGTGAAAACACAATGTCTCTTCAACTACCCGCCCAATATACAACCCAAAGTCTGACATATATGTTTTATTTCAAGTTTGTAATATTGGTGTCTATGTTTGTTTGTGTAATAAATCGCCGGATCCGAACCATAGCGGGCCTCTCACAGTTTATGTAAGTTTGTTTCAATTATGTGTAATACGTCGTATGAATTAAAACAATAATACATTTTGATGCATCACTGTTTACTGCCGTTAATGTAATTTACTAAACAAATATCCATGGAAACATTCTGTGATCAGTTGTAGTACAGTAAATTGTAAAAATGAATCATGTGTTTGTACATATGATTTAACATTTGATTTATCAGATGTAAAGCAAATTGATATAATAATATAAAAAAGATCTGATATCATTTTGTTTTTATCTGTATTGAAGGTTGTCATCCCATTAACCAGTTTAATACCGCCACATCGTGATGTCTGTCCAAAGCCAGGACCTGTATTTCCAACGTCATCTGTGGTGGTCTTTACTTTGTGTTTAGTTAGTTAAGATGAGAGGTGATTGTGCGTGGTTTTTTTTTAAATTGGTGGAATTGTTGACCATCACTGTTTAAACTATTTTTTCAAAACACAACTATACATAAAACTTACCCGTTTTTCCATAATACTTGTTCGGCTTTCTATTCTTTCTAACATTCTAGCTATTGATTCGTGTCCATTTTCCTGTGCATACAGTAGAGCCGTCCATCCGTAAATAGCCGAAAGGTGATTTCTCATGGTCCTAAATTCAGAGAACCTCAACACATCAATTGGAAACATAATTTCAAGATAATTATGGATGCTGTTGAAGATTATGCCAGAAGGTGGATAAAGAGAGAAGTAGACCAAGATCCTGAGTTAGAGTCCTTGTCAGACTGGGTTAGAACAATTAGGTCTCTAGTACAAGGTCGGATTCACAAACTCAAAAATTGTGTTAATAGTCGACCTAAGTCTGTATTTAAAGACCAAGAAGCTGTTAAGTGTCTTTCCTCTCTTCATGACAAATATGTTATCGTTCCTGCGGACAAGGCTTCCAACAATATCGTGTTTGTATGTAAATCATATTACTTCGAATGCCTAATCAAGGAATTAGGTATAAATAGCAACACCTCTAGTAATACCACATACAAACCAACTTCGTTCGACAAAGATGAAATCCTAGCTAACCACAGATCATTCATGACCTCTTTAAACATTCCCTCTGGTAAAAAGTCTGAGGATTTACCCTATTTATATTGGCTACCTAAACTCCATAAGACACCATACAAAGAAAGGTACATAGCGGGATCATCAACTTGTTCGACGAAAGAATTGTCTATTCACCTAACAAAGATTCTGTCTGCAGTAAAAGAGGGACAACAGAAATATTGTGAAACTGTTTACTCGCGTAGTGGCATAAATCACATGTGGATTTTGAAAAACTCTAAAGATCTTTTGGATAACCTGAAATCAAGATCTTTCTCTCAGGTATCCTCCATCAAAACCTTTGATTTTTCAACTCTATATACCACCCTACCGCATGACAAATTAAAAACCCGCTTAAAAGAAACAATTCATAAATCTTTTAGTCATAGAAACTATGGCTCAAAATTTGTTGTGTTAGGCTACAATTCCACATATTTTTCAAACAAAATTCATAAAGGTAAAACATGCTACTCCGAGGAACAAGTGATCAGTATGCTGGAGTTCCTCATCGATAACATATTTGTCTCCTTTGGAGGGACACTGTTTCAGCAGGTCGTCGGCATACCAATGGGTACGAATTGTGCCCCTCTTCTAGCCGATTTATTTTCATACTCATATGAGTCGGAGTTTCTTCAAAAGCTTGTAAAAGATAAGAAGATTCATGAGGCTAGAGCCTTTAATTTCACATACAGGTATATTGATGACGTTTTATCTATCAATAATTCTAGATTTGCAGAATTTCTTCCATTGATATATCCTCCAGAGCTGGAAGTTAAAGAGACCACCGATACAGCTTCGTCCGCATCATTTTTGGACTTATACCTCGAATTTGACGACAGTGGTCAACTCAGTACTAGAATTTATGATAAGCGGGACGACTTCAATTTTAAAATCATAAATTTTCCAAATATGTGCAGCAATATACCAGCTTCTCCTGCATATGGTGTTTACATCTCGCAATTGATTCGCTATGCAAGGGGCAGTAGCAATTATTCTGATTTCCTGAAACGTCATCTTCATCTGAGAAACAGGCTACTGGACCAGGGCTATAAAAAGATTCGCCTTATTCGATCTCTTAAAAAGTTTATATTCCGATACCAATATCTTGTCGAAATATATTCCGTCTCTGCAGAAAAAATTATAAGCGATGCATTTTCATATAGTGAAAATGTATAAAGATAAAAAGTCAAATATGTCAAGAATTTTTTTTGTCAATGTGTGACGTAAAAGTATTTTTGACATTTACGTCACCAAATATGGTACTGCTTTGACAACTATTTTACCTATTTTGTTCCTGTATTTAAATACTGTTACAGTGACAGCCGGAACCTTTGAACCGTAATGAGAGCGGGAGGTTTGGCGCCTTAAAATCTGATTCAACCCACCATTTCTTTAGAAATGCCTGTACCAAGTCAGGGTCATTACGGTTTTCACAGTTTTCCGGTTGTTGACTGATTTTGTCTGTTTATATAATTATGAGTTTTGACTTTCCCTTTGTAAGATTGTTCGGAGTTCGGTAATTTTGTTATTACCTTTATATCCTTATATCTGCTCCGTTTGCTAAGAGAAGCTTTACAAAAGTTGTACATTGTTGTTCGTCGTGTTCCTTACTTCTACACATTTCTATCAATGGAGTTCCACCAATGAAGTTGATGCAATTTACATTCGCTCCTTTTAATATAACATTACTTGCCTTGTTAAAATTGTTTTCTTTAATTGCAATAAACAAACGATAAGAAAGTTGAGGATTTTCTGATTTTACTGAAGCTGTGCCCATTTCGTCTGTTCTTATGATGACTCTTGTGAATAAAACTATGTCTGTCCTTCGTAGATTATGCTCTATGTTCAGTTTGAATAATATGATCTGTGCCTTGAAGTCTTTGCTTAAATACATTGGGCATATTTTGATAGATACCTGTATATTTACCTACTAATGGAAAAATTAACACCACAAAGAAAATACACCTGCAGTACTCGTATTGGACGTGATCTCTCCAACCGGAAGGTTTGACCTTAATAAAATCACACAGGAAAAATACATTCAAATGTTATTAATGACGTATTTCACAGGAGGTGCTATCGTGATTTTCATCGTATGGTACTTGGATATACAACTACATATGCAATATGTGCCTATCACCACTGATGGTAAGAGTTAGTATTCTGCTCAGGGCAAGGTGTATATTATTATGTGATAAAGTTTGTCAGTGACTTCCGACAGGTCGGTGGTTCTGTCCTGGTACTCCGGTTTCCTCCACCAATAAAACTGACCGACACGATATAGCTGAAACACCAACAGTGATCTACAAAACACTACACAGAAAACCATAGATTGAACAACACAAGGGTAAGCAGTTCCTCCTCCTCTAGTGGCACTCGTCATTTTGCTATAATAGTCCGGTTACACGTCACGAATGGGGGGAATGTCGGTACTGTGATAACGACAAAGGACATAATTCAGTAGTCATTTGTGACACCTATCTTGCTTAACGGCTATCCCAATCATGGTGGCAACAAGACGATATGAAGTGATGTTTTGAACATTTTTTTCCAATTAAAATCTTTCATGAAATCTTTACATTTGTTAGTCAAAACTCATAAGTACCAGTACCTTATACTGGCCTCGTTAATGTTAGTATCATGTCATAGAAATAGTGATATTCTTGTTAGTACAATACAATTAAGATTGATCAATAAATGCAATACGAATTTTGAGAGTTATTTCATAAGTGTTACTAATTTTAAATTTGTTTGTTTACTTCCTATCGTAGCGTATTCGTATGTACTTTCGGTTTTGACCCACGAGTTGGGAGATATATGTTTTCAACTTAATAACTAGGAACACTTGGTTCAGTAGCTTCTTTGTTAGCAGTAACCATTCATCACGTAAATCATGAAAGGAACCACAGGCTCTTCGATATATATCAACTTAGAGTTATATTATCCATATACCGGTGCTGCTCGCATGTTACTACAGATAAATGGAAGCATGATCTGGTATCCACTCATTTCTGAACTCAACACGGGGAGGGAACCATAACCAAACAGACAATGTTATCTTTAAGCAATACAATGAAGCACGTTCAGCTTGGTATATTTACCTATTTACCCTATGGTCATTGATCTACTAACTGTAAGGAATGACGGATATTGTGTTGTGTTTTCAGTTAAATTAAATATATATGATTGTAACAAGTTACAGTCAACTGTATAATTATTGAATAACTAAGTTTGTCCTTCCTCAGGCATAGGGAACTATTGACGACTTTGACCATCATACTTAGGCCCTTTAGTTTACTTCCTTTCAAACACTTTTAAGTAATTTGGCTTTCCAATATTTTAATTATGAGCGTACACGATGAAGGTTATTCTAGAAATACGTCGTGCACACTAATTTAGATATCTACGTTTTTATTATATCATATCAGTATGTGACAAAGTACAATCAATCTTTTATTCTATCATGTTGTCACAATTTTATATCAATTCATTATGCGACATTCAATTTAATATCATATGAAGTTAATGATATTGTATGATCAGACTAAAAATGGAAAAAAAATGAAAAACGAAAAGAAGGTGACCCGGTCCTCTTATTGCACATTCCGCTTGGCTACCCGTTCCGTAATATATGTGTAACAAATGGTTACGGATATGTTCTCTTTGTTGTAATAACAATGCTATCCTTTCCTCATTCATGAAATATCACCTGGTTTGTAACAAGAGTAACAAGATGGATGCCACTAGTGGAGCAGGAACTATTTATCATTCCGGAGAACCTGAGTTAATACCTGGCTTTCAGTGGGGTTCCCGTTGCTCGATCTGTAGTTTAATGCATTGTATTATGTACATTTTTGTTTGTCTTTTTGTCCTTTTTCCTTTGACCATTTCATTGTCTGTCCTTCCATTTAGGGCTTCTGATTTCCCCTTTGGTATCTTTAGCACATGCATATAGGATAAATGAACAAATAAGGTTGACGACATCAAATGGATCATCAGAAGCCGTAAATGACAGAAAGACAGACAATGCAATGGCCAAAAGAAAAACGACAACTGATCTACGAAGCACTGCACAAAAAACTAAAGCCTAGATAAAATCAGGCGATCAGCTCAACTGATCTGGAAGAGTGACCAGTTCATACAACATTAGTACACTCGGACGCCACAAAAAATTGCAAACAAAAATGATAGAACAAACCCGAAGATCAAAAGCTCAGACAACATGTACTCTAAAGAACATTGAAGTTGTCTGAAGCAATAATGGGTAGATTTCGTTTTAAGCATATTTATTCATAAATAAATTAAATGGATTCGATAGCAAGTAATAACCTATATAAATCCTCTCCATACACAAGGTAACAGCAAGAATCAACAATGCATTTACAATATACAACATAAAATTTCATACTCAAAGGGAAATAACTCGAGTATATAATAGCAGTCAGAAATCTCATATATTCAGTTATTGATAAGTAATTAACATTGATTAGATTTTATCGACAATTTGGCTGATATGAGATCTACTAATTTTGTTTTAATACACTTAGTTGCTATCTAAAAGTGTTACCAGTGTACGATGTTGCTAGATTTATTACCTCTCAATTTAATTAAATACTTAATTCATTTTAGAATTTTTTTATTAACATGCCGTAGGTAATCATAGTGTAAATATGAGATTTATGACATTATATATACATGTATATATTTATAAAACAAAATAAATTATCAATAGAATATCAATAAGTTAATTTAATTTAGTCATGTGAGAGGTATAGTACCGATATTTGCAATCATGGTTCATCATATATGTGAATACTGTTATAGTTTAAAATGTTTAAGAATTTAAAAATTTATATTACTATATTATTATCAAATCGTTTGCTCCGCTTAATAAAAGAATGTACTGCACGAAAAAGTTTTACATTCTGATTATAATCAGAGGTTTCACTTCCATAAAGAATGGTTTGAATAGTAAATTTTATGTAAAGTTCATTAAAGGAATCAACAAGTTGTTGCCTATGAATATTATATAAAGGGCAGTGCATGAAATAATGGGAGGGGCTTTCACAGGGATCATTGCAATGCGGGCAGGATGGTCTGTCAGATAAGTGATGTTGCTGTAAATGTAGATTTAGATTGCTAGCATCATTCCTCATCTGACAGTGTATGATATTTTCTTTTCTGTCACCTATATGAAAATATTTAGGCGACGCTTTTGTACAAGAGTTCAGTCTTGTCTTAAGTATATTAAGAGAAGGACTGGACTTTGTTGAAGCAGGCAAACCATTCCAGAGTCGTAGCGTACAAGGGATGAAACTTTTGCTATGCGAGACAGTATTACAAAAGGGTAGTCTAACATTGTCCCCCGATATTTGTTGTCGTAGATTATAATCGTGAATATTTTCTGTGTATGGTTGGATCATGTCATACATATAGTCCGGTGTTAAACCATTTATTATTTTATGGAGTAAAATCAACTTTTGTTTCTCTCTTCTTTTATAAAGGGGTTCCCAGTCAAGTTCACTATATAATTTAGATCTGGATGAATTTACTCTCAACCCTGTAATTATCCTGCCTGCTTCAACCTGAACACTTTCCAATAGATTAGCTTCATTTTGGGTACAATTGTCCCAAATTACATTTCCATATTCTGGTATAGGTCGGATAAATGACAAATAAATATTAATCAATACATTTCTGTCAACTTGAAATTTGAGCATTCTAAGAATTTTAAGCCTGTCACATGCTTTCTTATAAATTTTACTTACATAATCACCCATTTACAATTACTTTGGAGATCCAGACCCAGATGACAGTGAGCATTAACGTCTGTCACTCTGTTATCCATATCCCCAAAGTAAACTGGAGGATTATTTATATTTCGTCTAGTAAATAAAACTGATTCAGTTTTATTAGGATTAAATTTAATAGCCCAGTTGTGTGACCAGTTATGAATATGAGACAAGTCTGTCGAGAGCATATCTGCAATTTGTATATAATTTTGTTCATCGACTATTACATACAAAGATATATCATCAGCAAAGAGTTTGATATTACAATCAAGATCACTAACAATATCGTGTATGTATATAAGGGGTAGATGGTTCTATCTGTCGTCTTGTACTGTACATGAAAAGTTTAAATACTTTTCACGTTATTGCCAGTAGTCCATTTGAAACTGAGTTTTGTCACTCTCATTCATATTCTAAATTTGTTCCCGTAAAATGACAGCACAAATGCAATTTTCAGGATGCGATTTGTTTTGTTATAGGGTCAATGTGAAATAATTAGTAAAAACAAAATGACACCCTGTCGAAATAAGCCAAGAGGTAAGTCAGTAACAGTCACATATATTTATACATGTTGCGATCAATAACTAAATGATTAATTTAACCGTGAATAGAAGCTCATATAAACGTAGTTATCAAATTTACTGTGAACGACGAGTTTCATTATACATACTCAAAGCAAAATATTGGAAAGCCAAATAATTTAAACAGTCTTTGGAAGCAATAAAATCAAAGGTCCTTAACAGTATCTCCCAAATGGCAATTATTATTAAAACTAAGATTCTCGTCACTCGGAAAAAGGTGACCTTAGTCTATTTCGACTATTCTGTTTAGACCTTTTAAATTACTTACACACAGAGACCAATTTTTGAGAGTGAGTGTACCAAAGAAACCTTATCTAGAGGAGCGTCGTGTGTACTATATTACATGTCTTCGTTTTTATTATTTGTATTTTACCATGCTGCTCATTACACTCATACGAAGAAATCACATACATGACCCCATTATTTCCCTATGAGGCGATATTTGGGTTCAAAATTCTACTTTAATGCAATCAATTTTTTACCTATGATCGTGTACAAAGACTGGAGAGTGAATAGTCATGCTTATGTGTTAGGAGTTTCTGTGTGTCCATTCTTTTTTCGATTTGTCGATTGAATTTTGGAAATACTCTAATGGTGTATGTTGTTTTCTTATTTTGTGAAATATCACACATTTTTAGTATTCAATACTTAACTGTACAAACACCTGTTGGTTCTGTCTAATAGTGAACAACAAATCTTCAAATGTTCCTCATGTCATGATATTAAGTGTGAAACCATGGACATAAAACTATTACCTGATTCTCCACAGTAGGATACGATCCCTCATAGATGGCGACCACAGGGTTGCTGGTTCTTGTACTCTTCTGTAGGATGGGAGAAAAAGAGTGCATCGTCTTTCCAAATGCCACTTTACTTGCGCATAGAGAACAATTGTAACACCCCCAAGGAACAATAAATCGGTAGGATTGGTAATCAGTATTATAGTGCAAAGTAAAACATACCCATCATATATATGTGTTCCCCTTTTTGTCAACTTGTCTGTGTCATAAAAGACGGTGACATGATAAAATAACACAACTTATTGCTTGTTTAAAAGAGCTTAAGACAACAAGCTTCATCGTATCTAACTTGAGGTATTTTGTAATTGTAATTGGAAATTTTAAACTAGTTTAACCCCGCTATTTGTTGCTGCAGTGCCTGTACCAAGCCAGAAAAGTCATGTATATATGTGTTAGGGATATCGATTATGCCTCTTTCTACAGTACATGTACATGAATAGTTATGTCATACCAGATACAACAGTAGTAGATAACGTTTGTCATAGACTTGGTCAGAACGATGATTTTTCTCAGGATAATCAAGCTACCTCCACCAACAAAACGTAAATATATAAAAAAAAAAAAACAATAATGTATGCTGAATATTTTAATGATTTAATCATATTGTGAACAGTCTTCCATATTATTTGGCTAAATATTATATAGTAAACATGATTATAACAAGAATATCAACGAATCAAACATGTAATTGTGGACATCACACATACGGCACATACAAAAGACTCATGTATCATCTTTATATCGTGAATATAGTGAAGAGAGCAAACCATTTGAAGTATAGGCGATTATCTATGAAATTGGACAAAAAAACGAAAACTATTATGTTAAAAAAAATTTGCATGTCCGATCAAAATATTCTTGCTCACTAAAGCGAAGGGGCAATCAAAACACAGCACAATGGACAAATGAAGAAAACGCGAAAAAAAAGTCAACTTAATGGTTCAGAAAACGTAACACAGAAAAAGATTTAACAACACGAATACAACTAAAAAATGAGCTGTATACCCATATGCTTAGAAATGTAAACATGTCTACTCTACTTGCAAGTGGTAATCGCTTGGGTTATTGCTAAGCGACCCTAACATCATCTAATATGGAATAAAAGTATTCATAAAAATAACAAAAATATCACATGAGTCCCAGAGCTAACATTTGTCAAAATATGTATCATATTCTATACAACAATGTTATTCTATTTATCTGTATGTACTACAGAACAGAGACTCATTCCTTGTTCTCTATCTACACCTCATCCAGTAGTCTTGTTTGTAGCCCATTTGTTTTAATGTCTATTGTCCATATGGTGGAGATCCTCTAAATATACTGCATCCTCTACATGAAGGGAAGATTAAAATTCTACTAGGTCAAAGTCATAATCCTCTGAAAAACAAATCATATATATGTTATATACAAACAAAAACAACCAAACAGTGTCTACAACTATATGTCCAATATACAACATTAATTCTGTTATATGTTTTTGGTTTTTTTTCTCAGGTAAATTTATCGACAGTCGACCCAGTCCATCTTCAGAACAATCATAAATACAGCTTATATTACATTAGTGGATGAAACATTCATTTACAAAAAGAAATGTCATCATTTAAGATAATATAATTTATGTATTTGTGTCCTCATATCTTATCAAGGGGTATTTTATTCAGTAGTTCTATATATTGCAACATAGAGAATACATTGTAGATGTACACTAATTGAAAATAATGACTAGCCACAAAATAAAAATGGCAATCCGGTTCATTATATTTCATATTATCTTGCTATTAGGAATCTATAGCAGTACATACTGTTTGTGTCCGTCATTGTGAGAGATGATGTTATTCTAATTGATTTTCTTTGTTTCTTTGCAAATCTGATATCGTTTTGATTTTATCTTTATTGTAAGAGGCATGCGATGTCATTAACCAGCTTAGCACTGCCACATCTGTATGCCTGTCCACAGCCAGGACCTGTATTTCCAACGACATATGTCGTGGTCTTTTCTTTGTGTTCAGTAAGTTAAGATGAGAGGTGATTGTGCGTTCTTTTCTTAAATTGATGGAATTCTTGACCATCACTGTTTAAACTTTCTTTTCATAACACAACCATACATAAAACTTACCCCGTTTTTCCATAATACTTGTTCGGCTTTCTATTCTTTCTAACATTCTAGCTATTGATTCGTGTCCATTTTCCTGTGCATACAGTAGAGCCGTCCATCCGTAAATATCTGATATCCTTATATCTGCTCCGTTCTGTAAGAGAAGTTTTACAAAAGTTGTACGTTGTTGTTCGTCGTGTTCCTTACTTCTACACATTTCTATCAATGGAGTTCCACCAATGAAGTTCGTACAATTTACATTCGCTCCTTTTAATATAACATTACTTGCCTTGTTAAAATTGTTTTCTTTAATTGAGGATTTTCTGATTTTACTGCAGCTGCGCCCATTTCGTCTGTTCTTATGATGACTCTTGTGAATAAATATATGTCTGTCCTTCGTAGATGATGCTCTGTATTCAGCTTGAATGATATGATCTAAGCCTGGTGAAATCTTGTTTTAAATACATGTTGGACATATTTTGATCGATACTTGTATATTTACTTATTAATGAAACAATTAACACCACAAAGAACATGTACCTGCGGTATTCGTATTGGACGTCATCTCTCCCTCGGATGAACTACATCTTGCTATCTCACATGAACAAAAATTCAAATGTTAGGAATGACAGATTTCACAGGTTCGTTTTCATTTAGCACATACTATTGGTAGAATAAGTATGTACAGGGGTTACCGTATATGTCAATCCAATTACCATACGAACACGATTATAAACCCCCCATAAAATTGACATTAGTCTCAGCACGATACATAGGTTTCAATCGTAAAATTTTATAAATGAAAATATCACTGATAGTTTACCTCCTTTCTTTATTTCTTCTATTTTTAATTTTGAGTCCGATTTTACAATATCATTAACATTATATGATGTTAAATTGAATGTCACATAATGAATTGATATAAAGTTAGATGTAATTGTGCCAACATGATAGAATAAAAGATGGAATGTACTTGATCACATATCGATATAATTTCAATAAAAACGTAGATATCGAATTTAGTGCGCACGACACGTTTCTGGAATAGCCTTCATTATGTGCGCTTATGATCAAATATTGAAAAGCCAAGAAAACATAAATGTCTTTGGGAGCAAGTAAGCCAACAAGAATAAACAGGATAGTCAAAATATATTATGGTCACCTATGACCGAGGGAGGAAAACCTTCTTTTCATTAATAATGTAAAAACTGTATATGTCCTGTGTTGCCAGTTTCTCTGGATTGTCAATTCCTGATTGCCACTTCGATTTCTCTAGCATTTATTGACTGTAACTTGTCACAATCATATTATTTTAACTGTAAAAGAGAAAAGATATTCGTTTTAGCGTACCGTTAGTAGATTAATAAGGAGAGGGTAAATATAACAAATTGAGTGTGCTTCATTTTGTCGTTTAAAGATAAAATTGTTGGTTTGTTTATGGTTCCCAGTCCATGCGGGTCCGGGAAGCAAAAGATACCAGATCCTGCTTCAATTTATATCTAGTAACGTATCAGCACCACCTACATATGGAGTATATATATCTCAGTTGATACATATTCCATACCTTGTGGTTCTTATCACGATTTCCTTTATTTGTGTTTGTTATTAACAAGGAAACTACTGCACCAAGGGTTCTTAGTAGTTACTTGAAGTAATCATTTCATGTCTTATGGTCGCCACCATGACGTAGGGAGCCCTTACGGACTATCTGTGTTACAAATGATCACCAAAAAGTTCCATTTCTAGTCATCACAGTTCATTCATTTACCCCGTTTTTGACTTACAATCTGATTTTTATAGAAACATGACGGGTACTATTAGATGAGCAGAAACTGATCAACTTGTATTGCTCAATCTGTGGTTTTCTGTGTAGTGTTTTGTAGATCACTGTTGGTGTTTATGTTCATTTTCTCTTTACTATTGTATTGTTTGTCTTTCCTCGATTTACGACTTCTGATTATCACATACAAATCTTCTGTTGTTATTGATGAAATACAGATACCCTGTAAATACCTATCCAGTCATTAGTGTGTGCTGAATGAAAGTAAAACTGTGAAAATACTTCCTTCATAACATATGAACTGTTTCTTCGTGTGTGATATCAAGACAATATTCGTCCGAGGGAAAGATGACGTCTAATGAGTACTGCAGGTGTATGTTCTTTGTGGTGTATTTTTTTTCATTAGTAATTAAACATACAAGTATTGATTAAAATATGTCTATCATGTATTTAAGCACAGACTTCACCAGTTGCAGATCATATTATACAAACTGAACATAGAGCATCATTTATCTTTATTAGCAAAAGTCATCATAAGAACAGACGAAATGGGCGCAGCTGCAGTAAAATCAGAAAGACCTGAACTTTCTTATCGGTTGTTCGTTGCAATTAAAGAAAACAATTTTAACAAGGCAAGTAATGTTATATTAAAAGGAGCGAATGTAAATTGTACCAACTTCATTGGTGGAACTCCATTGATAGAAATTTGTAGAAGTAAGAATGACGACGAACAACAACGTACAACTTTTGTAAAACTTCTCTTAGAGAACGGAGCAGATATCAGAATATCAGATATCTACGGATGGACGGCTCTTCTGTATGCACAGGAAAATGGACACGAATCAATAGCTAGAATGTTAGAAAGAATAGAAAACAGAACAAGCATTATAGAAAAACGGGGTAAGTTTTATGTATAATTATGCTATTAAAGAAAGTTTAAACAGTGATGGTCAACACTTCCATCAATATCAACAAAACGCACAATTACATCTCATCTTTCCTCACTGAATACAAAGAAAAGCAACGACATATGACAGATTTGGCGGTGTTAAGCAGGTTAATGGGAACACAACCCTCGTACAATACAGATACAAACAAAATGATATCATATATATAATAGATAATACTACTGATAAAATACGTCTTGAAAATCTATGAGGACACAATGTTAATTACAGAAACTATATTATCTTAAATGATGACATTTTTTTAGAAATGAATGTTTCATCCACTTATTCAATATAAGAAGAGTTTGAAGATACCAAATGGGTTATCAGAATCCGTATATCGAAGAAGAACAGACGTGTTAATAGCCAAATGAAAAAGTACAAAAGGACAAACAACGATCTACAAACATACACATAAAACTAAAGTTAGAACAACACGAACCTCACTAAAACCGGGGGTGAAATCAGGTGCTACGGAAGGGTAAGCAGTTCATGCTCCGCTAGTGGTACCCGTGGTGTCGATCTATTTACAAACCCGGTGATAAGTCATGAAGCTGTGTTTTTAATTGTTCTGAAGATGAACTGGGTCGACTCTCGATAAAATTACATTTTAAATTATATCAAGCACATATTTCGTGGATTTAACAACGATATGTGTTTTACTAATAATTACGATTATTTGCTCTTACTATAGATTGTTTGTCCCTTTAGAAACGAACATTAAAATGACAAATTACACCTCAATTGAATATACACTTATTAAACATATAAGTGTCTCTCTTATAGTGAGAAATTCATTTTGAATTAGTGATTCGTTGTCAGAAAAATGGACGAATCATATTTTATTATTTTATTAATTTTCTTTAGATCTGATAAATCACACGTTAAGTTTTTATATAATTTACTCTACTACAATCAACCTTAGAATGTTTCCATGGATATTTGCTTGGTAAATTACACTAACGGGAAGCTGCAGTGATCAAACCAAATGTTGATTTTGAAATTCATACGAAACATTACTTATATAATTGCAAAAACATTACCAGGAAACTATGAGAGGCCAGCTATGATGCTGCTACATTGATTTATTACACAAACAAATATAGACACTAATATTGAAACCTAAAAATAGGATATCATATAACATACTTTGTGTTGTATATTGGGCGGGTAGTTGTAGATACAGTCTGTTTTCACCATGCTTGTTTATTGAATACAATATATGATTTATTATCTGTTTTTCAGAAGATTATGACCTTGACCTAGTAGAATTTTAAAGGATGGAGTGTATTTAGCGATTCTCTGCCTTATGAACAATAAACATTACAACAACTGATAATAATAACGAAGATATCAAAGTTAGTGTCCACGACGCATTTCTTTAATAACCGTCACCAAGTACGCTCAACATGAGCAAAGCATAAGACTATTGGATGAAGTCTATGCATAGACACTGAATGGGATTCTGCACTGTTTTATCAACGGAGATATGGAATAACATTTTGATTATATTGAAAATGATACATATATTCCAACTTTTGACAAATGTTAGTTCTGGGACTCATCTGATATTTTTGTTATTTGTATTCATACCTTTTTCATATTAGATGATGTTAGGGTCGTTTAGCAATACCACAACGGCTACCGCCAGTAAATGGAGCAGAAATGTTTACATTTCCTAAGCACATGAGTATACATTGTGATGTCTTCCTGATTTGACCTTCTGGTTATCCTCTTTTGTTTTCCTCTCTTTGGACAATATCATTCGCTTTATTTTGAAGGCAATGTTTGCATTCACAAATATTATTGACTATAGCACATTTATTGAGTAATGTGTGTAATCTTCAACTTCTTCTTCTACCAAATACTGACCACCCTCAATTAGTTGAAGATTATGTCTGTGGTTCCACATGCCAATTGCAAAAGGTTAAAATTATTTACCGATGTTATAAATTAGTATTTGCTAGAAGAGACAGTCCATGTTTCAAACTTGTAAAAGGGCCTGGGCGGCTCAATGAGTTAGATAGTTGGATTCAACTAGCAGCTCATACAAGCCTATCACCAATACGGCGTGGGTTCGCGCCCGGCTTTGTAAATTACACAAAAGGTGCACTCTACTTGCAGCCGCAAGCTTACCAGTTGCTTGCTCATGGCCGATGGTTCTCACCGGGTACTCCGGCTTCTTCCACCACGAAAGCTTGTCGTCATGATATAGCTGAAATATTGCTGAAAGTGGCGTTAAGCACAATAAATCAATTCAAATCAAACTTGCAATAGACATATAGGGGATTGAAACTAAGATTTAACCTCTTAAGGCAATTGCATGTTACATATTTTTGTTTTACAACCTGTAATCTGTCATATAGAATTACGATTGTATTTTTGGTTGGGTTTATATATATGTATAGTCATGATTCGGGTAATATATGTATTCAATATCTAAAGGTATATGTGTACTTCAGTAGTTTTTCAGTAGTTTCTTTAAAGGTTTTAGCTAGCAACAATATTATAATCGGTCATGCAAGTTTTTGCTATCCATTTTGGTAACCTAATAGTTTACGGTTTTTGGCCCAATTTTATAGATAATCGCTTACAAATTAAATTGTTTGCTCCCTTCACTTTGTACGATGTAAAGATGTTAAATGGCTTATTTATGTGACGTATGAGTGATGTCCACAATTACATTTTTCATTCATTTATAGTCTTATTATAATCATGTTTAATATATAATATTTAACAGGAAAATATGCAAAACTGTTCACAATATGTTTATATCAGTAAAATATGCATCATACATTATTTTTGTTATATATTCACATTTTGTTCATGGAGGCAACAGGATTACCCTGAGAAAAAACATAGTTTTGACTCAAGTCAATGCCAAACTTTATCGGATACTGTTGTACCGTTTATGACATAATTAATTGTGTACGTGTACATGCAAAGTGAAGTGCCCTTGTTGGTTCTTTTATTGAAACTTTGTAGAAAACCTACTTGTAGCATCCTGTAACCACCATGTACTCGATTACTTCCTCTCCTCAGGGACAGCTAAGACTATTTACTACTTAGAAGAAACCACGTAAGATGTCTCTACCACGGAGGTATCACTGGGAGTTCGGATATGACGAACTGGTGTATATATGTTTGTTAGTTATCAATAGATGATGTGATAATTGTTTACATCATTCAGTGTTAATGGGTATATCATGTGATACTCGTTTACGTCATTCAGTGTTAATCGGTAGATGATGTGATAATCGTTTACATCATTCAGTGTTAATGGGTAAATGATGTGATAGTTGTTTACATCATTCCATTTTAATGGGCATATCATGTGATAATTGTTTACATCATTCAGTTGTAATGGGCATATCATGTGATAATCGTTTATATCATTTAAAACACACGTGGAAAGCACCTGAAGAATCAAAATCATTTCACTCAAAGGGGAGGTTTGGGCCAATTAATCTAGTTTATCCCCTCCGACGTTTTATTGAATTGTCTGTACCTGTAAAGTGGGTGGTCATGCATCAGTGCGCAAAACGCGTTTCTGGAATAACCTCGATCAGGTACGCTCATAACCAAAATACATGAAGGTCAAATAATTTTGAAATCTTTGGGAGATTTGCATTTTAATATATATTTTTATATTCTGGCGTTCTCACTGTTGGTCCTAATAAAAATATTTTGTCGGTGTCATCAGTGTGATACGATAATAGTTTCCACCATTCAGTGTTAATGTATAAAGCGTGTGAGATTCTACAAATATACTAGGTGATAAAATGGCAAACTGTGTTTCATATAGAAGATTGACCAACGTAGATAAAAATTCCCTATCTTAGGAAGGGATACGCTTGTTAAAACCACTCTGATTCTTCCAAAAAGTTAACTGAAGCTAATATCATTAAGATGCTTGTGTTTTTGATTGACAACTTATCTTGATGAACGTTCTTTTAAGTAGACTATCAACATTCATATGGGTACCAAGTGTGTGTGTCGTCTTTATCGCCGACTCTTTCTTTTATTCATACGAGGCATACTTCAAACACAGGGTCTCAAGAAAAACGAAAGGAAACTAGCCCGATCCGTTAGTTTCACGTTCCCTATTAATACAAATTTCTTTCCCTTTATAATTCACAGTTTCGTGATTTTGTTGATCACATCTATCCCATTGAGCTTGACACAAAGGATACCACAAATACACTAGGTCTGCTTCATACCTTGACCTCCACCTCGAAATTGACAATGAACTAAACTTTACGGCAAAAGAGATGACTTCAATTTTCTCATTATGAACTTTCCATTTATGTGGAACAACATTCCCGCAGCACCTATATATGGAGTATATATACAACTGTAATACAACAGTAGAGGTACATCTAAATATAATAACACGATCCCGAGTAAGGTGGCTCTGGTGATAATTATGACCATCAATCAACAAACGACTGCACCAGCGAAGCATAGCTGTAAAATATCAAAGATCAAAGCCTCATACAACATGAACTCCCACACAATCAGGAAGAAGACGAGGAATGAATTGTCGAACATTGAACTCTCAGCAAGTGAATCTTATCAGCGCGGATTCATGCCATGTATTCACACTGTCTCCTAGCACCGACTATGTGGTATTTTTGCTTTCATTTTTTATCTCCGTGGGTGCTAATGTGTAGGCAGTGTGGGTTTTTTAATTTGCTTTAGCAATATTTACATCATTGTCACTTCCCCCGTTTTGAGGGGCCGTCGTGGTCGTGATCGTATGGTAGTTGGATTTATAACTACCTATACCACTAGTGCATATCACTGTGAGTTCGAATCCCGTTCAAGCGAGGTGTACTCGATACAAAAGTATATGATAGTTTGTCAGTGACTAATGGCAGGTCGGTGGTTTTCTCCTCCAAAAAACAGACTGTCAGGATATAACTGAAATAGTGTTAAAAGTGGCGTTAAACACAATAACCCTAACCCTAAAACAATATTTTAAATACCCATATATATTAGGATTAACATCTATAGATGTCATCCACAAATTGTGTCCGATCCCAGTGTGTTTAATCTATAAATAAATTATGTTTAAACTGAGTCATATAACAGTCAAGTTACACGTTTAGTTATCTTACCACAGTGTAATATATATTACATGGCCTTTCAATACCGGCCCTGGTATCTTCCCGAGACTCCCATATTAGCCCAAGGTGATAACCGAGGGCTGATATGGGTCTCGGGATGATACCAGGGCCGATATGGAAAAGGTCATGTTATATAGAGATTACCATATCAGCCCGGGTATCATCCCGAGACCCCCATATCAGCCCGAGACGCAGTCGAGGGATGATAGCCGGGATGATATGGAAAATATCATGTATTAATCTCTTTATCATATACTTCCGACAAATTGTTTTATGAAGCAAATAAACAAAATGAAATAATAAAAAGAATTTATATGGAAGCTTAATTGTGTATTCAACAGATACATTTTCAAAACACTATCTCTACCCCATAAATATTAATCACAACGTTTCCTATGACGGCAATTTGAAACATGGACAATATAAATGTGATTGTTTAGTGTCGTATTTTTATTTACCGTGAATCGTGACATGGCCATTGCCCGTGAATCGTTTTCATTCAAAATCATTTTACGTTCTTTGTGATATAATCATCTATCATCTAACTTTTCTATGATTTTTATTTAATGGTGTCTTCTTGACGACAATTTTGTCCCTCTCAACTCGATTTGTCAATAGTACAGGCATCCTTACTGCCATACTGGTCACCTCCACCCATGCTTGGTAACACGATTAGTAGGAAAGTAAGAAGTGTAAAACAACAAACATAAACGTACTTTTAACAACTTACGTTTGGATTCATATTTCATATAAGTGTGATCATCATAATTTACTTCCCGTGAAATGTGATTAGTAAAAATTATTTTTCGTGAACTGTGACGAGACCCCTATCTCCCACTCAACTTTTATGTCAGTTAATATTTTTAAACAGACGACGCCGGAAATACCGGAAGTAACTTGCACGAGACGCAGGATTATGGATTTTTTGCACGAGATGTCCCTGATATGGGTTATCAGCCTGGGGGTTAAATTATGGCTAGTTTACTTCCGGTCGTTACACATATGCAAAAACTATCATATTAATGCTAAATATATGATAAAATCTGTTTATCACATGTTTAACCATGACTGAAATAATTTTAAAATAAATGAGGAATTTATAATTATTCATCAAAACAACAAAATAAATAACGTGTAAAAGTCAACAATATAATTCACTCTACTGTATTTATCACAGCTATTAAACATGACTTTTCAATATAAATCAGAGTTCCAATTCTTATCATTTGTCCCATAGAAAGGTATCTTCACATTTCCCTGGATATTTGATTATGGGAATAGTGTTATTCTGGAGTTGGGCATCATGGAGGCCAAATCGATAACGGTTTGCTGTACAGATATATTATTAACTACCGTTGACTGGACAGAGTTATTACTGATGGAATTTGGAGTAACTACTTTATTTTCATAGTTCTCAATAGTCGACACGTTGGCGTGAATATTAACTTTCGCCACCACTAAGATATCTACTGATCGAAGCTTGGATACATTTAAATGAATCAAGTTCGTAATCGTGTTTGAATTTCGAGCGCGCTGACATAAAACAATTTTGCCAGGTACTTGTTCATCTCCTCGACTCCAATATATTGGGGATTACGGAGTTCTCTCACCAGTCCGTGAATATCCTCATGTCACTCTCAGTTTTACGTTTTGCATTGACGTTCTTCATCTCTGTTGTATCGGTTTGTTGTCTTCTTCCTCATCTGTCATGCTTGCTTGCGTGTCACTATGACGTCATCGACGCAGGCCATAATAACCGGTTATTTGCACTGATATGAATCGGGCACTTCTTCGTTTATCACACATTCAAAAAGATACGTTTTACGTACAAATATGTGATAAATATAGATTATTACATGGCATTTTTCATATCATACCCTTTATCAGCCATAGGTCATGATATCAGCCCGAGAGCCAATAAGCCCAAGGGATTATATATCATATATTTATATATGTCAATGACTAGCATCAGATCAATGGTATTTCCCAGTGTAACCCAGTTTTCTCTACCGATAAAACCAGTCGTTGCCACATAAGTGATTTTTTTAAAAGTGATGTCGAACACAAAAGCATCACATCATCAGACATGGACATCGTGTTTGACTTCAGTATAATTAAATAAAGAAAAACAATGTATGTTCAATATTTTAATGGTTGAAGCATATTATTAACAAAGATATGCATATGATTCGGTTACATATAACAATTATTTAACTCGATAAGAGTATTGCAATCTGGTTGGCTTATCCACCTGGAGAAACATTAGTTATACTTGATAACATGGGTTGGTATTGTGACGTCGCCAACATATTCATTCGATAAATTCCAACGACAAATCCAAATAGTCCCAGGAAATAACCGTAATTAAAATCGAGGAATCATTACATTTTGTTGTAAAAATTAAATTATATGGAATTTGTTCTGTTTTTGAACAGGTTATTCTTTCAAAATCTGGTTTGGAACAGTTTAAGCTTTTCATAAAGCGCTTCGCGGTTTATTAAGCGTAAGCTGTCCCAAACCATGCTATATCGTATAACCTGTTCACAAATTGAACATATTCCTTAAATAAACATGATTATGATAAATAAAAAATAAATAAAACATGTACATCAAATGTAAGTCATATTAATAATAAATATCAAAAATGTATGGCGCTTACCAACTGAAGGAACCAATACATTTATTCTTCGGAAGCAAAACCAAAACAAAAATGGCCAAAACTCCAAAACAATTTTTAGAACACGATTGTTTGTAAATACTTGTATTATAATATTGTAACATTATTATAATATTGTTGTTGTTTATGATTTGCGAAAACAGTATTTAAGAGCATACTATTTTTAGATGTACATATGATATATTACCAAAATTTGATGGCTATGCATATACCTAAATCAGACATCCAACTGATATTGGAATTTAAATTTATATAAGAAAATAATGCATATAATTATGTATATTTTTGATAACGTATTGCTCGAGGATATCATACCAACGGGATAATCAGATGACGCAAATCAAATTACAGAAATCACAATGGCCAAATAATGGTTGACAAAGCTATACACGGGACGCTAAGCGGTAGCTTTCAGTTGGGTTAACGTTGCTGTATCTTTAGATTTCTATGTAATGTGTTGAAGATCGTTGTATGTCATTTTTTCCTTTTTGTTTTGGTCATTGTATTGTCTGTCTTTCTTCAATTTACGGCTTCTGATTGCCCCATTGGTAGCTTCAAACTTTTCTTAGAGAAATCGGAAGATGTAATCAAGAATGAACAATCCAGGGACACAGGAAACATTGAGCACAAGACAGGACGAGACGACAAGCAAAAGTAAAAGAAACCACAAAACAGAAAACAACAAAGATGAGCAACACGGACTACAGCAAAAAACTTAAATGAACCCGGTACAGATAAACAATTCCTGTTTCTATTAAAAACCCGGGATGATAGAGTTAGTGTATCTGCTTCCGGAGTTTGTGGCATCATCGTCTATGGAAAGAGTATTGGACACTAGTAAATATATATATATATATATATATGTTACAGTCAATGTGTCAAACCAGTCATTTGGCCAAATGACTGAAATTTTCAGTCATTTGGTCAAATGACTCTGACCGCCAGTCATTTGGCCAAATGCCTAAAATTTTCAGTCATTTGGTCAAATGACTGAAAATGACCTCCAGTCATTTGGCCAAATGACTAAAGGGTATTTCTTGGGTGTTTTCTAATAACTAAACTATGATTCATCTGTGTTTATGTTTATTATAACAAAAATGAATAATCAAATACATGTAACAACAAATTTACCAGTATAATGCATTGGTGACACATAATACATACTTCATTTATTTAAACAATTTACACTGTTGTGACATCTGCTATTACACAAAACATTATTTTTGAAACAAGCACATCGCTTACTTCGACATCTCTTAGGTCCATTACAATTGCACTTGACGAAATCCTGACCACCGTGTTGAGACTCCTTTTTGTTGGCTTGACGGAGCGATACACTGCTATCACTGTTAATGTCAGATTCACTCTGGAGTCGCTGAGGACGTAAATCAAACTGGTGTCGACTATATTTCCCTTTCAGAATACCAGAAGGGCAACCAATGGTATATTGTCCGTTTTCTACAGCTAATATAACACCTGAAATATTTCTGGGATCACCACGTCCCCTGTCAACAGACGGAATGGGCACAGCTACGTTATCACCAACGGTACAATCCTTCATAATCACGCGACTTCGCTTAACAACACGCTCGTCTTGTTTCTGTTGTGCGGCTATTGAAAGCTTCTTTTCTTGTCTATGCTGCTCGTTGGTCGAGTCGTTTCTAGTAGAGGTTGAGTTGTTTCTGATAGAGGTTGAGGTGTTTCTAGTAGAGGTTGAGTTGTTTCTGGTAGAGGTGGAGTCATTTCTGGTAGAGGTTGAGTGTCTGGTTGAGTTGAACTGCTGGACAGAATGGCTAGTAAGTCATCTTCCGTCTGTAACTTCTGGATAACATCATGCGGTAACGACGAGGAAGTCAAACCAATCATGGCTTCGATACCAAATAAGGTTGCATAAGGTGACTGTTTTATTCCCGCATTGAAACTCGAGTTCTTGCGAAACTGAACAAATTTAACACCAACAGTCCAATCAGCAGTATCATTCTCACTCATCCACGCAACAAGCATGTCTTTAATGTCATAATTCGTACGTTCTACAGAACCTTGACTCTGTGGGTGGCGCGGTTTGCCATGCACTATAACTAGCTCTGGCCACAACTCCTTCAAATCGGAAATGATTTGAGCTGTAAATTCGGAACCGTTGTCGCTCTGTAATATATGTGGCGCACCGAATAGCAGAAATATGTCCATGAGTTGGTATGCAACCTCAGCAGCTCGCTTTGATGTCAGTGGGCGGATAACAACGAACTTTGTAAGATGGTCATGATACACCATAATCCACTTGAAAGAACCATGCGATAACGATTGCATATCGATGAGATCTACTTGGTCACGAGCGGAGAACTCTTTAGACAAGATCGGTCGGACAACCACACCCTTTGTCATCGGTCGAACACGTTTACGCTGACAGTCAATGCACATTGACTTAAACAGTTCAATAGAATCCCTGGTAATATTGGCATACTTCTTGCCTAACTCTTTAACCATTCGATCGCGACCACCGTGGCCAGTGGCAATGTGGGCACGTTTGATAAAATCAAATGTCTCTTCGATGTGCACGTAATACTGTATCGGGTCATCGTTGGATTTGCGACGTCTTATCAACTTCTCAACATCACCACACTGTAGAATCTCATACTTGGACAGAAGATAATAACCTTGGTGTGACTTAGCTGATGATTGTTCATTTACATGCTTCAGTTCATTTATCAACAAACGTACTCTGGTTTTGGTATAAGTACCTTTTTCAGGGATTCATATTTCGTATATAGCTCATTTGTAATGTATCTTCTACTGAAAGCTCCATACTGACAACTGATACCTGAACCATAATGGCCCAAACATTTATAGGCCAAGGGATTTGGATGTTCAAAGAAGTGTAATCTTAGTGTTGCTTTAAGGACACAGGCTGATTAGTACAAAACAAAGACAAAAAAGTTCAAAGAAGATGTAAAATAAGCAGTTGTAAGAACTGTGCACAAAGTGTAATCTTAGTGTTGCTTTAAGGACACAGGCTGATTAGTACAAAACAAAGACAAAAAAGTTCAAAGAAGATGTAAAATAAGCAATTGTAAGAACTGTGCACAAAGTGTAATCTTAGTGTTGCTTTAAGGACACAGGCTGATTAGTACAAAACAAAAACAAAAAAGTGTTTACAATATTTGACATAATGACTGAAATAAATTCCCATTCAGGCAATCTGTCAAATTATATACAAACAAAACATGAAAACAACAAACAAAAAATAGTTTTTTTTACAATCAATACTTGACATATTGACTGAATTCAAAATTCCCTATCAGGCAATCTGTCAAACTGAGGGCACTCATTTTCAGTCATTTGGCCAAATGACTGGAAATTTTAGGCATTTGGCCAAATGAATAGCGGTCAGAGGCATTTGACCAATTGACTGAAAATTTCAGTCATTTGGCCAAATGACTGGTTTGACACATTGGCTGTAACATATATACGTCTGAAAATTAAACCAAACAGTGTTAGAATTAGATTTTAGAGCTGTAAAATTTTTGTTCTTCCCTCGACCGGATTTGAACCCACACCATTGATACACTGCAGCACCATTCACTTAGCCTTACGTCCAGCGCCCTAGACCACTCGACCACATCCAATATAAAGTTCAAGATTATGATTTTTACGTCACGATAACTGATGGTCACGTGACAGTCTGATTTGCGACGATGATGAAGCTTGTCGGTCAAGCGAAATATCCGTCAATTTGATTATAAGTATTGTCTTTTTGTAGACTTATAGTTATTTTTGTTATAATTTAACATTTTTGTTTTATGTTGTTGTGCTCCATCTTAGACTTTTATATATATAAACGTCTGGAAAAAGTAGCCAACGTATGAACCTACGGGATGTCGGATCGGAGGCAAGTGCTAACGATTCTGTGCAAACAAACAAAAATGATAAATAAACGTCTAAAATGTAGCACAACGATATCAAAAAAGATGCTAAAATATAACAAAAATAACTATAAGTCTACAAAAAGACTATAATTATAATCAAATTGACGGATATTTCGCTTGACAGACAAGCTTCATCAGCGTCTGTAATCTGATTTGAAAGATTGTTACGTGACCATCAGTTATCGTGACGTAAAAATCATAATCTTGAACTTTATACTTTATATTATTCAAATATATGTGTACACTAATTTATAAACAATATGAAAACAATGAGAAAAAATGTAATGATGAAATTTACCAACTAGCTAAGGACCAGGTCGGCCAGTGTAAACCATGTGGTGACAAGCATTGCAAGTACTGTCTCCAATTGCAACACGCACAAGTGTTCCATAGCAAGACGACAGGAAAGGAGTATAAGATCTTTTGCAATGTCAAATGCAAAACACCTAATGTGGCTTACCTCCTTGACTGTCACGTCTGCGGGTCGCAATACGTGGAAGAAAGTGTACAACCATTCAACAAAAGAATGAATGGACACAGAAGTGACCTTCCGAAAAAGGCGCTCTTGCCCGTGAATCAACACTTTGTGTCCCCGGGGCACTCATTTAATGACTTTGGCAGATCCAAAATTTATATCATTGACCACAATCCAAGTTGGAAAGAGAATCAAGGACAAAAAAGAGAGAGTTCAAGATTATGATGTTTACGTCACGATAACTGATGGTCACGTAACAATCTTTCAAATCAGATTACAGACGCAGATGAAGCTTGTCGGTCAAACGAAATATCCGTCAATTTAATTATAGTCTTTTCGTAGACTTATAGTTATTTTTGCTATATTTTAACATCTTTTTTGATATCGTTGTGCTATATTTTAGACGTTTTTATATATATATATACAATATACGTACATTGTCGGTAAATATAAAATTTATTTGTACGAGCTTTAGAAACAGGCAGAATAGCGAGCCTTCGGCGAGCTTTTCAGGCCTGTTTCGCAGCGAGTACAAATGAATTTTATATTTAACGACAATATACGTATATTGTGTTTATCCTGCAATGTCAAAAAAGTCGGAAAACTTGTCAGATTTAAACAAAAAGGACAGAAACAAGCGTCATTCCTCGCCTTTCATAAATGTTGTTAACGGTGTCTTCTTCGTGGTCCGCGTTACATTAGTACCAGTTTCATACTTGTCTGCGCCCTCCGCTGTACATAGCTACAGGGTACCAGGAAAGTTTATTCGCAGGCTGAAAAGTTTATTCGTAGGCTGAAAAGTTTATTCGTCTAGTACGAATAAAGCAAAAATTTATTCGTATAGCATATTTGTACAGCAAATGTACTGATTGCAGGATAAATATTGATCGTTGACTGGTTTTTCAGACGTTGTATATATATATATATATATATATACAGATGGAATAAGTACAATATGAACCTTCAACGCTAACATTTGTCAAAAGATGACATATGTGTATCATTTTTCAACATGAAATTTTGCTAATTATTCTTCCGCATATGTGTAGGCACAGCAGAGTGTAGACCCTTTTATATTTCTAGAGTATACACATTATTCAATAATCTTATATTTGTGTCTGAGTTGTTTTTACTGGACATTATTCACATGGATGAGCAACCTCTAAATACACTCCATCCTCTAAATGCTGGCAAGGTTATAATTCAACTAGGTCAAAGTCATAATCTTCTGAAAATAAAACCAAACGTAAATCATATATTTGTAGTATACAATAAACAAACATAAGAAAAAACAGTTTCTATTGTGTACTTCTTGTACATCAGAACATTTATCATATAATACTTTGCTTTGTTGGTTACAGTACTTGTGTTTATGTTTGTTTTTGTATGCTTTACGGTTTCAATTCCGAATTCTCGTAATATTGTTCCATACGAGTTGAAGTGTTTTCGACAAGTGGAATAAATCCGTGGTCATTTGTGAAACAGATATTCCATAACGATCAACCAACTTAACCAAGAGGAACCCTTGGTTCAATAGCTACTGTGTTAGCAATAACCTTCTATCAAGGAAATCCTGACATGAACCACAATCTCTGGAATATCGTATCAACTGAGAGTTATATACTCCATATGCAGGTGCTGCTGGAATGTTGCTACATAACAATGGGAAGTTCACAATGGGAGAATTAAAATCATCTCTTTTGTCGTAAAGTTTCGTTCTTAACCGCCCCTAACTGTCATTTGCGAGGTGTAGGTCAAGGTATGAAGCAGACCTATCTGAAGTATCCTTTATTTCAAGCTCAATATGATAGATGCGATCAACGAAATCACCAAGCCTAGAATTATTTAGTGAAAGGACATCATATATATGGCGGAATGCTAAATTAAAGGATCGGGCTAGCTTCTTTTCGTTTTACTTGAGAAGTCCTTGTATGACGTCTACCTCATATGAACAAAGGAACAAGTCGGTGAGAAAAGGAGCACAGTTTGTACTTATGGCTATGCCGACTGTCTGCTGAAAAACACGTCCACCAAACATAACAATATGTTGTAAATCAAAAACTCGAGCATGTTGATGATATCAGTTTGTAGATGTGCATATATTAATCATAAATAATGACTAGCAACAAAATATTAAAATATGTGACACATGTCATATTATGGCCTAATTCTATCACAAAGCATTCATTAAAATCAGTGCAGTTCGTGTCCGTCATTGGGTGATGTGGTGTTATTTTCATTGTTTCTACGCCACCCTGATATCCTATATACTACATGTACATTAAACTTACCCCGTTTTTCAATAATGCTTGCTCGGCTTTCTATTCTATGTAATATTCTAGCTATTGATTCGTGTCCATTTTCCTGTGCATACAGTAGAGCCGTCCATCCGTAAATATCTGATATACTTATATCTGCTGCGTTTTCTAAGAGAAGCTTTACAAACGTTGTACGTTGTGGTTCGTCGTGTTCCTTACTTTTACACAGTTCCATCAATGGGGTTCCACCAATGAAGTTCGTGCAATTTACGTCCGCTCCTTTTAATAGTATATTACTTGCCTTCTGAAGATCATTTTGATTGATTGCAACAAACAAACGATAAGAAAGTGCATGATTTTGTGATTTTGCTGCAGCTGCACCCATTACGTCTGTTCTTAAGTGGACTCGTGTGCAATAATAAATCTCTCTTTTGTAAATGGTATTTTATGTTCCTTTTGAGATAAATAATATCTAACCGTTGAAGTCTGGGATTTACTAAATGTTGTTCCGACTTTCATCATTTATATATAGTTATTTACTAATGACACAATTCACACTGAAGAGATCGTGAACTTCTATACTTGTCGTACTGGGCGTCATTTCTCCCTTGGAGAGTTTTGATATTTCAGAGGAATAAACAATTTAAAGGTTGTAGCGCAAGTCGTGTGGTTGCTATAATATTTACAAATAATTTTCAATATACTGTACACAGTGAACCCAAAGATCCGAAAGGAAATTTTATTATATTAGATGTCTCTACCCAGGAACAGCGTATCTCCTTAGTGGCACTCTATGGACCAAATGAGGACTCACCTAATTTTTTTCAAAATTTAAAAAGTAAACTGGTGTCACCAAGTGACACTTCTATTATGATCGGGGGAGACTGGAATGTTGTCCAGAACCTCAGTTTTGATACTGATAATTATTTACATAAAAATAGCTTAAAATCTCATGACAAAGTTCTTGAAATAAGTATCTATCCAGATCTAATTGATGTATGGCGAAAATGCACGGAGAGGAGAGACGCTTTACTTGGCATGATCCAAACAGAAAGCAGAGTCGATTAGACTATATTCTTATCTCTAGTGATCTTGCAGGTTTTATTAAAGGCAGTGAAATTGAACCGAGTTATAGATCAGATCATTCACCAGTGTCAGTCTCATTCCAATTTCATAATCAAGAAAGAGGTCGTGGAACTTGGAAGTTTAATAACAGTCTCCTCTATGACCCGGATTATGTCACACTGGTGAAAATTTGTATGCATGAAGTCATTCTCCAGCATAGTATCCAAACCCAAGACGAAGATCTTACATTTAGTATTAATGATCCACTACTATGGGAAATAATACAAATGACTATTAGAGGGGAAACTATTGCATTTGCAAGTCATAAAAAAGGCAAAGAGAAAAAGGGAAAAGGAATTAGGAAAAAATCTAGAAAATCTGTATGTAACTTTTAATGAAAATCCAACCGAGATAAAAAAGCAAAATATTGATGTAAATGAAACAGAATTAAACAATTTGAGGGATGAAAAAAATATGGAATTAAATATTCGTGCCAAGGCTGAGTGGCAGGTAGAGGGGGAAAAGAGTACAAATTATATTTGTAGCCTTGAAAAGCTTCAATTTACTGGAAAAACTAATCCCCAAATTGATAGTAGAAAATACTGAGAAAATAGAGTTATCACAGATTATTAAAGAACAAGCCAACTTCTATGGAAATCTATATTGATCTGATAAAAATACTTCCCATAGACATCAAATGTTCTTTGATAAAACAAACCCTTTTTTTAACTTCTTCACAGAAGATGATAAAGAAAAATGTGAAGGTCCCTTCTCTACAGAAGAGTGTCTCAAAGCTCTAAAAGAAAAATGAAGAACAATAAAACCCCAGGGTTGGACGGTTCACCTCTAAATTTGATGTTTTTTAAATTGGAATGATGTATACATTTATCTTGTTCGATCATTAAATACTGCTGGTGAAGTTGGTCGTTTATCAATATCACAAAGGCAGGGTGTAATTGCATGTATCACAAGGAAGATAGATCCAAATCTCACTTGAAAAATTGGAGACCTATTAGTTTATTGAATGTAGATCTAAATTAGGTTCATCTGTAATTGCAAACCGTATAACAAATGTCTTAGACAAATTAATAGGTTCATCTCAAAAGGATTTTTTGAAGGAACTGCACTAGACTTATTTTTGACCTAATAGAGAGGGCAGAGAAAGAGAATATTCCTGGAATTATTTATTTTGAGAAGGCACTTGACACTGTGGAATGGTTTTTTTCTGTTAGAAAGTCTTGATTTTTTTCGGTTTTGGTAGAGATTTGTGCAACTGGGTAAAAACCTTGTACACTAATCAGACAAGTTGTATTCTAAATAATGGTCACTGTTCAGAATTGTTTGACATTACTAGAGGAGTGCGCCAAAGGATCCTCTTTCTCCTTAACTTTTTATTTTAATTATGGAAATTGTAAGCGCTACTCTTAAAAATGGCCCAACAATTTCAGGGATTAAATTCAATGACTGAATATTTAGCAAGTCAATATGCCGATGACACCTCGCTTACTTTAGAAGATGATCCAGTGTCTTTGGAAAGATGCTTACAAATATTTGATAAATTTGGTGACTGTGCTTGTTTGAGAGCCAACTTAGACAAAAATACAGGCTGTTTGGTTTGGTTCTGGGTATGGGTATGGTTGTGGCATCGAGAACTTACCTCATCGTAATTTACTTTGGAATCACTCCTGAAAATTTAAAGTCTTGGGTATTGAATTCGACCTCGGTTGCCCAAATAAGGTTTTTACAATTTCCATACAAAGTTTTTAAAAAATCTGTGTTGAATTCATGGATCCATAGAGAATTGTCATATGTTGCTAAAATTAAAACTGGCACTCCCCATTCTCACACAAGTTCTTTCTGTTTTATCAAATCCCTCAAAGAAACATTCATAGACATTCAAAATATTTTCTTTCGATTCCTTTAGAATAATGAAAGAGACAAAATCAAACGATAGTGTATCATGAATAATTATGAAGAAGGGAGACTGAAATTACCACATATTGAAAGTTATTGCTATGCACTGAAAATGTCTTGGATTCAAAAACTATTAGATCCAATGAACCATTCTCAATGGAAACTAATCCTTTTAGATAAAAATGTCGGAATTGAAAAAATCTCTACTAAGCTTAACCCTTTTTGGAGGGAGGGTTTCCTAAATTGGTCAAAAATAGTATAGAGTGAGGAAGTAAGCGATGCCACCCATGTCAACTGCCAACCCATTTGGTTAAACCCAAGCATAAAAATTAATGGAAAAGTTGCGCTAAATGAAAAATGGCAAGAAAAGGGAATTTTTTTCATAAATGATATTATGAAAACATATGGTAATGGATTAATGTCTGTGGAGGAGCTTGATTTGAAATAACAAATTACAAATACATGTATGTTCTATAATAGTTTATTAAGTTGCCTCCCGAGATTATGGAAACGCCTCATTCAAAATAGTGCAAGGCCTTTGTCTGTGACTGGGTCCAACATGGAACAATTTGATAACACTAGAAATTGCATTAAGCCATGTAAAGCTTTCTATAATGTAATTTAATAGTTTATTATTAAATGCGTTTATTGTATCAAGTTATTCCGATTAACAAGTCTAAAAATCCTGTTTATATAATGCCTAATTTTCCGCCAAATTGCAGCACGAGCTTCTGTATTTCTCAAGTCTAATAGACCTTTAAAAACGAGTGTTTCCGTGTAGGATATTCAGTTGTAAAGGAGATACGAAGGATTTAGGACACAACAAAACAGCCATAAGATGCCTAGAGGTCGGGGTGTAAGGAGACAAAGACGTCAGCAGCATTATCCACTGCGGAACAGACGGGGTCAGGTGCAACGTGACAATCCCCAAAGAGAAGTGGAACAAATAGCGGCAGAACCTGAAGCAGTGCCACATGTTCCTGAGGTCCAGTTACCGGAACCAGAAATTAATTTGCCACCTAATGCACCAGCACACACCAACACTATTGGTGTACAAGCAGACAATAATGTCATAAATGGTGAGGACTTTATTTCTAAAAATACACCATTAACAATTAATAATGCCCCATTAGTTGTGCCTTTATGTAATGAAACTGATTTATTTATCAGTCAAAGTTTAAAGGAAAACATATGGGGGCTTCAGTACATAAATCTTGCCTTGTTGTTACATCAAAGTTTTTAAGTACCCAGTGAACCAAAAATGAATAGCTTGACTGTTTTAAATGGCAATGTAGTAGTTAACACTGAAAACAAAAATTTAAAATAAAAAATATTGAAAATATAGAATCATGGACTGATGCCTTTTGTAATTTTGCAAAGGTCGCTTTACAAAGACATCCTATGTTAGCAACCGACTTGATATCATATATGATTTTAATAAGAGGAGCTGTATCTGACGCTTTATTTGAGCGGGTATACAATTATGATAAGCAATTCAGATTAAGAATGCACAAAATCCTATTATGTTATGGTCACAAATAGATGGCAACCTCTGGTTTCGTTTTATTGCAAAGGGTGCATTAGGTGGTCAACTGTCTCAACAACCTCAAATAGAGTATGGGTTTTGTTATGATTTTAATTTTAGAAAAGGATGTTTTCGCATGAATTGCAGATACAAACATGTATGTTTAAAATGTAATCCTTCTGTTTTATGCAATACCTTTAAAAATAGTCATGTTAATCGATCAGTTAGGGCGGTACAACACAGTAACCTATTTAATCGTACAAGTAGTCTCACGCAGCCTATGGCAGCTAATGTCAATCAAATAAGACCAAATATTCATCAGACAAGATTTAGTTTCAGACCACCTGTTGGTGCAAATCCTCAAAATGTTCGATTTTAAATTTTTCAGATAAAAGTATACACAGATTTAATGTACCAATATCCACCGTGGAGTTAGATAAAGTTTTACGGTGTTATCCAAAGATGGATGATGCTGAGTTATTGTCCTTTGGGTTTAAATATGGTTTCAAATTACATTATGAAGGTTCTAGATGACTAATTGAAACAAAAAAATTAAAATCAGTTGTGCAAAAACCCTTAGCAGCTAAGGAAAAGATTGAAAATGAAATACAAAATGGGAGAATAGCTGGTCCATTTTCAAAACGGCCTATATGGAACCTTAGATGTTCTCCAGTAGGCATAGTGCCAAAAAAGACTTCCGGTTATCGATTAATAACTCCTTTATCATATCCACCATCTAATAGTGTAAATAATTTTATTGATAAAAAATTTCAACAGTTCAATACTCGTCATTTGATAAAGCAATATCGATTGTTCAGAAATTGGACAAAAATGCTCTTATTGCAAAAATGGATATAAAATCAGCATTTCGACTACTGCCCGTTTATCCGGGAGACTTCAATTTATTGGGCTTCAAAATTGATTCTGATTATTTCATCGATAAATGTATACCAATGGGCTGTTCAATCAGTTGCTCAACATTTGAAAAAATTTCTACACTTTTGCACTGGCTTACAACGAAAGAGTCGAACTCAGAAAATTTAGATCATTATCTTGATGATTTCTTTTTTGCCGGAAAGGCCAATTCAAATGATTGTCAGTCACTAATGACTACTTTTATAAATATATGTAAGAAATTACAAGTGCCAATTGCTGATGAAAAGACGGAAGGCCCCACTTGTGTCATGGAATATTTAGGTTTGACAATTGATACTCGGGAGATGACTGTAAAAATCCCAGATAAGAAAATGAAAGATTCCAGATAAGAAAATGAAAGAACTATTAGTTCTGATTAGAGAAGTTGCCTTTTCTAAAAAAGTAACATTGAACAAACTTCAGTCTTTATGTGGCGTTCTTGCATTTTGCACAAGGGCTATTCCAGCAGGCAGAGCCTTTAGTAGGCGTTTATAAATGGCTACATCAAAAGCAAAAAAAACATTTCATTTAATCAGAATTACAAAAGAAATATTTAATGACTTGATGATATGGAAAATGTTTGTTGAAAATTTTAACGGGACATCTTTTATTCTTGATGATACATGGCTGTCTAATTTTGATATGCAACTGTTTACTGACAGTGCTGGTGGCATAGGAAAAGGATGTGGGTGTTCCTTATTTGGGAAATGGTCTATGTTACAGTGGCCAGTTGAGTGGTATCATGCTGATATTTTAAAAGATATTACCTTTTTAGAAATGATTCCTATTGTTTTGTCAGTGTTTTTATGGGATCGTGTATTTAAAAGAAAGAAAATTGCTTTTCATGTTGACAACCTAGCAGTTGTTACAGTGTTGAACTCGAAGTCATCCAAATCTCCAAGAGTAATGAATTTGTTGAGGTTTATAGTTTATTGATCAATGATGGGACATTTCCATACGAAAGCTTTTCATATTTCGTCTGCCAATAACTGTGTTGCTGATGCCCTTTCTCGTGGTCAATTTCAGAAATTCAAAGAATTGGCACCGGAAGCAGATACCTTTCCAACTGCAGTTCCCATGGAATTTTGGAGCCTTTTAAACTCGACTTTGTAAATTTAGTTGAAAATTCTTTATCTGTAAGCACATGGAATGTATATGTTAATGCTGAAAAATCATTTGAAAAATTTAGAAAAAATGATGACCTCGAAAAGGTTTGGCCAGTTCACATTTCACATCTAATAAACTTTATTGTTTATTTGGCAAAAAATTCCTACTCGCCAAATATTGCCAAATCTTATATAGCAGCTATTGGTTTTAAAATGAAAATGAATAATCTTACTGACAGTACCGACTCATTTATAGTCAAAAAATTATTGAAAGGTATGTCTAAAACATATAAGCGTGCTGACATCAGAAGGCCAATAACTGTCGAGATACTTGCTGATATAATTAGAATTCTGCCACAAATATGCAATTCGACATACGAGGCCAAACTTTTTTCAGTCGTTTTTGTCCTTGCATTCCGTGCCTTTTTAAGAATTGGAGAAACTGTTGAATCGGGTAAATCCTCTCGTGTTATACAAAAACGTGATGTTATATTGAATCATACCGACAAAGTGTTTCGGGTTACTATTAATTCTTCCAAAACTGATCAATATGGTTTAAAAACCAAGCTTGTTTTAAATTCTGAATTTGTCAATCTGTCTTTATATGATCAGTTACATCAATATTTCAGTTCGGCCAAACATAAACGGGTCATTCTTTTGTCATTTCAATCATGAGAAGGTTACTAGATATCAAGTAACTGTTATTCTTAAATCGGCACTGAGATTTTTGGGTTATAATGAGAATGACTATAACACACATTCTTTCCGTATAGGGGCTGCAACGCATGCAGCAAAAATGGGTAAATCCGATGACGAAATAATAACTATGGGTTGATGGAAATCGGATTCCTATAAAAGATATATAAGAATAGACACAATAATTTGATTCATTTGAAAAGGGTTGGTAAATCACTTGTTATTTCAGAATTACCATTGTCAAGATATATATGGATTTTGGGTTCGTCCATTATTTTGCATGCAGAAAAACATATCAAGTCCAGGTTTACAGGACACAACTTAGTACTGAGATATTCAGTTTTATGGGCAGGTATTTCTGGTATGCGTTGGGATGAGTTAGTACCTATAGTTCATAGTATGACAAACTGCTTTGGAATTCCAAAAATGGTGCTAATACATTGTGGTGGAAATGATATTGGTATAGATCCTTGTGGAAAATTACTTTTTCATTTGAAATTTGCTGTTTATGTTATTAGCAAAATGTTACCAGGATCAATGATTGCTTATTCAAAAATTTTGCCTAGGCGTACATGGCGTTATTCAAATAACACAGATGCTATGGAACGTACAGGAAAATGCTTAAACAGGGGTTTAAGGACATATTTATTACAAAATAATAGTTATGCTATAGCTCATCCTGATTTTGATGATTCATATTCAGCCTTATACGATGATGACGGTGTTCATTTATCTTTCATTGGAAAGGATATATTTATTAATACAATTCAAGAGGCCTTGTTTTAATTTCTCAGATATCCAAATTGTAATGTTTATCCAATGGAGCACATGAGTGTCGATTGATTATGTACATATTGATAATGATGATGATAGAAATGTTGAACGTGTGATGTTGTTGATATTTAGATGATGTATAATGTGAATTTATTGACAATTAAATTTGGAAATGAAAATGAATAGTTGGTATATTGATTTGTAATGAAATAGTTATGCTTATATGTCATTGCTTTCGATAAATTGTTTGGCTGATTAGCATGGCAAATAACATTTGCCATGCTAATTTGGCGAAATGTATCAACTTTGCTGCTCTGGTTGGCCCAAGCAGCTTGTTTTGTTACACTGATTTGTATACCCTTCAGTGATCCATCGTCAACTTGTTGTTATTTGTTGACAATATGTGTTGTTGAAGTAATAAAATGCCATGACATATAAGTAGCCAAATAAAATCGTTTGTTTTTAATTTACTTACCACAATTATTACTCAACAAATTACCGATATACCGGTCTACAATACAACTATTATTTGATGGTTAAAAAGTCAACAGTTGCATTTCAACCCAGTCTCAATACAGTTGCGAAATTATATACAATAATGTAATTTAATAGTTTATTATTAAATTCGTTTATTGTATTAAGTTATTCCGATTAACAAGTCTTAAACTTATATAACGCCAACATTAAAATATACTATGTTTAGACATCTGTTTATATAATGCCTAATTTGCCGCCAAATTGCAGCACGAATTTCTGTATTTCTCAGGTCTAACAGACCTTTAAAAACGAGTGTTTCCGTGTAGGATATTCAGTTGTAAAGGAGATGCGAAGGATTGAAGACACAAAAACCCACCCTTCCCATCCCGTTTAAACATGATTTCTGCTGTTTTTATTTTATTTTGCAGTTTGGTGAAAGGACTAAAGGATATATAGAATTGTAAAAGTCAACATTACTCGTCATGGCGACAACTAGTTGATGTGGAATATGGCGAAATGTACCAACTTTGCTGCTCTGGTTGGCCCAAGCAGCTTGTTTTGTTACACTGATTGGTATACCCATCAGTGATCCATCGTCAACTTGTTGTTATTTGTTGACAATATGTGTTGTTGAAGTAATAAAATGCCATGACATATAAGTAGCCAAATAAAATCGTTTGTTTTTAATTTACTTACCACAATTATTACTCAACAAATTACCGATATACCGGTCTACAATACAACTATTATTTGATGGTTAAAAGTCAACAGTTGCATTTCAACCAAGTCTCAATACAGTTGCGAAATTATATACAATAACATATTTTTGAAAATATATACTGAAAACCGATTAATTCTCAAAATAAATGGGAAAATCTGTTGAATATTAAAGAAGTAAATTGGGAATTTGTTTACATTTTATCAAATGACTGCACTCTTGATAATACATTGAAAATGTTTCAGTACAAGGTTATCCACAGAACCAGCCCTACAAAAACATATTTGTATAAATGTAGGCTAGTTAAAACTGAAATGTGTGTTTTTTGTGGAGAAACCATTCTGCACCTCTTCTGAGAGTGCAACATAGTAAATAACATCTGGCTTAAAATATATGAGCATAGGCAGATCAGGTCTGTGGGGGTCTCTTGGATCTCTCCAGGAGAGACATACTCCTAGGAATTGCAAATGTAGATTACTTGTATATAAATTCAATTCTGCTAATTACAAAATATTATATTTATTCCTGTAAGTTCAAAACAGTAGTTCCTTCTTTTCAGTAGTAATATCTTTGCTCAGGTCCAAATATAAAATAGAAATATTTTCTGCATCAATGCTGCCTCTTGCAAAGAGAGAGAGAGTTCGGGATATATGACATTGTTCTTTTCACGGGTGAGGATTAAGAAACAGCATGGGGTGGGGGTGTCAAAAACTGTTTTTGTGTTTTTGTTTATTTCATATATTGTACCACATTGTTGATGCATGGTATAGTTAAAAAACATCTTTTGCATGATCAAACTGTATATATATATTTATTTATTATGCAGACATGAACATGGTGCATGTAAATTGTACATTAGGCAACAATAAAAAGTAAAATTGCAAAGAAAAACAATTATGCTAATATCAAGAATACGAGCAATCACCTCTCGCCTTCACTCGCTGAACAAATAAAAGACCACCACATTTGCCAAACAATTATCGTATCAGTCTCCTGATAAGTGTGATAAAACATATTGAATCTAGTCTTGTACTTCGTACTATGATCTTCAGTGGGAACTGTTGGATATAAAACAAAATATCACCTCCAGGGCAGGATTCATTCTCACCAAATTGTAGAGCGGAGGTTTGAGGTAACAGACCTCGGACTCAGCATGGAGTGACAATGAGTAGGTCGTATTTGCAGAATGATATACCACATGCTGAACAAATAAAAGACCACCACATTTGACAAACAATTATCGTAGCAGTCTGCTGATAAGTGTGATCAAAAACATTGAAGTCTTGTACTTCGTACCATGGCCCTCAGTGGGAACAGTTGGTTATAAAACAAAATATCACCTCCGCGGCAGGATACAATCTCACAACATTATCATGCGTAGGTTGCAGGTTACAGACCTCGGACTCAGCACGGAACAAAAAGGAGTCGGTCGTGTTTGCAAAATACTATGTTTCATATACGTTAAATACAACATTTGGTATCTCTTCATATTCACACGTTTTTATTGTACTGAAAATTAACAAAATTAAGTTGTTCTTTATCGCTATTCGTCCATTTGTAATGAACAAGGGTAATCCCATAAATTGGAAATGTGCCACCAATTGTTACGGAACTGCTTATCATTTCTTCGGAACACCTGAGTTCACCTCTACTTTCTTGTGGTGTTTATATTTCTCAATCTTCAGTTTTATAGTGTTTTGCAGATCATGGTTTGTCCTTTTTCTTTTAGCCACTGTATTGTATGTCCTTCTTAGATTTACGGCTTCTGACTCCCCTCTCTGGTGTTTTGAAACGTTTCTTAAGCATTTTTTACTTTTGCGTTTTGATTCTAATTACTTATATGAGTTATATTACTTACCTCATCATTTATCTTCTGGTTGATTTTTTTTTTGTTTCTCGCAGCATGTCAACATAATGGCGATTTTCAACATACGTTTTGTTTTCAAATTAAAGAGTTTTGACTTCTTATTCTTATTTTGCTGGGAGTTGTATCACTTGCTTTATCATTTTTCTGTTTGTAATTGATTTGTTGTGGTAAAATGACAGTACACATGTAATTGTCAACAACCGATATGTTTTTGTAACGAGAGAGAATGCATAAAAGGCACCATGGGGTAGCAGTAGGTAACAGTAACAAATAGTCATGCATTTTACAATAGGGCAGATAGGAGTGATTGTGGGTTCCTAAGATTACTTTAACCGAGCTTTTCAAGTTATGATTGGAATAGGTCATGATAGATTGTTGGGTTCGTTACTCACAATCTTTAGTTTTATAGATTTCTGTGGATCATTTTGCATAGGACATCGATTTTGCTATTATTTCTACTATCTCTGGCATGGATTTTCGATCTGGTCGGACGGTTTTCTAATTTGTTTTAGCATTTTGTTATCAACCAGTATATATGTAAGCTATCGCATTATTTATCCATTAACCTTTGATTGTGAAAAGAAAGTTTAAACGATGATGACAAGAATTCTACATATATAACAACAAGTCGAGCAATCACCTCTCACCTTCACTCGTTGAACAAATAAAAACCACCACATTTGACAAACAATTATCGCATCAGGCTGCTGAAAAGTGTGATACAAATATTGTATCTACTCTTGTACTTCGTGGGAAGACCCTCAGTGGGAACATTTGGTTATAAGACAAGAGTATCACCTCTATGGCAGGATAACATCTCCCAGAAATAAGGAGTGTAGGTTGCAGACCTTTGCATCAAGCACGCAACGAAAAGTAGTCGGTCGTGTTTGCAGAGTTATATGTTTCATATATTTTAAATACCATCTTTGACATCTCCTAATGTGCACACCGTCTTCTTGTGCAGACATTTAACAGTTACACAGCGAGACACAATCTTCCAGACGTAATAAACGTAGGTTACAGGTCACAGACCATTGCATCAGTATGGGACGAAAAAGAGTGGGTCGTGGGTGCAGCTATACGTTAAATATACAGCACGTTTGATATCTTCTAATGATCACACGGTTTTCTTGTACTGAAAATTAAAGAGTTGACGTTCGTTGTTGTATAATTGTACCTACCTTATTTACGGGTTTTTTGTTGGGTTTTTTTGTTGTTGTTTTTTTTTTGCATGGTTATTGCATCAGTCCTAGAAGCGATGAAGGATTATTATCATCTTCCTATGGATCAATAATACTTGCTCGGTTTCCTATTCTATCAAATATTCTAGCTATTGATTCGTGTCCATTTTCCTGTGCATACAGATGAGCCGTCCATCCGTAAATATCTTACATCCTTATATCTGCTCCATTCTCTAAGAAAATGGGATTCCACCAAAATTATTCATACAGTTAACGTTTGCTCCTTATGATATTGCTTTGCATGCTTCTTGAAAATTGCTTCTATTTATTGATTTAAACAGACGATAAAAGAGGTCAGGACCTTTTGATTTTGTTGCACCCGCACCCATGTGACTGCCCTTATATATATTTATTTTTTTAATATTCGATAGGAAATAATATTTTATGAAAAGAACATTTTTCAGTGGGGTTCGTGTTACGCGATCTTTAGTTTTATGTGTATGTTTTGTAGATCGTTGTTTGTTCCTTTGTTCTATTTTCTTTTGGCCAGTGTTGTCTGTTCTTCTTCAATATACGGATTCTGATTACCCCTTTGGTATCTTCAAACTCTTCTTAAACATTATATACTTATTTATTTGCTTATAAATGTTATTTTCTTTGTAACTTAAAAGATCATAGCGTTCTTTATGATAACATTGCTCGCTGTGTCATATCAGGGTTGGCATATTCCTCATATGTTGAACATACTTTCATGACTGCATTATTTCACAAAGAGGGAAAGCTTGGGCCCATAGAATAGTTTTATCCTAACACTTTTTATTTAAATGCCTCTTTTAAGCCAGGAAACTGAGTGGTGCTGTATATCGTTTTGCGATTTTTCATTCGATTTTGGAATTGTTCCGACAGTGTGGTATTTTTTGCTTTTCTAGATTTTTGAACTGTTCCGACAGTGTGGTATTTTGGAACTGTTCCGACAATGTGGTATTTTGGAACTGTTCCGACAGTGTGGTATTTTGGAACTGTTCCGACAGTGTGGTATTTTTTGCTTTTCTAGATTTTTGAACTGTTCCGACAGTGTGGTATTTTGGAACTGTTCCGACAATGTGGTATTTTGGAACTGTTCCGACAGTGTGGTATTTTGGAACTGTTCCGACAGTGTGGTATTTTGGAACTGTTCCGACAATGTGGTATTTTGGAACTGTTCCGACAGTGTGGTATTTTGGAACTGTTCCGAGAGTGTGGTATTTTGGAACTGTTCCGACAGTGTTGTATTTTGGAACTGTTCCGACAATGTGGTATTTTGGAACTGTTCCGACAGTGTGGTATTTTGGAACTGTTCCGACAGTGTGGTATTTTGGAACTGTTCCGACAGTGTGTATTTTTGAATTGTTCCGACAGTGTGTATTTTTGAACTGTTCCGACAGTGTGGTATTTTTGAACTGTTCCGACAGTGTGGTATTTTGGAACTGTTCCGACAGTGTGATATTTTGGAACTGTTCCGACAGTGTGGTATTTTGGAACTGTTCCGACAGTGTGGTATTTTGGAACTGTTCCGACAGTGTGATATTTTGGAACTGTTCCGACAGTGTGGTATTTTGGAACTGTTCCGACAGTGTGGTATTTTAGAACTGTTCCGACATTCTTTATTATTAAATGACTATACACTTTCTTAATTCTGATTGGTTTAGAAGGTTCATTGCTTCCTCTAACAGAACTACATGTCCACCGTGCAATTTGCGCGTGAGGTTAATAAATCTCATTTCGCAGTTAGTACGTATCCAAATATAGTAACAGGGGAAAACCAGTAGACTGATTAATATCGATAAATTTGATTGGCCGACATTTTGAACCTCAACTTTACCTTACCTCTGGATCATAGCCCCCTGTGTAGAGGAACCATATGTCTATGTCTAACTAATGCTGGGTGGCGGTGCTACTATACATCTATACACTGTGCAATGTGCTGTTTCCATCACCATGAATCATTAAAACACTATCTATTAATTTAAAAGGGACCTATTTACACTTGGATTAAACAGTTTCTCACAATTAAAAGAGGTTCCACAATCCACAAGGAATATACATTTAAAAGATAAAATTGCCTTTAAGTCTAATGTATCTTCCTTCCAATATCAGTTTATAATCTAAAACTGCAGCATGTATTTCGCATTAAAAGTATATAGTTCTAATAAATAAAAGTTGCTATCACTGTCATACCGTTGAAATAAATGAAATGTCAGTATTTCTCAGTTCGAATAGTTGTGCAGCTGTTGATGCCCCTTCCCCTTTGGATGAGGCTACATTCATTACTTAGAGTTCTTTTAAAAGTTGTAACACATTGTTTCTCACGATCATCTCATTTGTGACCCAATATTGAAATAAATACCTTATATAAGGAAAATAATCGCATTGAAATCATCTTTTGACATCAAATTTAAGTAATTTAGTACTTCTTATATGGAGTCTAAATAATAATCTTATTGCAAGAAGTTCGATTCGGGTGGCATTTGCTGGATCTAATTTCATCTTGTTATATTTACTACTGTCCAATAAAATTTGGAGTTGGCTAATACTGTCTAGTTCTGTGAACGACATTTCGCAGTTCTGTATATTTTGCCACGTGGCTGATATTTTCATAAGAATTTTCGTTCTTTCAGATTCAAGTTTCTGACAGTCTAAAATAAAATGTTGAATAGTCTCCTCAGCGTTTCCGCAGAGTAAGCATGTAGATTCGGACTCATCTCGATAGAACTTTATTCTTTTTGTTTGCAATACATAGGTTCCTGTCACATAAACACACACACACACACACACGAATTACAAACAAAACCCACATAAGTTGTCGAAATGGCCATATGCAGAACACAAATTTACTGCAATATCGATACCTGTATTATTATTTCATACATGTACTTATTGAAATAATAAAAATGTGTATATTTGTTTTTTTCCAGATGAGTTATGTCCTGTCAAGTCCTTTATGAAGTATGTGAAACACTTACGTGGTAATAAATGTGACCGGTTTTTCTAAAGACCATCAACAAAACCTAACTCAATCAAGTGGTATGATAATATGCCGATGGGACACAATATGATCGGTAACATAATGCCCAAACCGTCAGAAAAGGCTGGATTATCCTTGTGTTATACTAATCACTCCCTGAGGGCAACATCAGTAACTGGACAATGTTATAAATTTTACTAGTAGACACATCATGACAGTAACAGGACATAAATCAGAAGCAAACCTAATCTGGATATACTGGTGAATCCATTAAGCGCAAATTATCAGACACTCATTCCGATTTATTACACGCTTCAACTGAGAGTAAGCAACAGAAAAGTACATGATCCACTGTCGAAGTGGACTCAACATTACAGATTGAACCTCTAACCAATTCTGAATTCAAGGATCTTCTTCAGGACTTAAAGAATGATACATGTAACTTTGATAATATATTGCCAGAAATGCCAGTTTCTACCGTATCTAATGATAAGAAAAATATTCCCACAAACTCTGTCAAAAACATTGACTGTAGGTGGAATCATACAGCATCTCAAAGACCGCAAATGCAATTTCCTGTGTTCAATAATTGCTCTAACATTACCATAAACTACAACATAAATTTATTATACTTACCTATGTTCTTTACAAATTGTTTAAAAATGTTACTGAAACTGTGATATTTTATTTGTTAAAATTTTGAAATTGTTTTCGTTTTTTCTTAATAAATTTTATTGTTTTGAAACATTATAAATGTCAAGATTGAAAAACTGGTGTTTGTTGATTTGAAGCAGCTACATATAAAAAGAATATATGGAAATGTCTAAGAAACAGCAACAATTCACATTTTTACTAAAGTTCATAAAGTTACAGTAGATTACAGGACCACTCATTCATTAATAAACCAGAACAATTACAATGTACTAGCTGTAGGTCAGGTGGACATGGCATTTTTCACCTGAGTTACCAAAGAATATGGAAAATGTCTAGAAAACAGATAAAACACAATGTTCACCCCAAAATTACACTTAGAATGTGTCGTTTAATAAAACAATTGATAACTTTTCATTTCGGTGGACACTGATTTATCAACCCTTCGGTGAACATCACTTCTTCGGGGTTGATAAATCACAGTGTCCACCTTATGAAAAGTCATTAATTGTATAGAGATAATAAGTCGTCTAATCATCGTTACTTTACAAGACTGAAAAGATTATGATAATAATAATGTTAAAAACAAAACTTAAAAACAAGACAGACATTTTTGTTTTCATTCTACTGCTGGAACCAGTTGAAGGCAGATATATGAGACTAGCTGCGTTGTAGACTGAGAGCCATGAACAAACCAAATATGGAAATCATTCAATGTATTATGTTTACCTTCTGCTCATTGGTATATAGGTGTAATACCACTAAACATGGGTACAAGTCGGAAAGATTTTCGGAGTTAAGCTTCCAATTATGTACCCCTTCAATGAGATATGAGTGTCACTTAGATTAAGTATAATATGAATCCTGTACGAAAGCTCAAAAATATTTTATTTAGCATAGAAGGCTATGGAGAATTCTTTAGTGGTATTACTCCTTTTAGGCAAAAATCAAGAAATTTAATTTTGATTGTACCATGCTCAAATTGGCTTTGGACAGTCACAACAGCTGTATCAATGCAAGAAATTCTGCAAATTTAGAATTATTGATAGATAAAACGTCATCAATATACCTGTATGTGAAATTAAAGGCTCTAGCCTCATGAATCTTCTTATCTTTTACAAGCTTTTGAAGAAACTCCGACTCATATGAGTATAAAAATAAATCGGCTAGAATAGGGGCACAATTCGTACCCATTGGTATGCCGACGACCAGCTGAAAAGTGTCCCTCCAAAGGAGACAAATATGTTATCGATGAGGAACTCCAGCATACTGATCACTTGTTCCTCGGAGTAGCATGTTTTACCTTTTTGAATTTTGTTTGAAAAATATGTGGAATTGTAGCCTAACACAACAAATTTTGAGCCATAGTTTCTATGACCAAAAGCTTTATGAATTGTTTCTTTTAAGTGGGTTTTTAATTTGTCATGCGGTAGGGTGGTGAATAGAGTTGAAAAATCAAAAGTTTTGATGGAGGATACCTGAGAGAAAGATCTTGATTTCAGGTTATCCAAAAGATCTTTAGAGTTTTTCAAAATGCACATGTGATTTATGCCACTACGCGAGTAAACAGTTTCACAATATTTCTGTTGTCCCTCTTTTACTGCAGACAAAATCTTTGTCAGGTGAATAGACAATTCTTTCGTCGAACAAGTTGATGATCCCGCTATGTACCTTTCTTTGTATGGTATCTTATGGAGTTTAGGTATCCAATATAAATAGGGTAAATCCTCAGACTCTTTACCAGAGGGAATGTTTAAAGAGGTCATGAATGATCTGTGGTTAGCTAGGATTTCATCTTTGTCGAACGAAGTTGGTTTGTATGTGGTATTACTAGAGGTGTTGCTATTTATGCCTAATTCCTTGATTAGGCATTCGAAGTAATATGATTTACATACAAACACGATATTGTTGGAAGCCTTGTCCGCAGGAACGATAACATATTTGTCATGAAGAGAGGAAAGACACTTAACAGCTTCTTGGTCTTTAAATACAGACTTAGGTCGACTATTAACACAATTTTTTAGTTGTGAATCCGACCTTGTACTAGAGACCTAATTGTTCTAACCCAGTCTGACAAGGACTCTAACTCAGGATCTTGGTCTACCTCTCTCTTTATCCACCTTCTGGCATAATCTTCAACAGCATCCATAATTATCTTGAAATTATGTTTCCAATTGATGTGTTGAGGTTCTCTGAATTTAGGACCATGAGAAATCACCTTTCGAAGACTCTCATGTTGAATGATATTCAGATCACCAGTGATTACATGTCCAGATGGGTTGTATTGAAAAGGAGAGTGGGAGCAGTCACAAGTCAGAGGGTTCTTAAGGTACTCTTCTATGTTAATATCTTGCAATGCTTCTTTGTAGTTGAAAATTTTACGTTAGTGTATGTTAATATCTTGCAATGCTTCTTTGTAGTTGAAAATTTTATGTTAGTGTAGCTATAGGAGACAATGGGAACAGATTGATTTTTGAAATATGGTGGACACTGCATGGGATTCTGCACTGTTTTATCAACAGAGATATGGAATAACATTATGATTATATTGAAAATGATACATATATTCCAACTTTTGACAAATGTTAGTTCTGGGACGCATCTGATATTTCTGTTATTTGTATTTATACCTTTTTCATATTAGATGATAATTAGGGTCGTTTAGCAATAACATAACGGCTACCGCCAGTAAATGGAGCAGAAATGTTTACATTTCCTAAGCACATGAATATACAGCGCATATCTTAGTTGTATTCATGTTGCTAAATATTTAGTTGTCTGTGTGACGTTCTCTGTATCATTATTTGTCTTTTTTGCTTTTTCATTTGACCATTGTGATGTCTTCCTTATTTGACCTTCTGATTATCCTCCTTTGTTTTCCTCTTTTTGGACAATATCATTCGCTTTACTTTGAAGGCAATGTTTGCATTCACAAATATTATTGACTATAGCACATTTATTGAGTAATGTGTGTAATCTACAACTTCTTCTTCTACCAAATACTGACCGCCCTCAATTAGTTGAAGATTATGTCTGTGGTTCCGCATGCCAATTGCAAAAGGTTAAAATTATTTACCGATGTTATAAATTAGTATTTGCTAGAAGAGTCAGTCCATGTTTCAAACTTGTAAAAGGGCCTGGGCGGCTCAATGAGTTAGATAGTTGGATTCAACTAGCAGCTCATACAAGCCTATCACCAATACGGCGTGGGTTCGCGCCCGGCTTTGTAAATTACACAAAAGGTACACTCGACTTGCAGCCGCAAACTTACCAGTTGCTTGCTTATGGTCGATGGTTCTCACCGGGTACTCCGGCTTCTTCCACCACCAAAACTTGTCGTCATGATATAGCTGAAATATTGCTGAAAGAGGCATTAAACACAATAAATCAATTCAAATCAAACTTGCAATAGACATATAAGGGATTGAAACTAAGATTTAACCTCCTAAGGCAATTGCATGTTACATGTTTTTGTTTTACAGCCTGTAATCTGTCATATAGAATTACGATTGTATTTTTGGTTGGGTTTATATATATGTATAGTTTTGATTCGGGTAATATATTTATTCAATATCTAAAGGTATATGTGTACTTCAGTAGTTTTTCAGTAGTTTCTTTAAAGGTTTTAGCTAGCAACAATATTATAATCGGTCATGCAAGTTTTTGCTATCCATTTTGGTAACATAATAGTTTACGGTTTTTGGCCCAATTTTATAGATAATCGCTTACAAATTAAATTGTTTGCTCCCTTCACTTTGTACGATGTAAAGGTGTTAAATGGCTTATTTATGTGACGTATGAGTGATGTCCACAATTACATGTTTCATTCATTTATATTCTTATTATAGTCATGTTTAATATATAATATTGAACCGGAAAATATGCAAAACTGTTCACAATATGTTTATATCAGTAAAATATGCATCATACATTATTTTTTTTATATATTCACGTTTTGTTCATGGAGGCAACATGATTACCCTGAGAAAAAACATAGTTTTGACTCAAGTCAATGACAAACTTTATCGGATACTGTTGTAACGTTTATGACATAATTAATCGTGTACGTGTACATGCAAAGTGAAGTGCCCTTGTTGGTTCTTTTATTGAAACTTTGTAGAAAACCTACTTGTAGCATTCTGTAACCACCATGTACTCGATTACTTCCTCTCCTCAAGGACAGCTAAGTATCGTCAAACCAACGGACTTTGCGTTCTGGGAGACTATTTACTACTTAGAAGAAACCACGTAAGATGTCTCTACCACGGAGGTATCACTGGGAGTTCGGATATGACGAACTGGTGTATATATGTTTGTTAGTTATCAGTAGATGATGTGATAATTGTTTACATCATTCAGTGTTAATGGGTATATCATGTGATAATCGTTTACGTCATTCAGTGTTAATCGGTAGATGATGTGATAATCGTTTACATCATTCAGTGTTAATGGGTAGATGATGTGATAGTTGTTTACATCATTCCATTTTAATGGGTATATCATGTGATAATTGTTTACATCATTCAGTTTTAATGGGCATATCATGTGATAATCGTTTACATCATTTAAAACACACGTGGAAAGCACCTGAAGAATCAAAATCATTTCACTCAAAGGGGAGGTTTGGGCCCATTAATCTAGTTTAACCCCTCCGACGTTTTATTGAATTGTCTGTACCAAACCTGTAAAGTGGGTGGTCATGCATCAGTGCGCAAAACGCGTTTCTGGAATAACCTCGATCAGGTACGCTCATAACCAAAATACATGAAGGTCAAATAATTTTGAAATCTTTGGGAGATTTGCATTTTAATATATATTTTTATATTCTGGCGTTCTCACTGTTGGTCCTAATAAAGATATTTTGTCGGTGTCATCAGTGTGATACGATAATAGTTTTCACCATTCAGTGTTAATGTATAAAGCGTGTGAGATTCTACAAATATACTAGGTGATAAAATGGCAAACTGTGTTTCATATAGAAGATTGACCAACGTAGATAAAAATGCCCTATCTTAGGGATACACTTGCTAAAACCACTCTGATTCTTCCAAAAAGTTAACTGAAGCTAATATCATTAAGATGCTTGTGTTTTTGATTGACACCTTATCTTGATGAACGTTCTTTTAAGTAGACTATCAACATTCATATGGGTACCAAGTGTGTGTGTCGTCTTTATCGCCGACTCTTTCTTTTATTCATACGAGGCATACTTCAAACACAGGGTCTCAAGAAAAACGAAAGGAAACTAGCCCGATCCGTTAGTTTCACGTTCCCTATTAATACAATTTTCTTTCTCTTTATTATTCACAGTTTCGTGATTTTGTTGATCACATCTATCCCATTGAGCTTGACACAAAGGATACCACAAATACACTAGGTCTGCTTCATACCTTGACCTCCACCTCGAAATTGACAATGAACTAAACTTTACGACAAAAGAGATGACTTCAATTTTCTCATTATGAACTTTCCATTTATATGGAACAACATTCCCGCAGCACCTATATATGGAGTATATATACAACTGTAATACAACAGTAGAGGTACATCTAAATATAATAACACGATCCCGAGTATGGTGGCTCTGGTTATAATTATGACCATCAATCAACAAACGACTGCACCAGCGAAGCATAGCTGTAAAATATCAAAGATCAAAGCCTCATACAACATGAACTCCCACACAATCAGGAAGAAGACGAGGAATGAATTGTCGAACATTGAACTCTCAGCAAGTGAATCTTATCAGCGCGGATTCATGCCATGTATTCACACTGTCTCCTAGCACCGACTATGTGGTATTTTTGCTTTCATTTTTTTATCTCCGTGGGTGCTAATGTGTAGGCAGTGTGGTTTTTTTTAATTTGCTTTAGCAATATTTACATCATTGTCACTTCCCCCGATTTGAGGGGCCGTCGTGGTCGTGATCGTATGGTAGTTGGATTTATAACTACCTATACCACCAGTGCATATCACTGTGAGTTCGAATCCCGTTCAAGCGAGGTGTACTCGATACAAAAGTATATGATAGTTTGTCAGTGACTAATGGCAGGTTGGTGGTTTTCTCCTCCAAAAAAACAGACTGTCAGGATATAACAGAAATAGTGTTAACAGTGGCGTTAAACACAATAACCCTAACCCTAAAACAATATTTTAAATACCCATACATATTAGGATTAACATCTATAGATGTCATCCATAAATTGTGTCCGATCCCAGTGTGTTTAATCTACAAATAAATTATGTTTAAACTGAGTCATATAACAGTCAAGTTACACGTTTAGTTATCTTACCACAGTGTAATATATATTACATGGCCTTTTCAGTACCGGCCCTGGTATCATACCGAGACTCCCATATTAGCCCAAGGTGATAACCGAGGGCTGATATGGGTCTCGGGATGATACCAGGGCCGATATGGAAAAGGTCATGTTATATAGAGTTTACCATATCAGTCCGGGTATCATCCCGAGACCCCCATATCAGCCCGAGACGCAGTCGAGGGATGATAGCCGGGATGATATGAAAAATGTCATGTATTAATCTCTTTATCATATACTTCCGACAAATTGTTTTATGAAGCAAATAAACAAAATGAAATAATAAAAAGAATTTATATGGAAGCTTAATTGTGTATTCAACAGATACATTTTCAAAACACTATTGTTAAAGGAAAGCATCTCTACCCCATAAATATTAATCACAACGTTTCCTATGACGGCAATTTGAAACATTGACAATATAAATGTGATTGTTTAGTGTCGTATTTTTATTTACCGTGAATCGTGACATGGCCATTGCCCGTGAATCGTTTTCATTCAAAATCATTTTACGTTCTTTGTGATATAATCATCTATCATCTAACTTTTCTATGATTTTTATTTAATGGTGTCTTCTTGACGACAATTTTGTCCCTCTCAACTCGATTTGTCAATAGTACAGGCATCCTTACTGCCATACTGGTCACCTCCACCCATGCTTGGTAACACGATTAGTAGGAAAGTAAGAAGTGTAAAACAACAAACATAAACGTACTTTTAAAAACTTACGTTTGGATTCATATTTCATATAAGTGTGATCATCATAATTTACTTCCCGTGAAATGTGATTAGTAAAAATTATTTTTCGTGAACTGTGACGAGACCCCTATCTCCCACTCAACTTTTATGTCAGTTAATATTTTTAAACAGACGACGCCGAAAATACCGGAAGTAACTTGCACGAGACGCAGGATTATGGATTTTTTGCACGAGATGTCCCTGATATGGGTTATCAGCCTGGGGGTTAAATTATGGCTAGTTTACTTCCGGTCGTTACACATATGCAAAAACTATCATATTAATGCTAAGTATATGATAAAATCTGTTTATCACATGTTTAACCATGACTGAAATAATTTTAAAATAAATGAGGAATTTATAATTATTCATCAAAACAACAAAATAAATAACGTGTAAAAGTCAACAATATAATTCACTCTACTGTATTTATCACAGCTATTAAACATGACTTTTCAATATAAATCAGAGTTCCAATTCTTATCATTTGTCCCATAGAAAGGTATCTTCACATTTCCCTGGATATTTGATTATGGGAATAGTGTTATTCTGGAGTTGGGCATCATGGAGGCCAAATCGATAACGGTTTGCTGTACAGATATATTATTAGCTACCGTTGACTGGACAGAGTTATTACTGATGGAATTTGGAGTAGCTACTTTATTTTCATAGTTCTCAATAGTCGACACGTTGGCGTGAATATTAACTTTCGCCACCACTAAGATATCTACTGATCGAAGCTTGGATACATTTAAATGAATCAAGTTCGTAATCGTGTTTGGATTTCGTGCGCGCTGACATAAAACAATTTTGCCAGGTACTTGTTCATCTCCTCGACTCCAATATACTGGGCATTACGGAGTTCTCTCACCAATCCGTGAATATCCTCATGTCACTCTCAGTTTTACGTTTTGCATTGACGTTCTTCATCTCTGTTGTATCGGTTTGTTGTATTCTTCCTCATCTGTCATGCTTGCTTGCGTGTCACTATGACGTCATCGACGCAGGCCATAATAACCGGTTATTTGCTCCGGGCACTGATATGAATCGGGCACTTCTTCGTTTATCACATATTCAAAAAGATACGTTTTACGTACAAATATGTGATAAATATAGATTATTACATGGCATTTTTCATATCATACCCTTTATCAGCCATAGGTCATGATATCAGCCCGAGAGCCAATAAGCCCAAGGGATTATATATCATATATTTATATATGTCAATGACTAGCATCAGATCAATGGTATTTCCCAGTGTAATCCAGTTTTCTCTACCGATAAAACCAGTCGTTGCCACATAAGTGATTTTTTTAAAAGTGATGTCGAACACAAAAGCATCACATCATCAGACATGGACATCGTGTTTGACTTCAGTATAATTAAATAAAGAAAAACAATGTATGTTCAATATTTTAATGGTTGAAGCATATTATTAACAAAGATATGCATATGATTCGGTTACATATAACAATTATTTAACTCGATAAGAGTATGGCAATCTGGTTGGCTTATCCACCTGGAGAAACATTAGTTATACTTGATAACATGGGTTGGTATTGTGACGTCGCCAACATATTCATTCGATAAATTCCAACGACAAATCCAAATAGTCCCAGGAAATAAGCGTAATTAAAATCGAGGAATCATTACATTTTGTTGTAAAAATTAAATTATATGGAATATGTTCTGTTTTTGAACAGGTTATTCTTTCAAAATCTGGTTTGGAACAGCTTAAGCTTTTCATAAAGTGCTTCGCGGTTTATTAAGCGTAAGCTGTCCCAAACTATGCTATATCGTATAACCTGTTCACAAATTGAAAATATTCCTTAAATAAACATGATTATGATAAATAAAAAATAAATAAAACATGTACATCAAATGTAAGTCATATTAATAATAAATATCAAAAAAGTATGGCGCTTACCAACTGAAGGAAGCAATACATTTATTCTTCGGAAGCAAAACCAAAACAAAAATGGCCAAAACTCCAAAACAATTTTTAGAACACGATTGTTTGTAAATACTTGTATTATAATATTGTAACATTATTATAATATTGTTGTTGTTTATGATTTGCGAAAACAGTATTTAAGAGCATACTATTTTTAGATGTACATATGATATATTACCAAAATTTGATGGCTATGCATATACCTAAATCAGACATCCAACTGATATTGGAATTTAAATTTATATAAGAAAATAATGCATATAATTATGTATATTTTTGATAACGTATTGCTCGAGGATATCATACCAACGGGATAATCAGATGACGCAAATCAAATTACAGAAATCACAATGGCCAAATAATGGTTGACAAAGCTATACACGGGACGCTAAGCGGTAGCTTTCAGTTGGGTTAACGTTGCTGTATCTTTAGATTTCTATGTAATGTGTTGAAGATCGTTGTATGTCATTTTTTCCTTTTTGTTTTGGTCATTGTATTGTCTGTCTTTCTTCAATCTACGGCTTCTGATTGCCCCATTGGTAGCTTCAAACTTTTCTTAGAGAAATCGGAAGATGTAATCAAGAATGAACAATCCAGGGACACAGGAAACATTGAGCACAAGACAGGACGAGACGACAAGCAAAAGTAAAAGAAACCACAAAACAGAAAACAACAAAGATGAGCAACACGGACTACAACAAAAAACTGAAATGAACCCGGTACAGATAAACAATTCCTGTTTCTATTAAAAACCCGGGATGATAGAGTTAGTGTATCTGCTTCCGGAGTTTGTGGCATCGTCGTCTATGGAAAGAGTATTGGACACTAGTAAATATATATATATATATACATGTTACAGTCAATGTGTCAAACCAGTCATTTGGCCAAATGACTGAAATTTTCAGTCATTTGGTCAAATGCCTCTGACCGCCAGTCATTTGGCCAAATGCCTAACATTTCCAGTCATTTGGTCAAATGACTGAAAATGACCTCCAGTCATTTGGCCAAATGACTAAAGGGTATTTCTTGGGTGTTTTCTAATAACTAAACTATGATTCATCTGTATTTATGTTTATTATAACAAAAATGAATAATCAAATACATGTAACAACAAATTTACCAGTATAATGCATTGGTGACACATAATACATACTTCATTTATTTAAACAATTTACACTGTTGTGACATCTGCTATTACACAAAACATTATTTTTGAAACAAGCACATCGCTTACTTCGACATCTCTTAGGTCCATTACAATTGCACTTGACGAAATCCTGACCACCGTGTTGAGAATTTCCCTTTCAGAATACCAGAAGGGTAACCAATGGTATATTGTCCGTTTTCTACAGCTAATATAACACCTGAAATATTTCTGGGATCACCACGTCCCCTGTCAACAGACGGAATGGGCACAGCTACGTTATCACCAACGGTACAATCCTTCATAATCACGCGACTTCGCTTAACAACACGCTCGTCTTGTTTCTGTTGTGCGGCTATTGAAAGCTTCTTTTCTTGTCTATGCTGCTCGTTGGTCGAGTCGTTTCTAGTAGAGGTTGAGTTGTTTCTGATAGAGGTTGAGGTGTTTCTAGTAGAGGTTGAGTTGTTTCTGGTAGACGTTGAGTCGTTTCTGGTAGAGGTTGAGTCGTTTCTGGTAGAGGTGGAATCATTTCTGGTAGAGGTTGAGTGTCTGGTTGAGTTGAGCTGCTGGACAGAATGGCTAGTAAGTCATCTTCCGTCTGTAACTTCTGGATAACATCATGCTCCATCTTAGACTTTTATATATATAAAAGTCTAAGATGGAGCACAACAACATAAAAAAAAAATGTTAAAACATAACAAAAATAACTATAAGTCTACAAAAAGACAATACTTATAATCAAATTGACGGATATTTCGCTTGACCGACAAGCTTCATCATCGTCGCAAATCAGATTGTCACGTGACCATCAGTTATCGTGACGTAAAAATCATAATCTTGAACTTTATATTGGATGTGGTCAAGTGGTCTAGGGCGCTGGACGTAAGGCTAAGCGAATGGTGCTGCAGTGTATCAATGGTGTGGGTTCAAATCCCGTCGAGGGAAGAACACAAATTTTACAGCTCTAAAATCTAATTCTAACACTGTTTGGTTTAATTTTCAGACGTATATATGTTACAGCCAATGTGTCAAACCAGTCATTTGGCCAAATGACTGAAATTTTTTAGTCAATTGGTCAAATGCCTCTGACCGCTATTCATTTGGCCAAATGCCTAAAATTTCCAGTCATTTGGCCAAATGACTGAAAATGAGTGCCCTCAGTTTGACAGATTGCCTGATAGGGAATTTTGAATTCAGTCAATATGTCAAGTATTGTAAAAAAACTATTTTTTGTTTGTTGTTTTCATGTTTTGTTTGTATATAATTTGACAGATTGCCTGAATGGGAATTTATTTCAGTCATTATGTCAAATATTGTAAACACTTTTTTGTTTTTGTTTTGTACTAATCAGCCTGTGTCCTTAAAGCAACACTAAGATTACACTTTGTGCACAGTTCTTACAATTGCTTATTTTACATCTTCTTTGAACTTTTTTGTCTTTGTTTTGTACTAATCAGCCTGTGTCCTTAAAGCAACACTAAGATTACACTTCTTTGAACATCCAATTCCCTTGGCCTATAAATGTTTGGGCCATTATGGTTCAGGTATCAGTTGTCAGTATGGAGCTTTCAGTAGAAGATACGCTACAAAATGAGCTATATACGAAATATGAATCTCTGAAAAAGGTACTTATACCAAAACCAGAGTACTTTTTGTTGATAAATGAACTGAAGCATGTAAATGAACAATCATCAGCTAAGTCACACCAAGGTTATTATCTTCTGTCCAAGTATGAGATTCTACAGTGTGGTGATGTTGAGAAGTTGATAAGACGTCGCAAATCCAACGATGACCCGATACAGTATTACGTGCACATCGAAGAGACATTTGATTTTATCAAACGTGCCCACATTGCCACTGGCCACGGTGGTCGCGATCGAATGGTAAAAGAGTTAGGCAAGAAGTATGCCAATATTACCAGGGATTCTATTGAACTGTTTAAGTCAATGTGCATTGACTGTCAGCGTAAACGTGTTCGACCGATGACAAAGGGTGTGGTTGTCCGACCGATCTTGTCTAAAGAGTTCTCCGCTCGTGGCCAAGTAGATCTCATCGATATGCAATCGTTATCGCATGGTTCTTTCAAGTGGATTATGGTGTATCATGACCATCTTACAAAGTTCGTTGTTATCCGCCCACTGACATCAAAGCGAGCTGCTGAGGTTGCATACCAACTCATGGACATATTTCTGCTATTCGGTGCGCCACATATATTACAGAGCGACAACGGTTCCGAATTTACAGCTCAAATCATTTCCGATTTGAAGGAGATGTGGCCAGAGCTAGTTATAGTGCATGGTAAACCGCGCCACCCACAGAGTCAATGTTCTGTAGAACGTGCGAATTATGACATTAAAGACATGCTTGTTGCGTGGATGAGTGAGAATGATACTGCTGATTGGACTGTTGGTGTTAAATTTGTTCAGTTTCGCAAGAACTAGAGTTTCAATGCGGGAATAAAACAGTCACCTTATGCAACCTTATTTGGCATCGAAGCCATGATTGGTTTGACTCCCTCGTCGTTACCGCATGATGTTATCCAGAAGTTACAGACGGAAGATGACTTACTAGCCATTCTGTCCAGCATCTCAACTCAACCAGACACTCAACCTCTACCAGAAATGATTCCACCTCTACCAGAAACGACTCAACCTCTACCAGAAACGACTCAACGTCTACCAGAAACAACTCAACCTCTACTAGAAACACCTCAACCTCTATCAGAAACAACTCAACCTCTACTAGAAACGACTCGACCAACGAGCAGCATAGACAAGAAAAGAAGCTTTCAATAGCCGCACAACAGAAACAAGACGAGCGTGTTGTTAAGCGAAGTCGCGTGATTATGAAGGATTGTACCGTTGGTGATAACGTAGCTGTGCCCATTCCGTCTGTTGACAGGGGACGTGGTGATCCCAGAAATATTTCAGGTGTTATATTAGCTGTAGAAAACGGACAATATACCATTGGTTACCCTTCTGGTATTCTGAAAGGGAAATTCTCAACACGGTGGTCAGGATTTCGTCAAGTGCAATTGTAATGGACCTAAGAGATGTCGAAGTAAGCGATGTGCTTGTTTCAAAAATAATGTTTTGTGTAATAGCAAATGTCACAACAGTGTAAATTGTTTAAATAAATGAAGTATGTATTATGTGTCACCAATGCATTATACTGGTAAATTTGTTGCTACATGTATTTGATTATTCATTTTTGTTATAATAAACATAAATACAGATGAATCATAGTTTAGTTATTAGAAAACACCCAAGAAATACCCTTTAGTCATTTGGCCAAATGACTGGAGGTCATTTTCAGTCATTTGACCAAATGACTGGAAATTTTAGGCATTTGGCCAAATGACTGGCGGTCAGAGGCATTTGACCAAATGACTGAAAATTTCAGTCATTTGGCCAAATGACTGGTTTGACACATTGACTGTAACATGTATATATATATATATATTTACTAGTGTCCAATACTCTTTCCATAGACGACGATGCCACAAACTCCGGAAGCAGATACACTAACTCTATCATCCCGGGTTTTTAATAGAAACAGGAATTGTTTATCTGTACCGGGTTCATTTCAGTTTTTTGTTGTAGTCCGTATTGCTCATCTTTGTTGTTTTCTGTTTTGTGGTTTCTTTTACTTTTGCTTGTCGTCTCGTCCTGTCTTGTGCTCAATGTTTCCTGTGTCCCTGGATTGTTCATTCTTGATTACATCTTCCGATTTCCCTAAGAAAGGTTTGAAGCTACCAATGGGGCAATCAGAAGCCGTAGATTGAAGAAAGACAGACAATACAATGACCAAAACAAAAAGGAAAAAATGACATACAACGATCTTCAACACATTACATAGAAATCTAAAGATACAGCAACGTTAACCCAACTGAAAGCTACCGCTTAGCGTCCCGTGTATAGCTTTGTCAACCATTATTTGGCCATTGTGATTTCTGTAATTTGATTTGCGTCATCTGATTATCCCGTTGGTATGATATCCTCGAGCAATACGTTATCAAAAATATACATAATTATATGCATTATTTTCTTATATAAATTTAAATTCCAATATCAGTTAGATGTCTGATTTAGGTATATGCATAGCCATCAAATTTTGGTAATATATCATATGTACATCTAAAAATAGTATGCTCTTAAATACTGTTTTCGCAAATCATAAACAACAACAATATTATAATAATGTTACAATATTATAATACAAGTATTTACAAACAATCGTGTTCTAAAAATTGTTTTGGAGTTTTGGCCATTTTTGTTTTGGTTTTGCTTCCGAAGAATAAATGTATTGGTTCCTTCAGTTGGTAAGCGCCATACTTTTTTGATATTTATTATTAATATGACTTACATTTGATGTACATGTTTTATTTATTTTTTATTTATCATAATCATGTTTATTTAAGGAATATTTTCAATTTGTGAACAGGTTATACGATATAGCATAGTTTGGGACAGCTTACGCTTAATAAACCGCGAAGCACTTTATGAAAAGCTTAAGCTGTTCCAAACCAGATTATGAAAGAATAACCTGTTCAAAAACAGAACATATTCCATATAATTTAATTTTTACAACAAAATGTAATGATTCCTCGATTTTAATTACGCTTATTTCCTGGGACTATTTGGATTTGTCGTTGGAATTTATCGAATGAATATGTTGGCGACGTCACAATACCAACCCATGTTATCAAGTATAACTAATGTTTCTCCGGGTGGATAAGCCAACCAGATTGCAATACTCTTATCGAGTTAAATAATTGTTATATGTAACCGAATCATATGCATATCTTTGTTAATAATATGCTTCAACCATTAAAATATTGAACATACATTGTTTTTCTTTATTTAATTATACTGAAGTCAAACACGATGTCCATGTCTGATGATGTGATGCTTTTGTGTTCGACATCACTTTTAAAAAAATCAATTATGTGGCAACGACTGGTTTTATCGGTAGAGAAAACTGGATTACACTGGGAAATACCATTGATCTGATGCTAGTCATTGACATATATAAATATATGATATATAATCCCTTGGGCTTATTGGCTCTCGGGCTGATATCATGACCTATGGCTGATAAAGGGTATGATATGAAAAATGCCATGTAATAATCTATATTTATCACATATTTGTACGTAAAACGTATCTTTTTGAATATGTGATAAACGAAGAAGTGCCCGATTCATATCAGTGCCCGGAGCAAATAACCGGTTATTATGGCCTGCGTCGATGACGTCATAGTGACACGCAAGCAAGCATGACAGATGAGGAAGAATACAACAAACCGATACAACAGAGATGAAGAACGTCAATGCAAAACGTAAAACTGAGAGTGACATGAGGAAATTCACGGATTGGTGAGAGAACTCCGTAATGCCCAGTATATTGGAGTCGAGGAGATGAACAAGTACCTGGCAAAATTGTTTTATGTCAGCGCGCACGAAATCCAAACACGATTACGAACTTGATTCATTTAAATGTATCCAAGCTTCGATCAGTAGATATCTTAGTGGTGGCGAAAGTTAACATTCACGCCAACGTGTCGACTATTGAGAACTATGAAAATAAAGTAGTTACTCCAAATTCCATCAGTAATAACTCTGTCCAGTCAACGGTAGCTAATAATATATCTGTACAGCAAACCGTTATCGATTTGGCCTCCATGATGCCCAACTCCAGAATAACACTATTCCCATAATCAAATATCCAGGGAAATGTGAAGATACCTTTCTATGGGACAAATGATAAGAATTGGAACTCTGATTTATATTGAAAAGTCATGTTTAATAGCTGTGATAAATACAGTAGAGTGAATTATATTGTTGACTTTTACACGTTATTTATTTTGTTGTTTTGATGAATAATTATAAATTCCTCATTTATTTTAAAATTATTTCAGTCATGGTTAAACATGTGATAAACAGATTTTATCATATACTTAGCATTAATATGATAGTTTTTGCATATGTGTAACGACCGGAAGTAAACTAGCCATAACTTAACCCCCAGACTGATAACCCATATCAGGGACATCTCGTGCAAAAAATCCATAATCCTTCGTCTCGTGCAAGTTACTTCCGGTATTTCCGGCGTCGTCTGTTTAAAAATATTAACTGACATAAAAGTTGAGTGGGAGATAGGGGTCTCGTCACAGTTCACGAAAAATAATTTTTACTAATCACATTTCACGGGAAGTAAATTATGATGATCACACTTATATGAAATATGAATCCAAATGTAAGTTGTTAAAAGTACGTTTATGTTTGTTGTTTTACACTTCTTACTTTCCTACTAATCGTGTTACCAAGCATGGGTGGAGGTGACCAGTATGGCAGTAAGGATGCCTGTACTATTGACAAATCGAGTTGAGAGGGACAAAATTGTCGTCAAGAAGACACCATTAAATAAAAATCATAGAAAAGTTAGATGATAGATGATTATATCACAAAGAACGTAAAATGATTTTGAATGAAAACGATTCACGGGCAATGGCCATGTCACGATTCACGGTAAATAAAAATACGACACTAAACAATCACATTTATATTGTCCATGTTTCAAATTGCCGTCATAGGAAACGTTGTGATTAATATTTATGGGGTAGAGATGCTTTCCTTTAACAATAGTGTTTTGAAAATGTATCTGTTGAATACACAATTAAGCTTCCATATAAATTCCTTTTATTATTTCATTTTGTTTATTTGCTTCATAAAACAATTTGTCGGAAGTATATGATAAAAAGATTAATACATGACATTTTCCATATCATCCCGGCTATCATCCCTCGACTGCGTCTCGGGCTGATATGGGGGTCTCGGGATGATACCCGGACTGATATGGTAATCTCTATATAACATGACCTTTTCCATATCGGCCCTGGTATCATCCCGAGACCCATATCAGCCCTCGTTTATCACCTTGGGCTAATAATGGAGTCTCGGTATGATACCAGGGCCGGTACTGAAAAGGCCATGTAATATATATTACACTGTGGTAAGATAACTAAACGTGTAACTTGACTGTTATATGACTCAGTTTAAACATAATTTATTTGTAGATTAAACACACTGGGATCGGACACAATTTGTGGATGACATCTATAGATGTTAATCCTATTATATATGGGTATTTAAAATATTGTTTTGGGGTTAGGGTTATTGTGTTTAACGCCACTTTTAACACTATTTCAGTTATATCCTGACAGTCTGTTTTTTTGGAGGAGAAACCACCAACCTGCCATTAGTCACTGACAAACTATCATATACTTTTGTATCGAGTACACCTCGCTTGAACGGGATTCGAACTCACAGTGATATGCACTGGTGGTATAGGTAGTTATAAATCCAACTACCATACGATCACGACCACGACGGCCCCTCAAATCGGGGGAAGTGACAATGATGTAAATATTGCTAAAGCAAATTAAAAAAACCCACACTGTCTACACATTAGCACCCACGGAGATAAAAAAAATGAAAACAAAAATACCACATAGTCGGTGCTAGGAGACAGTGTGAATACATGGCATGAATCCGCGCTGATAAGATTCACTTGCTGAGAGTTCAATGTTCGACAATTCATTCCTCGTCTTCTTCCTGATTGTGTGGGAGTTCATGTTGTATGAGGCTTTGGTCTTTGATATTTTACAGCTATGCTTCGCTGGTGCAGTCGTTTGTTGATTGATGGTCATAATTATAACCAGAGCCACCATACTCGGGATCGTGTTATTATATTTAGATGTACCTCTACTGTTGTATTACAGTTGTATATATACTCCATATATAGGTGCTGCGGGAATGTTGTTCCATATAAATGGAAAGTTCATAATGAGAAAATTGAAGTCATCTCTTTTGTCGTAAAGTTTAGTTCATTGTCAATTTCGAGGTGGAGGTCAAGGTATGAAGCAGACCTAGTGTATTTGTGGTATCCTTTGTGTCAAGCTCAATGGGATAGATGTGATCAACAAAATCACGAAACTGTGAATTATAAAGGGAAAGAAAATTGTATCAATAGGGAACGTGAAACTAACGGATCGGGCTAGTTTCCTTTCGTTTTTCTTGAGACCCTGTGTTTGAAGTATGCCTCGTATGAATAAAAGAAAGAGTCGGCGATAAAGACGACACACACACTTGGTACCCATATGAATGTTGATAGTCTACTTAAAAGAACGTTCATCAAGATAAGTTGTCAATCAAAAACACAAGCATCTTAATGATATTAGCTTCAGTTAACTTTTTGGAAGAATCAGAGTGGTTTTAACAAGTGTATCCCTAAGATAGGACATTTTTATCTACGTTGGTCAATCTTCTATATGAAACACAGTTTGCCATTTTATCACCTAGTATATTTGTAGAATCTCACACGCTTTATACATTAACACTGAATGGTGAAAACTATTATCGTATCACACTGATGACACCGACAAAATATTTTTATTAGGACCAACAGTGAGAACGCCAGAATATAAAAATATATATTAAAATGCAAATCTCCCAAAGATTTCAAAATTATTTGACCTTCATGTATTTTGGTTATGAGCGTACCTGATCGAGGTTATTCCAGAAACGCGTTTTGCGCACTGATGCATGACCACCCACTTTACAGGTTTGGTACAGACAATTCAATAAAACGTCGTAGGGGTTAAACTAGATTAATTGGCCCAAACCTCCCCTTTGAGTGAAATGATTTTGATTCTTCAGGTGCTTTCCACGTGTGTTTTAAATGATGTAAACGATTATCACATGATATGCCCATTAAAACTGAATGATGTAAACAATTATCACATGATATACCCATTAAAATGGAATGATGTAAACAACTATCACATCATCTACCCATTAACACTGAATGATGTAAACGATTATCACATCATCTACCGATTAACACTGAATGACGTAAACGATTATCACATGATATACCCATTAACACTGAATGATGTAAACAATTATCACATCATCTATTGATAACTAACAAACATATATACACCAGTTCGTCATATCCGAACTCCCAGTGATACCTCCGTGGTAGAGACATCTTACGTGGTTTCTTCTAAGTAGTAAATAGTCTCCCAGAACGCAAAGTCCGTTGGTTTCACGATACTTAGCTGTCCCTAAGGAGAGGAAGTAATCGAGTACATGGTGGTTACAGAATGCTACAAGTAGGTTTTCTACAAAGTTTCAATAAAAGAACCAACAAGGGCACTTCACTTTGCATGTACACGTACACGATTAATTATGTCATAAACGTTACAACAGTATCCGGTAAAGTTTGTCATTGACTTGAGTCAAAACTATGTTTTTTCTCAGGGTAATCATGTTGCCTCCATGAACAAAACGTGAATATTTAACAAAAATAATGTATGATGCATATTTTACTGATATAAACATATTGTGAACAGTTTTGCATATTTTCCGGTTCAATATTATATATTAAACATGACTATAATAAGAATATAAATGAATGAAACATTTAATTGTGGACATCACTCATACGTCACATAAATAAGCCATTTATCACCTTTACATCGTACAAAGTGAAGGGAGCAAACAATTTAATTTGTAAGCGATTATCTATAAAATTGGGCCAAAAACCGTAAACTATTATGTTACCAAAATGGATAGCAAAAACTTGCATGACCGATTATAATATTGTTGCTAGCTAAAGCCTTTAAAGAAACTACTGAAAAGCTACTGAAGTACACATATACCTTTAGATATTGAATAAATATATTACCCGAATCATGACTATACATATTTATAAACCCAACCAAAAATACAATCGTAATTCTATATGACAGATTACAGGTTGTAAAACAAAAACATGTAACATGCAATTGCCTTCAGAAGTTAAATCTTAGTTTCAATCCCCTATATGTCTATTGCAAGTTTGATTTGAATTGATTTATTGTGCTTAACGCCACTTTCAGCAATATTTCAGCTATATCATGACGACAAGTTTTGGTGGTGGGAGAAGCCGGAGTACCCGGTGAGAACCATCGACCATGAGCAAGCAACTGGTAAGCTTGCGGCTGCAAGTCGAGTGTACCTTTTGTGTAATTTACAAAGCCGGGCGCGAACCCACGCCGTGTTGGTGATAGGCTTGTATGAGTTGCTAGTTGAATCCAACTATCTAACTCATTGAGCCGCCCAGGCCCTTTTACAAGTTTGAAACATGGACTGTCTCTTTTAGCAAATACTAATTTATAACATCGGTAAATAATTTTAACCTTTTGCAATTGGCATGTGGAACCACAGACATTATCGTCAACTAATTGAGGGCGGTCAGTATTTGGTAGAAGAAGAAGTTGTAGATTACACACATTACTCAATAAATGTGCTATAGTCAATAATATTTGTGAATGCAAACATTGCCTTCAAAGTAAAGCGAATGATATTGTCCAAAAAGAGGAAAACAAAGGTGGATAATCAGAAGGTCAAATAAGGAAGACATCACAATGGTCAAATGAAAAAACAAAAAAGACAAATAATGATACAGGGAACGTCACACAGACAACTAAATATTTAGCTACATGAATACAACTAAGATATGCGCTGTATACTCATGTGCTTAGGAAATGTAAACATTTCTGCTCCATTTAATGGCGGTAGCCGTTATGTTATTGCTAAACGACCCTAATTATCATCTAATATGAAAAAGGTATAAATACAAATAACAGAAATATCAGATGAGTCCCAGAACTAACATTTGTCAAAAGTTGGAATATATGTATCATTTTTAATATAATCATAATGCTATTCCATATCTCTGTTGATAAAACAGTGCTGAATCCCATTCAGTGTCCACCATATTTCAAAAATCAATCTGTTCCAATTGTCTCCTATAGCTACACTAACAGCATTGGCCGTAAAATTTTCAACTACAAAGAAGCATTGCAAGATATTAACATAGAAGAGTACCTTAAGAACCCTCTGACTTGTGACTGCTCCCACTCTCCTTTTCAATACAACCCATCTGGACATGTAATCACTGGTGATCTGAATATCATTCAACATGAGAGTCTCCGAAAGGTGATTTCTCATGGTCCTAAATTCAGAGAACCTCAACACATCAATTGGAAACATAATTTCAAGATAATTATGGATGCTGTTGAAGATTATGCCAGAAGGTGGATAAAGAGAGAAGTAGACCAAGATCCTGAGTTAGAGTCCTTGTCAGACTGGGTTAGAACAATTAGGTCTCTAGTACAAGTCGGATTCACAAACTCAAAAATTGTGTTAATAGTCGACCTAAGTCTGTATTTAAAGACCAAGAAGCTGTTAAGTGTCTTTCCTCTCTTCATGACAAATATGTTATCGTTCCTGCGGACAAGGCTTCAAACAATATCGTGTTTGTATGTAAATCATATTACTTCGAATGCCTAATCAAGGAATTAAGCATATATAACAACACCTCTAGTAATACCACATACAAACCAACTTCGTTCGACAAAGATGAAATCCTAGCTAACCACAGATCATTCATGACCTCTTTAAACATTCCCTCTGGTAAAGAGTCTGGGGATTTACCCTATTTATATTGGATACCTAAACTCCATAAGATACCATACAAAGAAAGGTACATAGCGGGATCATCAACTTGTTCGACGAAAGAATTGTCTATTCACCTGACAAAGATTTTGTCTGCAGTAAAAGAGGGACAACAGAAATATTGTAAAACTGTTTACTCGCGTAGTGGCATAAATCACATGTGCATTTTGAAAAACTCTAAAGATCTTTTGGATAACCTGAAATCAAGATCTTTCTCTCAGGTATCCTCCATCAAAACTTTTGATTTTTCAACTCTATTTACCACCCTACCGCATGACAAATTAAAAACCCGCTTAAAAGAAACAATTCATAAAGCTTTTAGTCATAGAAACTATGGCTCAAAATTTGTTGTGTTAGGCTACAATTCCACATATTTTTCAAACAAAATTCAAAAAAGTAAAACATGCTATTCCGAGGAACAAGTGATCAGTATGGTGGAGTTCCTCATCGATAACATATTTGTCTCCTTTGGATGGACACTTTTCAGCTGGTCGTCGGCATACCAATGGGTACGAATTGTGCCCCTCTTCTAGCCGATTTAGTTTTATACTCATATGAGTCGGAGTTTCTTCAAAAGCTTGTAAAAGATAAGAAGATTCATGAGGCTAGAGCCTTTAATTTCACATACAGGTATATTGATGACGTTTTATCTATCAATAATTCTAGATTTGCAGAATTTCTTGCATTGATATATCCTCCAGAGCTGGAAGTTAAAGAGACCACCGATACAGCTGTTGTGACTGTCCAAAGCCAATTTGAGCATGGTACAATCAAAATTAAATTTCTTGATTTTTGCCTAAAAGGAGTAATACCACTAAAGAATTCTCCATAGGCTTCTATGCTAAATAAAATCTTTTTGAGCTTTCATACAGGATTCATATTAAACTTAATCTAAGTGACACTCATATCTCATTGAAGGGGTACCTAATTGGAAGCTTAACTCCGAAAATCTTTCCGACTTGTACCCATGTTTAGTGGTATTACACCTATATACCAATGAGCAGAAGGTAAATATAATACATTGAATGATTTCCATATTTGGTTTGTTCATGGCTCTCAGTCTACAACGCAGCTAGTCTCATATATCTGCCTTCAACTGGTTCCAGCAGTAGAATGAATACAAAAATGTCTGTCTTGTTTTTAAGTTTTGTTTTTAACATTATTATTATCATAATCTTTTCAGTTTTGTAAAGTAACGATGATTAGACGACTTATTATCTCTATACAATTAATGACTTTTCATAAGGTGGACACTGTGATTTATCAACCCCGAAGAAGTCATGTTCACCGAAGGGTTGATAAATCAGTGTCCACCGAAATGAAAAGCTATCAATTGTTTTATTAAACGACACATTCTAAGTGTAATTTTGGGGTGAAAATTGTGTTTTATCTGTTTTCTAGACATTTTCCATATTCTTTGGTAACTCAGGTGAAAAATGCCATGTCCACCTGACCTACAGCTAGTACATTGTAATTGTTCTGGTTTATTAATGAATGAGTGGTCCTATAATCTACTGTAACTTTATGAACTTTAGTAAAAATGTGAATTGTTGCTGTTTCTTAGACATTTCCATATATTCTTTTTTATATGTAGCTGCTTCAAATCAACAAACACCGGTTTTTCAATCTTGACATTTATAATGTTTCAAAACAATAAAATTTATTAAGAAAAAACGAAAACAATTTCAAAATTTTAACAAATAAAATATCACAGTTTCAGTAACATTTTTAAGCAATTTGTAAAGAACATAGGTAAGAATAATTAATTTGTGTTGTAGTTTATGGTAATGTTAGAGCAATTATTGAACACAGGAAATTGCATTTGCGGTCTTTGAGATGCTGTATGATTCCACCTACAGTCAATGTTTTTGACAGAGTTTGTGGGAATATTTTCCTTATCATTAGATACGGTAGAAACTGGCATTTCTGGCAATATATTATCAAAGTTACATGTATCATTTTTTAAGTCCTGAAGAAGATCCTTGAATTCAGAATTGGTTAGAGGTTCAATCTGTAATGTTGAGTCCACTTCGACAGTGGATCATGTACTTTTCTGTTGCTTACTCTCAGTTGAAGCGTGTAATAAATCGGAATGAGTGTCTGATAATTTGCGCTTAATGGATTCACCAGTATATCCAGATTAGGTTTTCAAGCTTGCTTCTGATTTATGTCCTGTTACTGTCATGATGTGTCTACTAGTAAAATTTCCAACATTGTCCAGTTACTGATTTGCCCTCAGGGAGTGATTAGTATAACACAAGGATAATCCAGCCTTTTCTGACAGTTTGGGCATTATGTTACCGATCATATTGTGTCCCATCGGCATATTATCATACCACTTGATTGAGTTAGGTTTTGTTGATGGTCTTTAGAAAAACCGGTCACATTTATTACCACGTAAGTGTTTCACATACTTCATAAAGGACTTGACAGGACATAACTCATCTGGAAAAAAACAAATATACACATTTTTATTATTTCAATAAGTACATGTATGAAATAATAATACAGGTATCGATATTGCAGTAAATTTGTGTTTTGCATATGGCCATTTCGACAACTTATGTGGGTTTTGTTTGTAATTCGTGTGTGTGTGTGTGTGTGTTTGTGTGACAGGAACCTATGTATTGCAAACAAAAAGAATAAAGTTCTATCGAGATGAGTCCGAATCTACATGCTTACTCTGCGGAAACGCTGAGGAGACTATTCAACATTTTATTTTAGACTGTCAGAAACTTGAATCTGAAAGAACGAAAATTCTTATGAAAATATCAGCCACATGGCAAAATATACAGAACTGCGAAATGTCGTTCACAGAACTAGACAGTATTAGCCAACTCCAAATTTTATTGGACAGTAGTAAATATAACAAGATGAAATTTGATCCAGCAAATGCCACCCGAATCGAACTTCTTGCAATAAGATTATTATTTAGACTCCATATAAGAAGTACTAAATTACACTTGAATTTGATGTCAAAAGATGATTTCAATGCGATTATTTTCCTTATATAAGGTATTTATTTCAATATTGGGTCACAAATGAGATGATCGTGAGAAACAATGTGTTACAACTTTTAAAAGAACTCTAAGTAATGAATGTAGCCTCATCCAAAGGGGAAGGGGGATCAACAGCTGCACAACTATTCGAACTGAGAAATACTGACATTTCATTTATTTCAACGGTATGACAGTGATAGCAACTTTTATCTATTAGAACTATATATTTTTAATGCGAAATACATGCTGCAGTTTTAGATTATAAACTGATATTGGAAGGAAGATACATAAGACTTAAAGGCAATTTTATCTTTTAAATGTATATTCCTTGTGGATTGTGGAGCCTCTTTTAATTGTGAGAAACTGTTTAATCCAAGTGTAAATAGGTCCCTTTTAAATTAATAGATAGTGTTTTAATGATTCATGGTGATGGAAACAGCACATTGCACAGTGTATAGATGTATAGTAGCACCGCCACCCAGCATTAGTTAGATATAGACATATGGTTCCTCTACACAGGGGGCTATGATCCAGAGGTAAGGTAAGGTTGAGGTTCAAAATGTCGGCCAATCAAATTTATCGATATTAATCAGTCTACTGGTTTTCCCCTGTTACTATATTTGGGTACGTACTAACTGCGAAATGAGATTTATTGACCTCACGCGCAAAATTGCACGGTGGACATGTAGTTCTGTTAGAGGAAGCAATGAACCTTCTAAACCAATCAGAATTAAGTAAATGCATAGTCATTTAATAATAAAGAATGTCGGAACAGTTCTAAAATACCACACTGTCGGAACAGTTCCAAAATACCACACTGTCGGAACAGTTCCAAAATATCACACTGTCGGAACAGTTCCAAAAATACCACACTGTCGGAACAGTTCAAAAATACCACACTGTCGGAACAGTTCAAAAATACACACTGTCGGAACAATTCAAAAATACACACTGTCGGAACAGTTCCAAAATACCACACTGTCGGAACAGTTCCAAAATACCACACTGTCGGAACAGTTCCAAAATGCCACACTGTCGGAACAGTTCAAAAATACACACTGTCGGAACAGTTCCAAAATACCACACTGTCGGATCAGTTCCAAAATAGCACATTGTCGGAACAGTTCCAAAATACAACACTGTCGGAACAGTTCCAAAATACCACACTCTCGGAACAGTTCCAAAATACCACATTGTCGGAACAGTTCCAAAATAGCACATTGTCGGAACAGTTCCAAAATACCACACTGTCGGAACAGTTCCAAAATACCACACTGTCGGAACATTTCCAAAATACCACACTGTCGGAACAGTTCCAAAATACCACACTGTCGGAACAGTTCAAAAATACCACACTGTCGGAACAGTTCAAAAATACCACACTGTCGGAACAGTTCCAAAATACCACACTGTCGGAACAGTTCCAAAATACCACACTGTCGGAACATTTCCAAAATACCACACTGTCGGAACAGTTCCAAAATACCACACTGTCGGAACAGTTCAAAAATACCACACTGTCGGAACAGTTCAAAAATACCACACTGTCGGAACAGTTCAAAAATCTAGAAAAGCAAAAAATACCACACTGTCGGAACAATTCCAAAATCGAATGAAAAATCGCAAAACGATATACAGCACCACTCAGTTTCCTGGCTTAAAACAGGCATTTAAATAAAAAGTGTTAGGATAAAACTATTCTATGGGCCCAAGCTTTCCCTCTTTGTGAAATAATGCAGTCATGAAAATATGTTCAACATATGAGGAATATGCCAACCCTGATATAACACAGCGAGCAATGTTATTATAAAGAACGCTATGATCTTTTAAGTTACAAAGAAAATAACATTTATTAGCAAATAAATAAGTATATAATGTTTAAGAAGAGTTTGAAGATACCAAAGGGGTAATCAGAATCGTATATTGAAGAAGAACAGACAACGCTGGCCAAAAGAAAATAGAACAAAGGGACAAACAACGCTCTACAAAACATACACATAAAACTAAAGATCGCGTAACACGAACCCCACTGAAAAATGTTCTTTTCATACAATATTATTTCCTATCGAATATTAAAAAATAAATATATATAAGGGCAGTCACATGGGTGCGGGTGCAACAAAATCAAAAGGTCCTGACCTCTTTTATCGTCTGTTTAAATCAATAAATAGAAGCAATTTTCAAGAGGCATGCAAAGCAATATCATAAGGAGCAAAAGTTAACTGTATGAATAATTTTGGTGGAATCCCATTTTCTTAGAGAATGGAGCAGATATAAGGATGTAAGATATTTACGGATGGACGGCTCATCTGTATGCACAGGAAAATGGACACGAATCAATAACTAGAATATTTGATAGAATAGGAAACCGAGCAAGTATTATTGATCCATAGGAAGATGATAATAATCCTTCATCGCTTCTAGGACTGATGCAATAACCATGCAAAAAAAAACAACAACAAAAAAAACCCAACAAAAAACCCGTAAATAAGGTAGGTACAATTATACAACAACGAACGTCAACTCTTTAATTTTCAGTACAAGAAAACCGTGTGATCATTAGAAGATATCAAACGTGCTGTATATTTAACGTATAGCTGCACACACGACCCACTCCTTTTCGTCCCATACTGATGCAAAGGTCTGTGACCTGTAACCTACGTTTATTACGTCTGGAAGATTGTGTCTCGCTGTGTAACTGTTAAATGTCTGCACAAGAAGACGGTGTGCACATTAGGAGATGTCAAAGATGGTATTTAAAGTATATGTAACATATAACTCTGCAAACACGACCGACTACTTTTCGTTGCGTGCTTGATGCAAAGGTCTGCAACCTACACTCCTTATTTCTGGGGGATGTTATCCTGCCATAGAGGTGATACTATTGTCTTATAACCAAATGTTCCCACTGAGGGTCTTCCCACGAAGTACAAGAGTAGATACAATATTTGTATCACACTTTTCAGCAGCCTGATGCGATAATTGTTTGTCAAATGTGGTGGTTTTTATTTGTTCAACGAGTGAAGGTGAGAGGTGATTGCTCGACTTGTTGTTATATATGTAGAATTCTTGTCATCATCGTTTAAACTTTCTTTTCACAATCAAAGGTTAATGGATAAATAATGCGATAGCTTACATATATACTGGTTGATAACAAAATGCTAAAACAAATTAGAAAACCGTCCGACCAGATCGAAAATCCATGCCAGAGATAGTAGAAATAATAGCAAAATCGATGTCCTATGCAAAATGATCCACAGAAATCTATAAAACTAAAGATTGTGAGTAACGAACCCAACAATCTATCATGACCTATTCCAATCATAACTTGAAAAGCTCGGTTAAAGTAATCTTAGGAACCCACAATCACTCCTATCTGCCCTATTGTAAAATGCATGACTATTTGTTACTGTTACCTACTGCTACCCCATGGTGCCTTTTATGCATTCTCTCTCGTTACAAAAACATATCGGTTGTTGAAAATTACATGTGTACTGTCATTTTACCACAACAAATCAATTACAAACAGAAAAATGATAAAGCAAGTGATACAACTCCCAGCAAAATAAGAATAAGAAGTCAAAACTGTTTGATTTGAAAACAAAACGTATGTTGAAAATCGACATTATGTTGACATGCTACGAGAAACAAAAAAAAATCAACCAGAAGATAAATGATGAGGTAAGTAATATAACTCATATAAGTAATTAGAATCAAAACGCAAAAGTAAAAAAATGCTTAAGAAACGTTTCAAAACACCAGAGAGGGGAGTCAGAAGCGTAAATCTAAGAAGGACATACAATACAGTGGCTAAAAGAAAAAGGACAAACCATGATCTGCAAAACACTATAAAACTGAAGATTGAGAAATATAAACACCACAAAAAAGTAGAGGTGAACTCAGGTGTTCCGAAGAAATGATAAGCAGTTCGGTAACAATTGGTGGCACATTTCCAATTTATGGGATTACCCTTGTTCACTACAAATGGACGAATAGCGATAAAGAACAACTTAATTTTGTTAATTTTCAGTACAATAAAAACGTGTGAATATGAAGAGATACCAAACGTTGTATTTAACGTATATGAAACATAGTATTTTGCAAGCACGACCGACTCCTTTTTGTTCCTTGCTGAGTCCGAGGTCTGTAACCTGCAACCTACGCACGATAATGTTGTGAGATTGTATCCTGCCGCGGAGGTGATATTTTGTTTTATAACCAACTGTTCCCACTGAGGGCCATGGTACGAAGTACAAGACTAGATTCAATGTTTTTGATCACACTTATCAGCAGACTGCTACGATAATTGTTTGTCAAATGTGGTGGTCTTTTATTTGTTCAGCATGTGGTATATCATTCTGCAAATACGACCTACTCATTGTCACTCCATGCTGAGTCCGAGGTATGTTACCTCAAACCTCCGCTCTACAATTTTGTGAGAATGAATCCTGCCCTGGAGGTGATATTTTGTTTTATATCCAACAGTTCCCACTGAAGATCATAGTACGAAGTACAAGACTAGATTCAATATGTTTTATCACACTTATCAGGAGACTGATACGATAATTGTTTGGCAAATGTGGTGGTCTTTTATTTGTTCAGCGAGTGAAGGCGAGAGGTGATTGCTCGTATTCTTGATATTAGCATAATTGGTTTTTTTTGCAATTTTACTTTTTATTGTTGCCTAATGTACAATTTACATGCATCATGTTCATGTCTGCATAATAAATAAATATATATATACAGTTTGATCATGCAAAAGATGTTTTTTAACTATACCATGCATCAACAATGTGGTACAATATATGAAATAAGCAAAAACACAAAAACAGTTTTTGACACCCCCACCCCATGCTGTTTCTTAATCCTCACCCGTGAAAAGAACAATGTCATATATTCCGAACTCTCTCTCTCTTTGCAGGAGGCAGCATTGATGCAGAAAATATTTCTATTTTATATTTGGACCTGAGCAAAGATATTACTACTGAAAAGAAGGAACTACTGTTTTGAACTTACAGGAATAAATATAATATTTTGTAATTAGCAGAATTGAATTTATATACAAGTAATCTACATTTGCAATTCCTAGGAGTATGTCTCTCCTGGAGAGACCCGAGAGACCCCCACAGACCTGATCTGCCAATGCTCATATATTTCAAGCCAGATGTTATTTACTATGTTGCACTCTCAGAAGAGGTGCAGAATGGTTTCTCCACAAAAAACACACATTTCAGTTTTAACTAGCCTACATTTATACAAATATGTTTTTGTAGGGCTGGTTCTGTGGATAACCTTGTACTGAAACATTTTCAATGTATTATCAAGAGTGCAGTCATTTGATAAAATGTAAGCAAATTCCCAATTTACTTCTTTAATACTCAACAGATTTTCCCATTTATTTTGAGAATTAATCGGTCTTTCAGTATATATTTTCAAAAATATGTTATTGTATATAATTTCGCAACTGTATTGAGACTTGGTTGAAATGCAACTGTTGACTTTTTAACCATCAAATAATAGTTGTATTGTAGACCGGTATATCGGTAATTTGTTGAGTAATAATTGTGGTAAGTAAATTAAAAACAAACGATTTTATTTGGCTACTTATATGTCATGGCATTTTATTACTTCAACAACACATATTGTCAACAAATAACAACAAGTTGACGATGGATCACTGAAGGGTATACCAATCAGTGTAACAAAATAAACTGCTTGGGCCAACCAGAGCAGCAAAGTTGATACATTTCGCCATATTCCACATCAACTAGTTGTCGCCATGACGAGTAATGTTGACTTTTACAATTCTATATATCCTTTAGTCCGTTAAAAATTTCACCAAACTGCAAAATAAAATAAAAACAGCAGAAATCATGTTTAAACGGGATGGGAAGGGTGGGTTTTTGTGTCCTCAATCCTTCGTATCTCCTTTACAACTGAATATCCTACACGGAAACACTCGTTTTTAAAGGTCTGTTAGACCTGAGAAATACAGAAATTCGTGCTGCAATTTGGCGGCAAATTAGGCATTATATAAAGAGATGTCTAAACATAGTATATTTTAATGTTGGCGTTATATAAGTTTTAGACTTGTTAATCGGAATAACTTAATACAATAAACGAATTTAATAATAAACTATTAAAATACATTATTGTATATAATTTCGCAACTGTATTGAGACAGGGTTGAAATGCAACTGTTGACTTTTTAACGATCAAATAATAGTTGTATTGTAGACCGGTATATCGGTAATTTGTTGAGTAATAATTGTGGTAAGTAAATTAAAAACAAACGATTTGATTTGGCTACTTATATGTCATGGCATTTTATTACTTCAACAACACATATTGTCAACAAATAACAACAAGTTGACGATGGATCACTGAAGGGTATACCAATCAGTGTAACAAAACAAGCTGCTTGGGCCAACCAGAGCAGCAAAGTTGATACATTTCGCCAAATTAGCATGGCAAATGTTATTTGCCATGCTAATCAGCCAAACAATTTATCGAAAGCAATGACATATAAGCATAACTATTTCATTACAAATCAATATACCAACTATTCATTTTCATTTCCAAATTTAATTGTCAATAAATTCACATTATACATCATCTAAATATCAACAACATCACACGTTCAACATTTCTATCATCATCATTATCAATATGTACATAATCAATCGACACTCATGTGCTCTATTGGATAAACATTACAATTTGGATATCTCAGAAATTGAAACAAGGCCTCTTGAATTGTATTAATAAATATATCCTTTTCAATGAAAGATAAATGAACACCGTCATCATCGTATAAGGCTGAATATGAATCATCAAAATCAGGATGAGCTATAGCATAACTATTATTTGTAATAAATATGTCCTTAAACCCCTGTTTAAGCATTTTCCTGTACGTTCCATAGCATCTGTGTTATTTGAATAACGCCATGTACGCCTAGGCAAAATATTTGAATAAGCAATCATTGATCCTGGTAACATTTTGCTAATAACATAAACAGCAAATTTCAAATGAAAAAGTAATTTTCCACAAGGATCTATACCAATATCATTTCCACCACAATGTATTAGCACCATTTTTGGAATTCCAAAGCAGTTTGTCATACTATGAACTATAGGTACTAACTCATCCCAACGCATACCAGAAATACCTGCCCATAAAACTGAATATCTCAGTACTAAGTTGTGTCCTGTAAACCTGGACTTGATATGTTTTTTTGCATGCAAAATAATGGACGAACCCAAAATCCATATATATCTTGACAATGGTAATTCTGAAATAACAAGTGATTTACCAACCCTTTTCAAATGATTCAAATTATTGTGTCTATTCTTATATATCTTTTATAGGAATCCGATTTCCATCAACCCATAGTTATTATTTCGTCATCGGATTTACCCATTTTTGCTGCATGCGTTGCAGCCCCTATACGGAAAGAATGTGTGTTATAGTCATTCTCATTATAACCCAAAAATCTCAGTGCCGATTTAAGAATAACAGTTACTTGATATCTAGTAACCTTCTTATGATTGAAATGACAAAAGAATGACCCGTTTATGCTTGGCCGAACTGAAATATTGATGTAACTGATCATATAAAGACAGATTGACAAATTCAGAATTTAAAACAAGCTTGGTTTTTAAACCATATTGATCAGTTTTGGAAGAATTAATAGTAACCCGAAACACTTTTGTCGGTATGATTCAATATAACATCACGTTTTTGTATAACACGAGAGGATGTACCCGATTCAACAGTTTCTCCAATTCTTAAAAAGGCACGGAATGCAAGGACAAAAACGACTGAAAAATGTTTGGCCTCGTATGTCGAATTGCATATTTGTGGCAGAATTCTAATTATATCAGCAAGTATCTCGACAGTTATTGGCCTTCTGATGTCAGCACGCTTATATGTTTTTGACATACCTTTCAATAATTTTTTGACTATAAATGAGTCGGTACTGTCAGTAAGATTATTCATTTTCATTTTAAAACCAATAGCTGCTATATAAGATTTGGCAATATTTGGCGAGTAGGAATTTTTTGCCAAATAAACAATAAAGTTTATTAGACGTGAAATGTGAACTGGCTAAACATTTTCGAGGTCATAATTTTTTCTAAATTTTTCAAATGATTTTTCAGCATTAACATATACATTCCATGTGTTTACAGATAAAGAATTTTCAACTAAATTTACAAAGTCGAGTTTAAAAGGCTCCAAAATTCCATGGGAACTGCAGTTGGAAAGGTATCTGCTTCCGGTGCCAATTCTTTGAATTTCTGAAATTGACCACGAGAAAGGGCATCAGCAACACAGTTATTGGCAGACGAAATATGAAAAGCTTTCATATGGAAATGTCCCATCATTGATCAATAAACTATAAACCTCAACAAATTCATTACTCTTGGAGATTTGGATGACTTCGAGTTCAACACTGTAACAACTGCTAGGTTGTCAACATGAAAAGCAATTTTCTTTCTTTTAAATACACGATCCCATAAAAACACTGACAAAACAATAGGAATCATTTCTAAAAAGGTAATATCTTTTAAAATATCAGCATGATACCACTCAACTGGCCACTGTAACATAGACCATTTCCCAAATAAGTAACACCCACATCCTTTTCCTATGCCACCAGCACTGTCAGTAAACAGTTGCATATCAAAATTAGACAGCCATGTATCATCAAGAATAAAAGATGTCCCGTTAAAATTTTCAACAAACATTTTCCATATCATCAAGTCATTAAATATTTCTTTTGTAATTCTGATTAAATGAAATGGTTTTTTTGCTTTTGATGTAGCCATTTATAAACGCCTACTAAAGGCTCTGCCTGCTGGAATAGCCCTTGTGCAAAATGCAAGAACGCCACATAAAGACTGAAGTTTGTTCAATGTTACTTTTTTAGAAAAGGCAACTTCTCTAATCAGAACTAATAGTTCTTTCATTTTCTTATCTGGAATTTTTACAGTCATCTCCCGAGTATCAATTGTCAAACCTAAATATTCCATGACACAAGTGGGGCCTTCCGTCTTTTCATCAGCAATTGGCACTTGTAATTTCTTACATATATTTATAAAAGTAGTCATTAGTGACTGACAATCATTTGAATTGGCCTTTCCGGCAAAAAAGAAATCATCAAGATAATGATCTAAATTTTCTGAGTTCGACTCTTTCGTTGTAAGCCAGTGCAAAAATGTAGAATTTTTTTCAAATGTTGAGCAACTGATTGAACAGCCCATTGGTATACATTTATCGATGAAATAATCAGAATCAATTTTGAAGCCCAATAAATTGAAGTCTCCCGGATAAACGGGCAGTAGTCGAAATGCTGATTTTATATCCATTTTTGCAATAAGAGCATTTTTGTCCAATTTCTGAACAATCGATATTGCTTTATCAAATGACAAGTATTGAACTGTTGAAATTTTTTATCAATAAAATCATTTACACTATTAGATGGTGGATATGATAAAGGAGTTATTAATCGATAACCGGAAGTCTTTTTTGGCACTATGCCTACTGGAGAACATCTAAGGTTCCATATAGGCCGTTTTGAAAATGGACCAGCTATTCTCCCATTTTGTATTTCATTTTCAATCTTTTCCTTAGCTGCTAAGGGTTTTTGCACAACTGATTTTAATTCTTTTGTTTCAATTAGTCGTCTAGAACCTTCATAATGTAATTTGAAACCATATTTAAACCCAAAGGACAATAACTCAGCATCATCCATCTTTGGATAACACGTAAAACTTTATCTAACTCCACGGTGGATATTGGTACATTAAATCTGTGTATACTTTTATCTGAAAAATTTAAAATCGAACATTTTGAGGATTTGCACCAACAGGTGGTCTGAAACTAAATCTTGTCTGATGAATATTTGGTCTTATTTGATTGACATTAGTTGCCATAGGCTGCGTGAGACTACTTGTACGATTAAATAGGTTACTGTTTTGTACCGCCCTAACTGATCGATTAACATGACTATTTTTAAAGGTATTGCATAAAACAGAAGGATTACATTTTAAACATACATGTTTGTATCTGCAATTCATGCGAAAACATCCTTTTCTAAAATTAAAATCATAACAAAACCCATACTCTATTTGAGGTTGTTGAGACAGTTGACCACCTAATGCACCCTTTGCAATAAAACGAAACCAGAGGTTGCCATCTATTTGTGACCATGACCTAATAGGATTTTGTGCATTCTTAATCTGAATTGCTTATCATAATTGTATACCCGCTCAAATAAAGCGTCAGATACAGCTCCTCTTATTAAAATCATATATGATATCAAGTCGGTTGCTAACATAGGATGTCTTTGTAATGCGACCTTTGCAAAATTACAAAAGGCATCAGTCCATGATTCTCTATTTTCAATATTTTTTATTTTAAATTTTTGTTTTCAGTGTTAACTACTACATTGCCATTTAAAACAGTCAAGCTATTCATTTCTGGTTCACTGGGTACTTAACAACTTTGATGTAACAACAAGGCAAGATATATGTTTTCCTTTAAACTTTGACTGATAAATAAATCAGTTTCATTACATAAAGGCACAACTAATGGGGCATTATTAATTGTTAATGGTGTATTTTCAGAAATAAAGTCCTCACCATTTATGACATTATTGTCTGCTTGTACACCAATAGTGTTGGTGTGTGCTGGTGCATTAGGTGGCAAATTAATTTCTGGTTCCGGTAACTGGACCTCAGGAACATGTGGCACTGCTTCAGGTTCTGCCGCTATTTGTTCCACTTCTCTTTGAGGATTGTCACGTTGCACCTGACCCCGTCTGTTCCGCAGTGGATAATGCTGCTGACGTCTTTGTCTCCTTACACCCCGACCTCTAGGCATCTTATGGCTGTTTTGTTGTGTCCTCAATCCTTCGTATCTCCTTTACAACTGAATATCCTACACGGAAACACTCGTTTTTAAAGGTCTATTAGACTTGAGAAATACAGAAGCTCGTGCTGCAATTTGGCGGCAAATTAGGCATTATATAAACAGGATTTTTAGACTTGTTAATCGGAATAACTTAATACAATAAACGAATTTAATAATAAACTATTAAATTACATAATAGAAAGTTTTACATGGCTTAATGCAATTTCTAGTGTTATCAAATTGTTCCATGTTGGACCCAGTCACAGACAAAGTCCTTGCACTATTTTGAATGAGGCGTTTCCATAATCTCGGGAGGCAACTTAATAAACTATTATAGAACATACATGTATTTGTAATTTGTTATTTCAAATCAAGCTCCTCCACAGACATTAATCCATTACCATATGTTTTCATAATATCATTTATGAAAAACATTCCCTTTTCTTGCCATTTTTCATTTAGCGCAACGTTTCCATTAATTTTTATGCTTGGGTTTAACCAAATGGGTTGGCAGTTGACATGGGTGGCATCGTTTACTTCCTCACTCTATACTATTTTTGACCAATTTAGGAAACCCTCCCTCCAAAATGGGTTAAGCTTAGTAGAGATTTTTTCAATTCCGACATTTTTATCTAAAAGGATTAGTTTCCATTGAGAATGGTTCATTTGATCTAATAGTTTTTGAATCCAAGACATTTTCAGTGCATAGCAATAACTTTCAATATGTGGTAATTTCAGTCCCCCTTCTTCATAATTATTCATGATACACTATCGTTTGATTTTGTCTCTTTCATTATTCCAAAGGAATCGAAAGAAAATATTTTGAATGTCTATGAATGTTTCTTTGAGGGATTTGATAAAACAGAAAGAACTTGTGTGAGAATGGGAAGTGCCAGTTTTAATTTTAGCAACATATGACAATTCTCTATGGATCCATGAATTCAATACGGATTTTTTAAAAACTTTGTATGGAAATTGTAAAAACCTTATTTGGGCAACCGAGGTCGAATTCAATACCCAAGACTAAATTTTCAGGAGTGATTCCAAAGTAAATTACGATGAGGTAAGTTCTCGATGCCACAACCATACCCATACCCAGAACCAAACCAAACAGCCTGTATGTTTGTCTAAGTTGGCTCTCAAACAAGCACAGTCACCAAATTTATCAAATATTTGTAAGCATCTTTCCAAAGACACTGGATCATCTTCTAAAGTAAGCGAGGTGTCATCGGCATATTGACTTGCTAAATATTCAGTCATTTAATTTAATCCCTGAAATTGTTGGGTCATTTTTAAGAGTAGCGCTTACAATTTCCATAACTAAAATAAAAAGATAAGGAGAAAGAGGAAGCCTTTGGCGCACTCCTCTAGTAATGTCAAACAATTCTGAACAGTGACCATTATTTAGAATACAACTTGTCTGATCAGTGTACAAGGTTTTTACCCAGTTGCACAAATCTCTACCAAAACCGAAAAAAATCAAGACTTTCTAACAAAAAAAAACCATTCCACAGTGTCAAGTGCCTTCTCAAAATAAATAATTCCAGGAATATTCTCTTTCTCTGCCCTCTCTATTAGGTCAAAAATAAATCTAGTGCAGTTCCTTCAAAAAATCCTTTTGAGATGAACCTATTAATTTGTCTAAGACATTTGTTATACGGTTTGCAATTACAGACGAACCTAATTTAGATCTACATTCAATAAACTAATAGGTCTCCAATTTTTCAAGTGAGATTTGGATCTATCTTCCTTGTGATACATGCAATTACACCCTGCCTTTGTGATATTGATAAACGACCAACTTCCCCAGCAGTATTTAATGATCGAACAAGATAAATGTATACATCATTCCAATTTCAAAAACATCAAATTCAGAGGTGAACCGTCCAACCCTGGGGTTTTATTGTTCTTCATTTTTCTTTTAGAGCTTTGAGACACTCTTCTGTAGAGAAGGGACCTTCACATTTTTCTTTATCATCTTCTGTCAAGAAGTTAAAAAGGGTTTGTTTTATCAAAGAACAGTTGATGTCTATGGGAAGTATTTTTATCAGATGAATATAGATTTCCATAGAAGTTGGCTTGTTCTTTAATAATCTGTGATAAATCTGTTTTCTCAGTATTTTCTACTATCAATTTGGGGATAAGTTTTTCCAGTAAATTGAAGCTTTTCAAGGCTACAAAAATAATTTGTACTCTTTTCCCCCTCTACCTGCCACTCAGCCTTGGCACGAATATTTAATTCCTTATTTTTTTCATCCCTTAAATTGTTTAATTCTGTTTCATTTACATCAATATTTTGCTTTTTTATCTCGGTTGGATTTTCATTAAAAGTTACATACAGATTTTCTAGATTTTTTCCTAATTCCTTTTACCTTTTTCTCTTTGCCTTTTTTATGACTTGCAAATGCAATAGTTTCCCCTCTAATAGTCATTTGTATTATTTCCCATAGTAGTGGATCATTAATACTAAATGTAAGATCTTCGTCTTGGGTTTGGATACTATGCTGGAGAATGACTTCATACATACAAATTTTCACCAGTGTGACATAATCCGGGTCATAGAGGAGACTGTTATTAAACTTCCAAGTTCCACGACCTCTTTCTTGATTATGAAATTGGAATGAGACTGACACTGGTGAATGATCTGATCTATACCTCGGTTCAATTTCACTGCCTTTAATAAAACCTGCAAGATCACTAGAGATAAGAATATAGTCTAATCGACTCTGCTTTCTGTTTGGATCATGCCAAGTAAAGCGTCTCTCCTCTCTGTGCATTTTCGCCATACATCAATTAGATCTGGATAGATACTTATTTCAAGAACTTTGTCATGAGATTTTAAGCTATTTTTATGTAAATAATTATCAGTATCAAAACTGAGGTTCTGGACAACATTCCAGTCTCCCCCGATCATAATAGAAGTGTCACTTGGTGACACGAGTTTACTTTTTAAATTTTGAAAACAATTAGGTGAGCCCTCATTTGGTCCATAGAGTGCCACTAAGGAGATACGCTGTTCCTGGGTAGAGACATCTAATATAATAAAATTTCCTTTCGGATCTTTGGGTTCACTGTGTACAGTATATTGAAAATTATTTGTAAATATTATAGCAACCACACGACTTGCGCTACACCTCCATTCGGTTTTCCAAAATTGCTGTTGATAACCTTTAAATTGTTTATTCCTCTGAAATATCAAAACTCTCCAAGGGAGAAATGACGCCCAGTACGACAATTATAGAAGTTCACGATCTCTTCAGTGTGAATTGTGTCATTAGTAAATAACTATATATAAATGATGAAAGTCGGAACAACATTTAGTAAATCCCAGACTTCAACGATTAGATATTATTTATCTCAAATAAAGGTAATAACAAAATTACCGAACTCCGAACAATATTACAAAGGGAAAGTCAAAACTCATAATTATATAAACAGACAAAATCAGTCAACAACCGGAAAACTGTGAAAACTGTAATGACCCTGACTTGGTACAGGCATTTCTAAAGAAATGGTGGGTTGAATCAGATTTTAAGGCGCCAAACCTCCCGCTCTCATTACGGTTCAAAGGTTCCGGCTGTCACTATAACAGTATTTAAATACAGGAACAAAATTGGTAAAATAGTTGTCAAAGCAGTACCATAATCGGTGACGTAAATGTCAAAAATATGTTTACGTCACACATTGACAAAAAAAATTCTTGACATATTTGACTCTTTATTTTTATACATTTTCACTATATGAAAATGCATCGCTTATACTTTTTTCTGCAGAGACGGAATATATTTCGACAAGATATTGGTATCGGAATATAAACTTTTTAAGAGATCGAATAAGGCGAATCTTTTTATAGCCCTGGAACATAAAATACCATTTACAAAAGAGAGATTTATTATTGCACACGAGTCCACTTAAGAACACACGTAATGGGTGCAGCTGCAGCAAAATCACAAAATCATGCACTTTCTTATCGTTTGTTTGTTGCAATCAATCAAAATGATCTTCAGAAGGCAAGTAATATACTATTAAAAGGAGCGGATGTAAATTGCACGAACTTCATTGGTGGAACCCCATTGATGGAACTGTGTAAAAGTAAGGAACACGACGAAGCACAACGTACAACGTTTGTAAAGCTTCTCTTAGAAAACGGAGCAGATATAAGGATATCAGATATTTACGGATGGACGGCTCTACTGTATGCACAGAAAAATGGACACGAATCAATAGCTAGAATATTACATAGAATAGAAAGCCGAGCAAGCATTATTGAAAAACGGGGTAAGTTTAATGTACATGTAGTATATAGGATATCAGGGTGGCGTAGAAACAATGAAAATAACACCACATCACCCAATGACGGACACAAACTGCACTTATTTTAATGAATGTTTTGTGATAGGATTAGGCCATAATATGACATGTGTCACATATTTTAATATTTTGTTGCTAGTCATTATTTATGATTAATATATGCACATCTACAAACTGATATCATCAACATGCTCGAGTTTTTGATTTACAACATATTGTTATGTTTGGTGGACGTGTTTTTCAGCAGACAGTCGGCATAGCCATGAGTACAAACTGTGCTCCTTTTCTCACCGACTTGTTCCTTTGTTCATATGAGGTAGATTTCATACAAGGACTTCTCAAGTAAAACGAAAAGAAGCTAGCCCGATCCTTTAATTTAGCATTCCGCCATATATATGATGTCCTTTCACTAAATAATTCTAGGCTTGGTGATTTCGTTGATCGCATCTACCATACCACGATATAGCTGAAAAATTGATCTTGAAATAAAGGATACTTCAGATAGGTCTGCTTCATACCTTGACCTACACCTCGCAAATGACAGTTAGGGGCGGTTAAGAACGAAACTTTACGACAAAAGAGATGATTTTAATTCTCCCATTGTGAACTTCCCATTGTTATGTAGCAACATTCCAGCAGCACCTGCATATGGAGTATATAACTCTCAGTTGATACGATATTCCAGAGATTGTGGTTCATGTCAGGATTTCCTTGATAGAAGGTTATTGCTAACACAGTAGCTATTGAACCAAGGGTTCCTCTTGGTTAAGTTGGTTGATCGTTATGGAATATCTGTTTCACAAATGACCACGGATTTATTCCACTTGTCGAAAACACTTCAACTCGTATGGAACAACATTACGAAAATTCGGAATTGAAACCGTAAAGCATACAAAAACAAACCCAAACACAAGTACTGTAACCAACAAAGCAAAGTATTATATGATAAATGTTCTGATGTACAAGAAGTACACACTAGAAACTGTTTTTTCTTATGTTTGTTTATTGTATACTACAAATATATGATTTACGTTTGGTTTTATTTTCAGAAGATTATGACTTTGACCTAGTCGAATTATAACCTTGCCAGCATTTAGAGGATGGAGTGTATTTAGAGGTTGCTCATCCATGTGAATAATGTCCAGTAAAAACAACTGAGACACAAATATAAGATTATTGAATAATGTGTATACTCTAGAAATATAAAAGGGTCTACACTCTGCTGTGCCTACACATATGCGGAAGAATAATTAGCAAAATTTCATGTTGAAAAATGATACACATATGTCATCTTTTGACAAATGTTAGCGTTGAAGGTTCATATTGTACTTATTCCATCTGTATATATATATACAACGTCTGAAAAACCAGTCAACGATCAATATTTATCCTGCAATCAGTACATTTGCTGTACAAATATGTTATACGAATAAATTTTTGCTTTATTCGTACTAGACGAATAAACTTTTCAGCCTACGAATAAACTTTTCAGTCTGCGAATAAACTTTCCTGGTACCCTGTAGCTATGTACAGCGGAGGGCGCAGACAAGTATGAAACTGGTACTAATGTAACGCGGACCACGAAGAAGACACCCTTGACAACATTTATGAAAGGCGAGGAATGACGCTTGTTTCTGTCCTTTTTGTTTAAATCTGACAAGTTTTCCGACTTTTTTGACATTGCAGGATAAACACAATATACGTATATTGTCGTTAAATATAAAATTCATTTGTACTCGCTGCGAAACAGGCCTGAAAAGCTCGCCGAAGGCTCGCTATTCTGCCTGTTTCTAAAGCTCGTACAAATAAATTTTATATTTACCGACAATGTACGTATATTGTATATATATATATAAAAACGTCTAAAATATAGCACAACGATATAAAAAAAGATGTTAAAATATAGCAAAAATAACTATAAGTCTACGAAAAGACTATAGTTAAATTGACGGATATTTCGTTTGACCGACAAGCTTCATCTGCGTCTGTAATCTGATTTGAAAGATTGTTACGTGACCATCAGTTATCGTGAAGTAAACATCATAATCTTGAACTCTCTCTTTTTTGTCCTTGATTCTCTTTCCAACTTGGATTGTGGTCAATGATATAAATTTTGGATCTGCCAAAGTCATTAAATGAGTACCCCGGCGACACAAAGTGTTGATTCACGGGCAAGAGCGTCTTTTTCGGAAGGTCACTTCTGTGTCCATTCATTCTTTTGTTGAATGGTTGTACACTTTCTTCCACGTATTGCGACCCGCAGACGTGACAGTCAAGGAGGTAAGCCACATTAGGTGTTTTGCAATTGACATTGCAAAAGATCTTATACTCCTTTCCTGTCGTCTTGCTATGGAACACTTGTGCGTGTTGCAATTGGAGACAGTACTTGCAATGCTTGTCACCACATGGTTTACACTGGCCGACCTGGTCCTTAGCTAGTTGGTAAATTTCATCATTACATTTTTTCTCATTGTTTTCATATTGTTTATAAATTAGTGTACACATATATTTGAATAATATAAAGTATAAAGTTCAAGATTATGATTTTTACGTCACGATAACTGATGGTCACGTAACAATCTTTCAAATCAGATTACAGACGCTGATGAAGCTTGTCTGTCAAGCGAAATATCCGTCAATTTGATTATAATTATAGTCTTTTTGTAGACTTATAGTTATTTTTGTTATATTTTAGCATCTTTTTTGCTATCGTTGTGCTACATTTTAGACATTTATTTATCATTTTTGTTTGTTTGCACAGAATCGTTAGCACTTGCCTCCGATCCGACATCCCGTAGGTTCATACGTTGGCTACTTTTTCAGACGTTTATATATATAAACGTCTGAAAAAGTAGCCAACGTATGAACCTACGGGATGTCGGATCATAAACGTCTGAAAAAGTAGCCAACGTATGAACCTACGGGATGTCGGATCGGAGGCAAGTGCTAACGATTCTGTGCAAACAAACAAAAATGATAAATAAATGTCTAAAATGTAGCACAACGATAGCAAAAAAGATGCTAAAATATAACAAAAATAACTATAAGTCTACAAAAAGACTATAATTATAATCAAATTGACGGATATTTCGCTTGACAGACAAGCTTCATCAGCGTCTGTAATCTGATTTGAAAGATTGTTACGTGACCATCAGTTATCGTGACGTAAAAATCATAATCTTGAACTTTATACTTTATATTATTCAAATATATGTGTACACTAATTTATAAACAATATGAAAACAATGAGAAAAAATGTAATGATGAAATTTACCAACTAGCTAAGGACCAGGTCGGCCAGTGTAAACCATGTGGTGACAAGCATTGCAAGTACTGTCTCCAATTGCAACACGCACAAGTGTTCCATAGCAAGACGACAGGAAAGGAGTATAAGATCTTTTGCAATGTCAATTGCAAAACACCTAATGTGGCTTACCTCCTTGAGTGTCACGTCTGCGGGTCGCAATACGTGGGAGAAAGTGTACAACCATTCAACAAAAGAATGAATGGACACAGAAGTGACCTTCCGAAAAAGACGCTCTTGCCCGTGAATCAACACTTTGTGTCGCCGGGGTACTCATTTAATGACTTTGGCAGATCCAAAATTTATATCATTGACCACAATCCAAGTTGGAAAGAGAATCAAGGACAAAAAAGAGAGAGTTCAAGATTATGATGTTTACTTCACGATAACTGATGGTCACGTAACAATCTTTCAAATCAGATTACAGACGCAGATGAAGCTTGTCGGTCAAACGAAATATCCGTCAATTTAATTATAGTCTTTTCGTAGACTTATAGTTATTTTTGCTATATTTTAACATCTTTTTTTATATCGTTGTGCTATATTTTAGACGTTTTTATATATATATATACAATATACGTACATTGTCGGTAAATATAAAATTTATTTGTACGAGCTTTAGAAACAGGCAGAATAGCGAGCCTTCGGCGAGCTTTTCAGGCCTGTTTCGCAGCGAGTACAAATGAATTGTATATTTAACGACAATATACGTATATTGTGTTTATCCTGCAATGTCAAAAAAGTCGGAAAACTTGTCAGATTTAAACAAAAAGGACAGAAACAAGCGTCATTCCTCGCCTTTCATAAATGTTGTCAAGGGTGTCTTCTTCGTGGTCCGCGTTACATTAGTACCAGTTTCATACTTGTCTGCGCCCTCCGCTGTACATAGCTACAGGGTACCAGGAAAGTTTATTCGCAGACTGAAAAGTTTATTCGTAGGCTGAAAAGTTTATTCGTCTAGTACGAATAAAGCAAAAATTTATTCGTATAACATATTTGTACAGCAAATGTACTGATTGCAGGATAATTATTGATCGTTGACTGGTTTTTCAGACGTTGTATATATATATACAGATGGAATAAGTACAATATGAACCTTCAACGCTAACATTTGTCAAAAGATGACATATGTGTATCATTTTTCAACATGAAATTTTGCTAATTATTCTTCCGCATATGTGTAGGCACAGCAGAGTGTAGACCCTTTTATATTTCTAGAGTATACACATTATTCAATAATCTTATATTTGTGTCTCAGTTGTTTTTACTGGACATTATTCACATGGATGAGCAACCTCTAAATACACTCCATCCTCTAAATGCTGGCAAGGTTATAATTCGACTAGGTCAAAGTCATAATCTTCTGAAAATAAAACCAAACGTAAATCATATATTTGTAGTATACAATAAACAAACATAAGAAAAAACAGTTTCTATTGTGTACTTCTTGTACATCAGAACATTTATCATATAATACTTTGCTTTGTTGGTTACAGTACTTGTGTTTGGGTTTGTTTTTGTATGCTTTACGGTTTCAATTCCGAATTTTCGTAATGTTGTTCCATACGAGTTGAAGTGTTTTCGACAAGTGGAATAAATCCGTGGTCATTTGTGAAACAGATATTCCATAACGATCAACCAACTTAACCAAGAGGAACCCTTGGTTCAATAGCTACTGTGTTAGCAATAACCTTCTATCAAGGAAATCCTGACATGAACCACAATCTCTGGAATATCGTATCAACTGAGAGTTATATACTCCATATGCAGGTGCTGCTGGAATGTTGCTACATAACAATGGGAAGTTCACAATGGGAGAATTAAAATCATCTCTTTTGTCGTAAAGTTTCGTTCTTAACCGCCCCTAACTGTCATTTGCGAGGTGTAGGTCAAGGTATGAAGCAGACCTATCTGAAGTATCCTTTATTTCAAGCTCAATATGATAGATGCGATCAACGAAATCACCAAGCCTAGAATTATTTAGTGAAAGGACATCATATATATGGCGGAATGCTAAATTAAAGGATCGGGCTAGCTTCTTTTCGTTTTACTTGAGAAGTCCTTGTATGAAATCTACCTCATATGAACAAAGGAACAAGTCGGTGAGAAAAGGAGCACAGTTTGTACTCATGGCTATGCCGACTGTCTGCTGAAAAACACGTCCACCAAACATAACAATATGTTGTAAATCAAAAACTCGAGCATGTTGATGATATCAGTTTGTAGATGTGCATATATTAATCATAAATAATGACTAGCAACAAAATATTAAAATATGTGACACATGTCATATTATGGCCTAATCCTATCACAAAACATTCATTAAAATAAGTGCAGTTCGTGTCCGTCATTGGGTGATGTGGTGTTATTTTCATTGTTTCTACGCCACCCTGATATCCTATATACTACATGTACATTAAACTTACCCCGTTTTTCAATAATGCTTGCTCGGCTTTCTATTCTATGTAATATTCTAGCTATTGATTCGTGTCCATTTTTCTGTGCATACAGTAGAGCCGTCCATCCGTAAATATCTGATATCCTTATATCTGCTCCGTTTTCTAAGAGAAGCTTTACAAACGTTGTACGTTGTTATATTACTTGCCTTCTGAAGATCATTTTGATTGATTGCAACAAACAAACGATCAGAAAGTGCATGATTTTGTGATTTTGCTGCAGCTGCACCCATTACGTCTGTTCTTAAGTGGACTCGTGTGCAATAATAAATCTCTCTTTTGTAAATGGTATTTTATGTTCCAGGGCTATAAAAAGATTCGCCTTATTCGATCTCTTAAAAAGTTTATATTCCGATACCAATATCTTGTCGAAATATATTCCGTCTCTGCAGAAAAAATTATAAGCGATGCATTTTCATATAGTGAAAATGTATAAAGATAAAGAGTCAAAAAATTTGTTTGTCAATGTGTGACGTAAACATATTTTTGACATTTACGTCACCGATTATGGTACTGCTTTGACAACTATTTTACCAATTTTGTTCCTGTATTTAAATACTGTTACAGTGACAGCCGGAACCTTTGAACCGTAATGAGAGCGGGAGGTTTGGCGCCTTAAAATCTGATTCAACCCACCATTTCTTTAGAAATGCCTGTACCAAGTCAGGGTCATTACGGTTTTCACAGTTTTCCGGTTGTTGACTGATTTTGTCTGTTTATATAATTATGAGTTTTGACTTTCCCTTTGTAAGATTATTCGGAGTTCGGTAATTTTGTTATTACCTTTATTTGAGATAAATAATATCTAATCGTTGAAGTCTGGGATTTACTAAATGTTGTTCCGACTTTCATCATTTATATATAGTTATTTACTAATGACACAATTCACACTGAAGAGATCGTGAACTTCTACAATTGTCGTACTGGGCGTCATTTCTCCCTTGGAGAGTTTTGATATTTCAGAGGAATAAACAATTTAAAGGTTATCAACAGCAATTTTGGAAAACCGAATGGAGGTGTAGCGCAAGTCGTGTGGTTGCTATAATATTTACAAATAATTTTCAATATACTGTACACAGTGAACCCAAAGATCCGAAAGGAAATTTTATTATATTAGATGTCTCTACCCAGGAACAGCGTATCTCCTTAGTGGCACTCTATGGACCAAATGAGGGCTCACCTAATTTTTTTCAAAATTTAAAAAGTAAACTCGTGTCACCAAGTGACACTTCTATTATGATCGGGGGAGACTGGAATGTTGTCCAGAACCTCAGTTTTGATACTGATAATTATTTACATAAAAATAGCTTAAAATCTCATGACAAAGTTCTTGAAATAAGTATCTATCCAGATCTAATTGATGTATGGCGAAAATGCACAGAGAGGAGAGACGCTTTACTTGGCATGATCCAAACAGAAAGCAGAGTCGATTAGACTATATTCTTATCTCTACTGATCTTGCAGGTTTTATTAAAGGCAGTGAAATTGAACCGAGTTATAGATCAGATCATTCACCAGTGTCAGTCTCATTCCAATTTCATAATCAAGAAAGAGGTCGTGGAACTTGGAAGTTTAATAACAGTCTCCTCTATGACCCGGATTATGTCACACTGGTGAAAATTTGTATGTATGAAGTCATTCTCCAGCATAGTATCCAAACCCAAGACGAAGATCTTACATTTAGTATTAATGGTCCACTACTATGGGAAATAATACAAATGACTATTAGAGGGGAAACTATTGCATTTGCAAGTCATAAAAAAGGCAAAGAGAAAAAGGGAAAAGGAATTAGAAAAAAATCTAGAAAATCTGTATGTAACTTTTAATGAAAATCCAACCGAGATAAAAAAGCAAAATATTGATGTAAATGAAACAGAATTAAACAATTTAAGGGATGAAAAAAATAAGGAATTAAATATTCGTGCCAAGGCTGAGTGGCAGGTAGAGGGGGAAAAGAGTACAAATTATTTGTGTAGCCTTGAAAAGCTTCAATTTACTGGAAAAACTTATCCCCAAATTGAGAGTAGAAAATACTGAGAAAACAGATTTATCACAGATTATTAAAGAACAAGCCAACTTCTATGGAAATCTATATTCATCTGATAAAAATACTTCCCATAGACATCAACTGTTCTTTGATAAAACAAACCCTTTTTAACTTCTTGACAGAAGATGATAAAGAAAAATGTGAAGGTCCCTTCTCTACAGAAGAGTGTCTCAAAGCTCTAAAAGAAAAATGAAGAACAATAAAACCCCAGGGTTGGACGGTTCACCTCTGAATTTGATGTTTTTGAAATTGGAATGATGTATACATTTATCTTGTTCGATCATTAAATACTGCTGGGGAAGTTGGTCGTTTATCAATATCACAAAGACAGGGTGTAATTGCATGTATCACAAGGAAGATAGATCCAAATCTCACTTGAAAAATTGGAGACCTATTAGTTTATTGAATGTAGATCTAAATTAGGTTCGTCTGTAATTGCAAACCGTATAACAAATGTCTTAGACAAATTAATAGGTTCATCTCAAAAGGATTTTTTGAAGGAACTGCACTAGATTTATTTTTGACCTAATAGAGAGGGCAGAGAAAGAGAATATTCCTGGAATTATTTATTTTGAGAAGGCACTTGACACTGTGGAATGGTTTTTTTCTGTTAGAAAGTCTTGATTTTTTTCGGTTTTGGTAGAGATTTGTGCAACTGGGTAAAAACCTTGTACACTGATCAGACAAGTTGTATTCTAAATAATGGTCACTGTTCAGAATTGTTTGACATTACTAGAGGAGTGCGCCAAAGGATCCTCTTTCTCCTTATCTTTTTATTTTAGTTATGGAAATTGTAAGCGCTACTCTTAAAAATGACCCAACAATTTCAGGGATTAAATTAAATGACTGAATATTTAGCAAGTCAATATGCCGATGACACCTCGCTTACTTTAGAAGATGATCCAGTGTCTTTGGAAAGATGCTTACAAATATTTGATAAATTTGGTGACTGTGCTTGTTTGAGAGCCAACTTAGACAAACATACAGGCTGTTTGGTTTGGTTCTGGGTATGGGTATGGTTGTGGCATCGAGAACTTACCTCATCGTAATTTACTTTGGAATCACTCCTGAAAATTTAGTCTTGGGTATTGAATTCGACCTCGGTTGCCCAAATAAGGTTTTTACAATTTCCATACAAAGTTTTTAAAAAATCCGTATTGAATTCATGGATCCATAGAGAATTGTCATATGTTGCTAAAATTAAAACTGGCACTTCCCATTCTCACACAAGTTCTTTCTGTTTTATCAAATCCCTCAAAGAAACATTCATAGACATTCAAAATATTTTCTTTCGATTCCTTTGGAATAATGAAAGAGACAAAATCAAACGATAGTGTATCATGAATAATTATGAAGAAGGGGGACTGAAATTACCACATATTGAAAGTTATTGCTATGCACTGAAAATGTCTTGGATTCAAAAACTATTAGATCAAATGAACCATTCTCAATGGAAACTAATCCTTTTAGATAAAAATGTCGGAATTGAAAAAATCTCTACTAAGCTTAACCCATTTTGGAGGGAGGGTTTCCTAAATTGGTCAAAAATAGTATAGAGTGAGGAAGTAAACGATGCCACCCATGTCAACTGCCAACCCATTTGGTTAAACCCAAGCATAAAAATTAATGGAAACGTTGCGCTAAATGAAAAATGGCAAGAAAAGGGAATGTTTTTCATAAATGATATTATGAAAACATATGGTAATGGATTAATGTCTGTGGAGGAGCTTGATTTGAAATAACAAATTACAAATACATGTATGTTCTATAATAGTTTATTAAGTTGCCTCCCGAGATTATGGAAACGCCTCATTCAAAATAGTGCAAGGACTTTGTCTGTGACTGGGTCCAACATGGAACAATTTGATAACACTAGAAATTGCATTAAGCCATGTAAAACTTTCTATTATGTAATTTAATAGTTTATTATTAAATTCGTTTATTGTATTAAGTTATTCCGATTAACAAGTCTAAAAATCCTGTTTATATAATGCCTAATTTGCCGCCAAATTGCAGCACGAGCTTCTGTATTTCTCAAGTCTAATAGACCTTTAAAAACGAGTGTTTCCGTGTAGGATATTCAGTTGTAAAGGAGATACGAAGGATTGAGGACACAACAAAACAGCCATAAGATGCCTAGAGGTCGGGGTGTAAGGAGACAAAGACGTCAGCAGCATTATCCACTGCGGAACAGACGGGGTCAGGTGCAACGTGACAATCCTCAAAGAGAAGTGGAACAAATAGCGGCAGAACCTGAAGCAGTGCCACATGTTCCTGAGGTCCAGTTACCGGAACCAGAAATTAATTTGCCACCTAATGCACCAGCACACACCAACACTATTGGTGTACAAGCAGACAATAATGTCATAAATGGTGAGGACTTTATTTCTGAAAATACACCATTAACAATTAATAATGCCCCATTAGTTGTGCCTTTATGTAATGAAACTGATTTATTTATCAGTCAAAGTTTAAAGGAAAACATATATCTTGCCTTGTTGTTACATCAAAGTTGTTAAGTACCCAGTGAACCAAAAATGAATAGCTTGACTGTTTTAAATGGCAATGTAGTAGTTAACACTGAAAACAAAAATTTAAAATAAAAAATATTGAAAATAGAGAATCATGGACTGATGCCTTTTGTAATTTTGCAAAGGTCGCATTACAAAGACATCCTATGTTAGCAACCGACTTGATATCATATATGATTTTAATAAGAGGAGCTGTATCTGACGCTTTATTTGAGCGGGTATACAATTATGATAAGCAATTCAGATTAAGAATGCACAAAATCCTATTAGGTCATGGTCACAAATAGATGGCAACCTCTGGTTTCGTTTTATTGCAAAGGGTGCATTAGGTGGTCAACTGTCTCAACAACCTCAAATAGAGTATGGGTTTTGTTATGATTTTAATTTTAGAAAAGGATGTTTTCGCATGAATTGCAGATACAAACATGTATGTTTAAAATGTAATCCTTCTGTTTTATGCAATACCTTTAAAAATAGTCATGTTAATCGATCAGTTAGGGCGGTACAAAACAGTAACCTATTTAATCGTACAAGTAGTCTCACGCAGCCTATGGCAACTAATGTCAATCAAATAAGACCAAATATTCATCAGACAAGATTTAGTTTCAGACCACCTGTTGGTGCAAATCCTCAAAATGTTCGATTTTAAATTTTTCAGATAAAAGTATACACAGATTTAATGTACCAATATCCACCGTGGAGTTAGATAAAGTTTTACGTGTTATCCAAAGATGGATGATGCTGAGTTATTGTCCTTTGGGTTTAAATATGGTTTCAAATTACATTATGAAGGTTCTAGACGACTAATTGAAACAAAAAAATTAAAATCAGTTGTGCAAAAACCCTTAGCAGCTAAGGAAAAGATTGAAAATGAAATACAAAATGGGAGAATAGCTGGTCCATTTTCAAAACGGCCTATATGGAACCTTAGATGTTCTCCAGTAGGCATAGTGCCAAAAAAGACTTCCGGTTATCGATTAATAACTCCTTTATCATATCCACCATCTAATAGTGTAAATGATTTTATTGATAAAAAATTTCAACAGTTCAATACTTGTCATTTGATAAAGCAATATCGATTGTTCAGAAATTGGACAAAAATGCTCTTATTGCAAAAATGGATATAAAATCAGCATTTCGACTACTGCCCGTTTATCCGGGAGACTTCAATTTATTGGGCTTCAAAATTGATTCTGATTATTTCATCGATAAATGTATACCAATGGGCTGTTCAATCAGTTGCTCAACATTTGAAAAAAATTCTACATTTTTGCACTGGCTTACAACGAAAGAGTCGAACTCAGAAAATTTAGATCATTATCTTGATGATTTCTTTTTTGCCGGAAAGGCCAATTCAAATGATTGTCAGTCACTAATGACTACTTTTATAAATATATGTAAGAAATTACAAGTGCCAATTGCTGATGAAAAGACGGAAGGCCCCACTTGTGTCATGGAATATTTAGGTTTGACAATTGATACTCGGGAGATGACTGTAAAAATTCCAGATAAGAAAATGAAAGAACTATTAGTTCTGATTAGAGAAGTTGCCTTTTCTAAAAAAGTAACATTGAACAAACTTCAGTCTTTATGTGGCGTTCTTGCATTTTGCACAAGGGCTATTCCAGCAGGCAGAGCCTTTAGTAGGCGTTTATAAATGGCTACATCAAAAGCAAAAAAACCATTTCATTTAATCAGAATTACAAAAGAAATATTTAATGACTTGATGATATGGAAAATGTTTGTTGAAAATTTTAACGGGACATCTTTTATTCTTGATGATACATGGCTGTCTAATTTTGATATGCAACTGTTTACTGACAGTGCTGGTGGCATAGGAAAAGGATGTGGGTGTTACTTATTTGGGAAATGGTCTATGTTACAGTGGCCAGTTGAGTGGTATCATGCTGATATTTTAAAAGATATTACCTTTTTAGAAATGATTCCTATTGTTTTGTCAGTGTTTTTATGGGATCGTGTATTTAAAAGAAAGAAAATTGCTTTTCATGTTGACAACCTAGCAGTTGTTACAGTGTTGAACTCGAAGTCATCCAAATCTCCAAGAGTAATGAATTTGTTGAGGTTTATAGTTTATTGATCAATGATGGGACATTTCCATATGAAAGCTTTTCATATTTCGTCTGCCAATAACTGTGTTGCTGATGCCCTTTCTCGTGGTCAATTTCAGAAATTCAAAGAATTGGCACCGGAAGCAGATACCTTTCCAACTGCAGTTCCCATGGAATTTTGGAGCCTTTTAAACTCGACTTTGTAAATTTAGTTGAAAATTCTTTATCTGTAAACACATGGAATGTATATGTTAATGCTGAAAAATCATTTGAAAAATTTAGAAAAAATTATGACCTCAAAAATGTTTAGCCAGTTCACATTTCACGTCTAATAAACTTTATTGTTTATTTGGCAAAAAATTCCTACTCGCCAAATATTGCCAAATCTTATATAGCAGCTATTGGTTTTAAAATGAAAATGAATAATCTTACTGACAGTACCGACTCATTTATAGTCAAAAAATTATTGAAAGGTATGTCAAAAACATATAAGCGTGCTGACATCAGAAGGCCAATAACTGTCGAGATACTTGCTGATATAATTAGAATTCTGCCACAAATATGCAATTCGACATACGAGGCCAAACATTTTTCAGTCGTTTTTGTCCTTGCATTCCGTGCCTTTTTAAGAATTGGAGAAACTGTTGAATCGGGTACATCCTCTCGTGTTATACAAAAACGTGATGTTATATTGAATCATACCGACAAAAGTGTTTCGGGTTACTATTAATTCTTCCAAAACTGATCAATATGGTTTAAAAACCAAGCTTGTTTTAAATTCTGAATTTGTCAATCTGTCTTTATATGATCAGTTACATCAATATTTCAGTTCGGCCAAGCATAAACGGGTCATTCTTTTGTCATTTCAATCATGAGAAGGTTACTAGATATCAAGTAACTGTTATTCTTAAATCGGCACTGAGATTTTTGGGTTATAATGAGAATGACTATAACACACATTCTTTCCGTATAGGGGCTGCAACGCATGCAGCAAAAATGGGTAAATCCGATGACGAAATAATAACTATGGGTTGATGGAAATCGGATTCCTATAAAAGATATATAAGAATAGACACAATAATTTGATTCATTTGAAAAGGGTTGGTAAATCACTTGTTATTTCAGAATTACCATTGTCAAGATATATATGGATTTTGGGTTCGTCCATTATTTTGCATGCAAAAAAACATATCAAGTCCAGGTTTACAGGACACAACTTAGTACTGGGATATTCAGTTTTATGGGCAGGTATTTCTGGTATGCGTTGGGATGAGTTAGTACCTATAGTTCATAGTATGACAAACTGCTTTGGAATTCCAAAAATGGTGCTAATACATTGTGGTGGAAATGATATTGGTATAGATCCTTGTGGAAAATTACTTTTTCATTTGAAATTTGCTGTTTATGTTATTAGCAAAATGTTACCAGGATCAATGATTGCTTATTCAAATATTTTGCCTAGGCGTACATGGCGTTATTCAAATAACACAGATGCTATGGAACGTACAGGAAAATGCTTAAACAGGGGTTTAAGGACATATTTATTACAAATAATAGTTATGCTATAGCTCATCCTGATTTTGATGATTCATATTCAGCCTTATACGATGATGACGGTGTTCATTTATCTTTCATTGGAAAGGATATATTTATTAATACAATTCAAGAGGCCTTGTTTCAATTTCTGAGATATCCAAATTGTAATGTTTATCCAATAGAGCACATGAGTGTCGATTGATTATGTACATATTGATAATGATGATGATAGAAATGTTGAACGTGTGATGTTGTTGATATTTAGATGATGTATAATGTGAATTTATTGACAATTAAATTTGGAAATGAAAATGAATAGTTGGTATATTGATTTGTAATGAAATAGTTATGCTTATATGTCATTGCTTTCGATAAATTGTTTGGCTGATTAGCATGGCAAATAACATTTGCCATGCTAATTTGGCGAAATGTATCAACTTTGCTGCTCTGGTTGGCCCAAGCAGCTTGTTTTGTTACACTGATTGGTATACCCTTCAGTGATCCATCGTCAACTTGTTGTTATTTGTTGACAATATGTGTTGTTGAAGTAATAAAATGCCATGACATATAAGTAGCCAAATAAAATCGTTTGTTTTTAATTTACTTACCACAATTATTACTCAACAAATTACCGATATACCGGTCTACAATACAACTATTATTTGATCGTTAAAAAGTCAACAGTTGCATTTCAACCCTGTCTCAATACAGTTGCGAAATTATATACAATAATGTATTTTAATAGTTTATTATTAAATTCGTTTATTGTATTAAGTTATTCCGATTAACAAGTCTAAAACTTATATAACGCCAACATTAAAATATACTATGTTTAGACATCTCTTTATATAATGCCTAATTTGCCGCCAAATTGCAGCACGAATTTCTGTATTTCTCAGGTCTAACAAACCTTTAAAAACGAGTGTTTCCGTGTAGGATATTCAGTTGTAAAGGAGATACGAAGGATTGAGGACACAAAAACCCACCCTTCCCATCCCGTTTAAACATGATTTCTGCTGTTTTTATTTTATTTTGCAGTTTGGTGAAATTTTTAACGGACTAAAGGATATATAGAATTGTAAAAGTCAACATTACTCGTCATGGCGACAACTAGTTGATGTGGAATATGGCGAAATGTATCAACTTTGCTGCTCTGGTTGGCCCAAGCAGCTTGTTTTGTTACACTGATTGGTATACCCTTCAGTGATCCATCGTCAACTTGTTGTTATTTGTTGACAATATGTGTTGTTGAAGTAATAAAATGCCATGACATATAAGTAGCCAAATAAAATCGTTTGTTTTTAATTTACTTACCACAATTATTACTCAACAAATTACCGATATACCGGTCTACAATACAACTATTATTTGATGGTTAAAAAGTCAACAGTTGCATTTCAACCATGTCTCAATACGGTTGCGAAATTATATACAATAACATATTTTTGAAAATATATACTGAAAGACCGATTAATTCTCAAAATAAATGGGAAAATCTGTTGAATATTAAAGAAGTAAATTGGGAATTTGCTTACATTTTATCAAATGACTGCACTCTTGATAATACATTGAAAATGTTTCAGTACAAGGTTATCCACAGAACCAGCCCTACAAAAACATATTTGTATAAATATAGGCTAGTTAAAACTGAAATGTGTGTTTTTTGTGGAGAAACAATTCTGCACCTCTTCTGAGAGTGCAACATAGTAAATAACATCTGGCTTGAAATATATGAGCATTGGCAGATCAGGTCTGTGGGGGTCTCTCGGGTCTCTCCAGGAGAGACATACTCCTAGGAATTGCAAATGTAGATTACTTGTATATAAATTCAATTCTGCTAATTACAAAATATTATATTTATTCCTGTAAGTTCAAAACAGTAGTTCCTTCTTTTCAGTAGTAATATCTTTGCTCAGGTCCAAATATAAAATAGAAATATTTTCTGCATCAATGCTGCCTCCTGCAAAGAGAGAGAGAGTTCGGGATATATGACATTGTTCTTTTCACGGGTGAGGATTAAGAAACAGCATGGGGTGGGGGTGTCAAAAACTGTTTTTGTGTTTTTGCTTATTTCATATATTGTACCACATTGTTGATGCATGGTATAGTTAAAAAACATCTTTTGCATGATCAAACTGTATATATATATTTATTTATTATGCAGACATGAACATGATGCATGTAAATTGTACATTAGGCAACAATAAAAAGTAAAATTGCAAAAAAAAACAATTATGCTAATATCAAGAATACGAGCAATCACCTCTCGCCTTCACTCGCTGAACAAATAAAAGACCACCACATTTGCCAAACAATTATCGTATCAGTCTCCTGATAAGTGTGATAAAACATATTGAATCTAGTCTTGTACTTCGTACTATGATCTTCAGTGGGAACTGTTGGATATAAAATAAAATATCACCTCCAGGGCAGGATTCATTCTCACAAAATTGTAGAGCGGAGGTTTGAGGTAACATACCTCGGACTCAGCATGGAGTGACAATGAGTAGGTCGTATTTGCAGAATGATATACCACATGCTGAACAAATAAAAGACCACCACATTTGACAAACAATTATCGTAGCAGTCTGCTGATAAGTGTGATCAAAAACATTGAATCTAGTCTTGTACTTCGTACCATGGCCCTCAGTGGGAACAGTTGGTTATAAAACAAAATATCACCTCCGCGGCAGGATACAATCTCACAACATTATCGTGCGTAGGTTGCAGGTTACAGACCTCGGACTCAGCACGGAACAAAAAGGAGTCGGTCGTGCTTGCAAAATACTATGTTTCATATACGTTAAATACAACGTTTGGTATCTCTTCATATTCACACGTTTTTATTGTACTGAAAATTAACAAAATTAAGTTGTTCTTTTTCGCTATTCGTCCATTTGTAATGAACAAGGGTAATCCCATAAATTGGAAATGTGCCACCAATTGTTACGGAACTGCTTATCATTTCTTCGGAACACCTGAGTTCACCTCTACTTTTTTGTGGTGTTTATATTTCTCAATCTTCAGTTTTATAGTGTTTTGCAGATCATGGTTTGTCCTTTTTCTTTTAGCCACTGTATTGTATGTCCTTCTTAGATTTACCGCTTCTGACTCCCCTCTCTGGTGTTTTGAAACGTTTCTTAAGCATTTTTTTACTTTTGCGTTTTGATTCTAATTACTTATATGAGTTATATTACTTACCTCATCATTTATCTTCTGGTTGATTTTATTTTTGTTTCTCGTAGCATGTCAACATAATGGCGATTTTCAACATACGTTTTGTTTTCAAATCAAACAGTTTTGACTACTTATTCTTATTTTGCTGTGAGTTGTATCACTTGCTTTATCATTTTTCTGTTTGTAATTGATTTGTTGTGGTAAAATGACAGTACACATGTAATTTTCAACAACCGATATGTTTTTGTAACGAGAGAGAATGCATAAAAGGCACCATGGGGTAGCAGTAGGTAACAGTAACAAATAGTCATGCATTTTACAATAGGGCAGATAGGAGTGATTGTGGGTTCCTAAGATTACTTTAACCGAGCTTTTCAAGTTATGATTGGAATAGGTCATGATAGATTGTTGGGTTCGTTACTCACAATCTTTAGTTTTATAGATTTCTGTGGATCATTTTGCATAGGACATCGATTTTGCTATTATTTCTACTATCTCTGGCATGGATTTTCGATCTGGTCGGACGGTTTTCTAATTTGTTTTAGCATTTTGTTATCAACCAGTATATATGTAAGCTATCGCATTATTTATCCATTAACCTTTGATTGTGAAAAGAAAGTTTAAACGATGATGACAAGAATTCTACATATATAACAACAAGTCGAGCAATCACCTCTCACCTTCACTCGTTGAACAAATAAAAACCACCACATTTGACAAACAATTATCGCATCAGGCTGCTGAAAAGTGTGATACAAATATTGTATCTACTCTTGTACTTCGTGGGAAGACCCTCAGTGGGAACATTTGGTTATAAGACAAGAGTATCACCTCTATGGCAGGATAACATCTCCCAGAAATAAGGAGTGTAGGTTGCAGACCTTTGCATCAAGCACGCAACGAAAAGTAGTCGGTCGTGTTTGCAGAGTTATATGTTACATATACTTTAAATACCATCTTTGACATCTCCTAATGTGCACACCGTCTTCTTGTGCAGACATTTAACAGTTACACAGCGAGACACAATCTTCCAGACGTAATAAACGTAGGTTACAGGTCACAGACCTTTGCATCAGTATGGGACGAAAAGGAGTGGGTCGTGTGTGCAGCTATACGTTAAATATACAACACGTTTGATATCTTCTAATGATCACACGGTTTTCTTGTACTGAAAATTAAAGAGTTGACGTTCGTTGTTGTATAATTGTACCTACCTTATTTACGGGTTTTTTGTTGGGTTTTTTTTGTTGTTGTTTTTTTTTGCATGGTTATTGCATCAGTCCTAGAAGCGATGAAGGATTATTATCATCTTCCTATGGATCAATAATACTTGCTCGGTTTCCTATTCTATCAAATATTCTAGTTATTGATTCGTGTCCATTTTCCTGTGCATACAGATGAGCCGTCCATCCGTAAATATCTTACATCCTTATATCTGCTCCATTCTCTAAGAAAATGGGATTCCACCAAAATTATTCATACAGTTAACTTTTGCTCCTTATGATATTGCTTTGCATGCCTCTTGAAAATTGCTTCTATTTATTGATTTAAACAGACGATAAAAGAGGTCAGGACCTTTTGATTTTGTTGCACCCGCACCCATGTGACTGCCCTTATATATATTTATTTTTTAATATTCGATAGGAAATAATATTGTATGAAAAGAACATTTTTCAGTGGGGTTCGTGTTACGCGATCTTTAGTTTTATGTGTATGTTTTGTAGATCGTTGTTTGTCCCTTTGTTCTATTTTCTTTTGGCCAGTGTTGTCTGTTCTTCTTCAATATACGATTCTGATTACCCCTTTGGTATCTTCAAACTCTTCTTAAACATTATATACTTATTTATTTGCTAATAAATGTTATTTTCTTTGTAACTTAAAAGATCATAGCGTTCTTTATAATAACATTGCTCGCTATGTTATATCAGGGTTGGCATATTCCTCATATGTTGAACATATTTTCATGACTGCATTATTTCACAAAGAGGGAAAGCTTGGGCCCATAGAATAGTTTTATCCTAACACTTTTTATTTAAATGCCTGTTTTAAGCCAGGAAACTGAGTGGTGCTGTATATCGTTTTGCGATTTTTCATTCGATTTTGGAATTGTTCCGACAGTGTGGTATTTTTTGCTTTTCTAGATTTTTGAACTGTTCCGACAGTGTGGTATTTTTTAACTGTTCCGACAGTGTGGTATTTTTGAACTGTTCCGACAGTGTGGTATTTTGGAACTGTTCCGACAGTGTGGTATTTTGGAAATGTTCCGACAGTGTGGTATTTTGGAACTGTTCCGAGAGTGTGGTATTTTGGAACTGTTCCGACAGTGTGGTATTTTGGAAATGTTCCGACAGTGTGGTATTTTGGAACTGTTCCGAGAGTGTGGTATTTTGGAACTGTTCCGACAGTGTTGTATTTTGGAACTGAACAGTTCCAAAATACCACACTGTTGGAACAGTTCAAAAATACACACTGTCGGAACAGTTCCAAAATACCACACTGTCGGATCAGTTCCAAAATATCACATTGTCGGAACAGTTCCAAAATACAACACTGTCGGAACAGTTCCAAAATACCACACTCTCGGAACAGTTCCAAAATACCACACTGTCGGAACAGTTCCAAAATACCACATTGTCGGAACAGTTCCAAAATACCACACTGTCGGAACAGTTCCAAAATACCACACTGTCGGAACATTTCCAAAATACCACACTGTCGGAACAGTTCCAAAATACCACACTGTCGGAACAGTTCAAAAATACCACACTGTCGGAACAGTTCAAAAATACCACACTGTCGGAACAGTTCAAAAATCTAGAAAAGCAAAAAATACCACACTGTCGGAACAATTCCAAAATCGAATGAAAAATCGCAAAACGATATACAGCACCACTCAGTTTCCTGGCTTAAAACAGGCATTTAAATAAAAAGTGTTAGGATAAAACTATTCTATGGGCCCAAGCTTTCCCTCTTTGTGAAATAATGCAGTCATGAAAATATGTTCAACATATGAGGAATATGCCAACCCTGATATAACACAGCGAGCAATGTTATTATAAAGAACGCTATGATCTTTTAAGTTACAAAGAAAATAACATTTATTAGCAAATAAATAAGTATATAATGTTTAAGAAGAGTTTGAAGATACCAAAGGGGTAATCAGAATCGTATATTGAAGAAGAACAGACAACGCTGGCCAAAAGAAAATAGAACAAAGGGACAAACAACGATCTACAAAACATACACATAAAACTAAAGATCGCGTAACACGAACCCCACTGAAAAATGTTCTTTTCATACAATATTATTTCCTATCGAATATTAAAAAATAAATATATATAAGGGCAGTCACATGGGTGCGGGTGCAACAAAATCAAAAGGTCCTGACCTCTTTTATCGTCTGTTTAAATCAATAAATAGAAGCAATTTTCAAGAGGCATGCAAAGCAATATCATAAGGAGCAAAAGTTAACTGTATGAATAATTTTGGTGGAATCCCATTTTCTTAGAGAATGGAGCAGATATAAGGATGTAAGATATTTACGGATGGACGGCTCATCTGTATGCACAGGAAAATGGACACGAATCAATAACTAGAATATTTGATAGAATAGGAAACCGAGCAAGTATTATTGATCCATAGGAAGATGATAATAATCCTTCATCGCTTCTAGGACTGATGCAATAACCATGCAAAAAAAAACAACAACAAAAAAAACCCAACAAAAAACCCGTAAATAAGGTAGGTACAATTATACAACAACGAACGTCAACTCTTTAATTTTCAGTACAAGAAAACCGTGTGATCATTAGAAGATATCAAACGTGTTGTATATTTAACGTATAGCTGCACACACGACCCACTCCTTTTCGTCCCATACTGATGCAAAGGTCTGTGACCTGTAACCTACGTTTATTACGTCTGGAAGATTGTGTCTCGCTGTGTAACTGTTAAATGTCTGCACAAGAAGACGGTGTGCACATTAGGAGATGTCAAAGATGGTATTTAAAGTATATGTAACATATAACTCTGCAAACACGACCGACTACTTTTCGTTGCGTGCTTGATGCAAAGGTCTGCAACCTACACTCCTTATTTCTGGGAGATGTTATCCTGCCATAGAGGTGATACTCTTGTCTTATAACCAAATGTTCCCACTGAGGGTCTTCCCACGAAGTACAAGAGTAGATACAATATTTGTATCACACTTTTCAGCAGCCTGATGCGATAATTGTTTGTCAAATGTGGTGGTTTTTATTTGTTCAACGAGTGAAGGTGAGAGGTGATTGCTCGACTTGTTGTTATATATGTAGAATTCTTGTCATCATCGTTTAAACTTTCTTTTCACAATCAAAGGTTAATGGATAAATAATGCGATAGCTTACATATATACTGGTTGATAACAAAATGCTAAAACAAATTAGAAAACCGTCCGACCAGATCGAAAATCCATGCCAAAGATAGTAGAAATAATAGCAAAATCGATGTCCTATGCAAAATGATCCACAGAAATCTATAAAACTAAAGATTGTGAGTAACGAACCCAACAATCTATCATGACCTATTCCAATCATAACTTGAAAAGCTCGGTTAAAGTAATCTTAGGAACCCACAATCACTCCTATCTGCCCTATTGTAAAATGCATGACTATTTGTTACTGTTACCTACTGCTACCCCATGGTGCCTTTTATGCATTCTCTCTCGTTACAAAAACATATCGGTTGTTGAAAATTACATGTGTACTGTCATTTTACCACAACAAATCAATTACAAACAGAAAAATGATAAAGCAAGTGATACAACTCACAGCAAAATAAGAATAAGAAGTCAAAACTGTTTGATTTGAAAACAAAACGTATGTTGAAAATCGCCATTATGTTGACATGCTACGAGAAACAAAAAAAAAATCAACCAGAAGATAAATGATGAGGTAAGTAATATAACTCATATAAGTAATTAGAATCAAAACGCAAAAGTAAAAAAATGCTTAAGAAACGTTTCAAAACACCAGAGAGGGGAGTCAGAAGCCGTAAATCTAAGAAGGACATACAATACAGTGGCTAAAAGAAAAAGGACAAACCATGATCTGCAAAACACTATAAAACTGAAGATTGAGAAATATAAACACCACAAAAAAGTAGAGGTGAACTCAGGTGTTCCGAAGAAATGATAAGCAGTTCCGTAACAATTGGTGGCACATTTCCAATTTATGGGATTACCCTTGTTCATTACAAATGGACGAATAGCGATAAAGAACAACTTAATTTTGTTAATTTTCAGTACAATAAAAACGTGTGAATATGAAGAGATACCAAACGTTGTATTTAACGTATATGAAACATAGTATTTTGCAAGCACGACCGACTCCTTTTTGTTCCGTGCTGAGTCCGAGGTCTGTAACCTGCAACCTACGCACGATAATGTTGTGAGATTGTATCCTGCCGCGGAGGTGATATTTTGTTTTATAACCAACTGTTCCCACTGAGGGCCATGGTACGAAGTACAAGACTAGATTCAATGTTTTTGATCACACTTATCAGCAGACTGCTACGATAATTGTTTGTCAAATGTGGTGGTCTTTTATTTGTTCAGCATGTGGTATATCATTCTGCAAATACGACCTACTCATTGTCACTCCATGCTGAGTCCGAGGTATGTTACCTCAAACCTCCGCTCTACAATTTTGTGAGAATGAATCCTGCCCTGGAGGTGATATTTTGTTTTATATCCAACAGTTCCCACTGAAGATCATAGTACGAAGTACAAGACTAGATTCAATATGTTTTATCACACTTATCAGGAGACTGATACGATAATTGTTTGGCAAATGTGGTGGTCTTTTATTTGTTCAGCGAGTGAAGGCGAGAGGTGATTGCTCGTATTCTTGATATTAGCATAATTGTTTTTTTTTGCAATTTTACTTTTTATTGTTGCCTAATGTACAATTTACATGCATCATGTTCATGTCTGCATAATAAATAAATATATATATACAGTTTGATCATGCAAAAGATGTTTTTTAACTATACCATGCATCAACAATGTGGTACAATATATGAAATAAGCAAAAACACAAAAACAGTTTTTGACACCCCCACCCCATGCTGTTTCTTAATCCTCACCCGTGAAAAGAACAACGTCATATATCCCGAACTCTCTCTCTCTTTGCAGGAGGCAGCATTGATGCAGAAAATATTTCTATTTTATATTTGGACCTGAGCAAAGATATTACTACTGAAAAGAAGGAACTACTGTTTTGAACTTACAGGAATAAATATAATATTTTGTAATTAGCAGAATTGAATTTATATACAAGTAATCTACATTTGCAATTCCTAGGAGTATGTCTCTCCTGGAGAGACCCGAGAGACCCCCACAGACCTGATCTGCCAATGCTCATATATTTCAAGCCAGATGTTATTTACTATGTTGCACTCTCAGAAGAGGTGCAGAATGGTTTCTCCACAAAAAACACACATTTCAGTTTTAACTAGCCTACATTTATACAAATATGTTTTTGTAGGGCTGGTTCTGTGGATAACCTTGTACTGAAACATTTTCAATGTATTATCAAGAGTGCAGTCATTTGATAAAATGTAAGCAAATTCCCAATTTACTTCTTTAATATTCAACAGATTTTCCCATTTATTTTGAGAATTAATCGGTCTTTCAGTATATATTTTCAAAAATATGTTATTGTATATAATTTCGCAACTGTATTGAGACTTGGTTGAAATGCAACTGTTGACTTTTTAACCATCAAATAATAGTTGTATTGTAGACCGGTATATCGGTAATTTGTTGAGTAATAATTGTGGTAAGTAAATTAAAAACAAACGATTTTATTTGGCTACTTATATGTCATGGCATTTTATTACTTCAACAACACATATTGTCAACAAATAACAACAAGTTGACGATGGATCACTGAAGGGTATACCAATCAGTGTAACAAAACAAGCTGCTTGGGCCAACCAGAGCAGCAAAGTTGATACATTTCGCCATATTCCACATCAACTAGTTGTCGCCATGACGAGTAATGTTGACTTTTACAATTCTATATATCCTTTAGTCCGTTAAAAATTTCACCAAACTGCAAAATAAAATAAAAACAGCAGAAATCATGTTTAAACGGGATGGGAAGGGTGGGTTTTTGTGTCCTCAATCCTTCGTATCTCCTTTACAACTGAATATCCTACACGGAAACACTCGTTTTTAAAGGTTTGTTAGACCTGAGAAATACAGAAATTCGTGCTGCAATTTGGCGGCAAATTAGGCATTATATAAAGAGATGTCTAAACATAGTATATTTTAATGTTGGCGTTATATAAGTTTTAGACTTGTTAATCGGAATAACTTAATACAATAAACGAATTTAATAATAAACTATTAAAATACATTATTGTATATAATTTCGCAACTGTATTGAGACAGGGTTGAAATGCAACTGTTGACTTTTTAACGATCAAATAATAGTTGTATTGTAGACCGGTATATCGGTAATTTGTTGAGTAATAATTGTGGTAAGTAAATTAAAAACAAACGATTTTATTTGGCTACTTATATGCCATGGCATTTTATTACTTCAACAACACATATTGTCAACAAATAACAACAAGTTGACGATGGATCACTGAAGGGTATACCAATCAGTGTAACAAAACAAGCTGCTTGGGCCAACCAGAGCAGCAAAGTTGATACATTTCGCCAAATTAGCATGGCAAATGTTATTTGCCATGCTAATCAGCCAAACAATTTATCGAAAGCAATGACATATAAGCATAACTATTTCATTACAAATCAATATACCAACTATTCATTTTCATTTCCAAATTTAATTGTCAATAAATTCTCATTATACATCATCTAAATATCAACAACATCACACGTTCAACATTTCTATCATCATCATTATCAATATGTACATAATCAATCGACACTCATGTGCTCTATTGGATAAACATTACAATTTGGATATCTCAGAAATTGAAACAAGGCCTCTTGAATTGTATTAATAAATATATCCTTTCCAATGAAAGATAAATGAACACCGTCATCATCGTATAAGGCTGAATATGAATCATCAAAATCAGGATGAGCTATAGCATAACTATTATTTGTAATAAATATGTCCTTAAACCCCTGTTTAAGCATTTTCCTGTACGTTCCATAGCATCTGTGTTATTTGAATAACGCCATGTACGCCTAGGCAAAATATTTGAATAAGCAATCATTGATCCTGGTAACATTTTGCTAATAACATAAACAGCAAATTTCAAATGAAAATGTAATTTTCCACAAGGATCTATACCAATATCATTTCCACCACAATGTATTAGCACCATTTTTGGAATTCCAAAGCAGTTTGTCATACTATGAACTATAGGTATTAACTCATCCCAACGCATACCAGAAATACCTGCCCATAAAACTGAATATCCCAGTACTAAGTTGTGTCCTGTAAACCTGGACTTGATATGTTTTTTTGCATGCAAAATAATGGACGAACCCAAAATCCATATATATCTTGACAATGGTAATTCTGAAATAACAAGTGATTTACCAACCCTTTTCAAATGAATCAAATTATTGTGTCTATTCTTATATATCTTTTATAGGAATCCGATTTCCATCAACCCATAGTTATTATTTCGTCATCGGATTTACCCATTTTTGCTGCATGCGTTGCAGCCCCTATACGGAAAGAATGTGTGTTATAGTCATTCTCATTATAACCCAAAAATCTCAGTGCCGATTTAAGAATAACAGTTACTTGATATCTAGTAACCTTCTCATGATTGAAATGACAAAAGAATGACCCGTTTATGCTTGGCCGAACTGAAATATTGATGTAACTGATCATATAAAGACAGATTGACAAATTCAGAATTTAAAACAAGCTTGGTTTTTAAACCATATTGATCAGTTTTGGAAGAATTAATAGTAACCCGAAACACTTTTGTCGGTATGATTCAATATAACATCACGTTTTTGTATAACACGAGAGGATGTACCCGATTCAACAGTTTCTCCAATTCTTAAAAAGGCACGGAATGCAAGGACAAAAACGACTGAAAAAAGTTTGGCCTCGTATGTCGAATTGCATATTTGTGGCAGAATTCTAATTATATCAGCAAGTATCTCGACAGTTATTGGCCTTCTGATGTCAGCACGCTTATATGTTTTAGACATACCTTTCAATAATTTTTTGACTATAAATGAGTCGGTACTGTCAGTAAGATTATTCATTTTCATTTTAAAACCAATAGCTGCTATATAAGATTTGGCAATATTTGGCGAGTAGGAATTTTTTGCCAAATAAACAATAAAGTTTATTAGACGTGAAATGTGAACTGGCCAAACATTTTCGAGGTCATAATTTTTTCTAAATTTTTCAAATGATTTTTCAGCATTAACATATACATTCCATGTGTTTACAGATAAAGAATTTTCAACTAAATTTACAAAGTCGAGTTTAAAAGGCTCCAAAATTCCATGGGAACTGCAGTTGGAAAGGTATCTGCTTCCGGTGCCAATTCTTTGAATTTCTGAAATTGACCACGAGAAAGGGCATCAGCAACACAGTTATTGGCAGACGAAATATGAAAAGCTTTCATATGGAAATGTCCCATCATTGATCAATAAACTATAAACCTCAACAAATTCATTACTCTTGGAGATTTGGATGACTTCGAGTTCAACACTGTACCAACTGCTAGGTTGTCAACATGAAAAGCAATTTTCTTTCTTTTAAATACACGATCCCATAAAAACACTGACAAAACAATAGGAATCATTTCTAAAAAGGTAATATCTTTTAAAATATCAGCATGATACCACTCAACTGGCCACTGTAACATAGACCATTTCCCAAATAAGTAACACCCACATCCTTTTCCTATGCCACCAGCACTGTCAGTAAACAGTTGCATATCAAAATTAGACAGCCATGTATCATCAAGAATAAAAGATGTCCCGTTAAAATTTTCAACAAACATTTTCCATATCATCAAGTCATTAAATATTTCTTTTGTAATTCTGATTAAATGAAATGTTTTTTTTGCTTTTGATGTAGCCATCTATAAACGCCTACTAAAGGCTCTGCCTGCTGGAATAGCCCTTGTGCAAAATGCAAGAACGCCACAAAAAGACTGAAGTTTGTTCAATGTTACTGTTTTAGAAAAGGCAACTTCTCTAATCAGAACTAATAGTTCTTTCATTTTCTTATCTGGAATTTTTACAGTCATCTCCCGAGTATCAATTGTCAAACCTAAATATTCCATGACACAAGTGGGGCCTTCCGTCTTTTCATCAGCAATTGGCACTTGTAATTTCTTACATATATTTATAAAAGTAGTCATTAGTGACTGACAATCATTTGAATTGGCCTTTCCGGCAAAAAAGAAATCATCAAGATAATGATCTAAATTTTCTGAGTTCGACTCTTTCGTTGTAAGCCAGTGCAAAAATGTAGAATTTTTTTCAAATGTTGAGCAACTGATTGAACAGCCCATTGGTATACATTTATCGATGAAATAATCAGAATCAATTTTGAAGCCCAATAAATTGAAGTCTCCCGGATAAACGGGCAGTAGTCGAAATGCTGATTTTATATCCATTTTTGCAATAAGAGCATTTTTGTCCAATTTCTGAACAATCGATATTGCTTTATCAAATGACAAGTATTGAACTGTTGAAATTTTTTATCAATAAAATCATTTACACTATTAGATGGTGGATATGATAAAGGAGTTATTAATCGATAACCGGAAGTCTTTTTTGGCACTATGCCTACTGGAGAACATCTAAGGTTCCATATAGGCCGTTTTGAAAATGGACCAGCTATTCTCCCATTTTGTATTTCATTTTCAATCTTTTCCTTAGCTGCTAAGGGTTTTTGCACAACTGATTTTAATTTTTTTGTTTCAATTAGTCGTCTAGAACCTTCATAATGTAATTTGAAACCATATTTAAACCCAAAGGACAATAACTCAGCATCATCCATCTTTGGATAACACGTAAAACTTTATCTAACTCCACGGTGGATATTGGTACATTAAATCTGTGTATACTTTTATCTGAAAAATTTAAAATCGAACATTTTGAGGATTTGCACCAACAGGTGGTCTGAAACTAAATCTTGTCTGATGAATATTTGGTCTTATTTGATTGACATTAGTTGCCATAGGCTGCGTGAGACTACTTGTACGATTAAATAGGTTACTGTTTTGTACCGCCCTAACTGATCGATTAACATGACTATTTTTAAAGGTATTGCATAAAACAGAAGGATTACATTTTAAACATACATGTTTGTATCTGCAATTCATGCGAAAACATCCTTTTCTAAAATTAAAATCATAACAAAACCCATACTCTATTTGAGGTTGTTGAGACAGTTGACCACCTAATGCACCCTTTGCAATAAAACGAAACCAGAGGTTGCCATCTATTTGTGACCATGACCTAATAGGATTTTGTGCATTCTTAATCTGAATTGCTTATCATAATTGTATACCCGCTCAAATAAAGCGTCAGATACAGCTCCTCTTATTAAAATCATATATGATATCAAGTCGGTTGCTAACATAGGATGTCTTTGTAATGCGACCTTTGCAAAATTACAAAAGGCATCAGTCCATGATTCTCTATTTTCAATATTTTTTATTTTAAATTTTTGTTTTCAGTGTTAACTACTACATTGCCATTTAAAACAGTCAAGCTATTCATTTTTGGTTCACTGGGTACTTAACAACTTTGATGTAACAACAAGGCAAGATATATGTTTTCCTTTAAACTTTGACTGATAAATAAATCAGTTTCATTACATAAAGGCACAACTAATGGGGCATTATTAATTGTTAATGGTGTATTTTCAGAAATAAAGTCCTCACCATTTATGACATTATTGTCTGCTTGTACACCAATAGTGTTGGTGTGTGCTGGTGCATTAGGTGGCAAATTAATTTCTGGTTCCGGTAACTGGACCTCAGGAACATGTGGCACTGCTTCAGGTTCTGCCGCTATTTGTTCCACTTCTCTTTGAGGATTGTCACGTTGCACCTGACCCCGTCTGTTCCGCAGTGGATAATGCTGCTGACGTCTTTGTCTCCTTACACCCCGACCTCTAGGCATCTTATGGCTGTTTTGTTGTGTCCTCAATCCTTCGTATCTCCTTTACAACTGAATATCCTACACGGAAACACTCGTTTTTAAAGGTCTATTAGACTTGAGAAATACAGAAGCTCGTGCTGCAATTTGGCGGCAAATTAGGCATTATATAAACAGGATTTTTAGACTTGTTAATCGGAATAACTTAATACAATAAACGAATTTAATAATAAACTATTAAATTACATAATAGAAAGTTTTACATGGCTTAATGCAATTTCTAGTGTTATCAAATTGTTCCATGTTGGACCCAGTCACAGACAAAGGCCTTGCACTATTTTGAATGAGGCGTTTCCATAATCTCGGGAGGCAACTTAATAAACTATTATAGAACATACATGTATTTGTAATTTGTTATTTCAAATCAAGCTCCTCCACAGACATTAATCCATTACCATATGTTTTCATAATATCATTTATGAAAAACATTCCCTTTTCTTGCCATTTTTCATTTAGCGCAACGTTTCCATTAATTTTTATGCTTGGGTTTAACCAAATGGGTTGGCAGTTGACATGGGTGGCATCGTTTACTTCCTCACTCTATACTATTTTTGACCAATTTAGGAAACCCTCCCTCCAAAATGGGTTAAGCTTAGTAGAGATCTTTTCAATTCCGACATTTTTATCTAAAAGGATTAGTTTCCATTGAGAATGGTTCATTTGATCTAATAGTTTTTGAATCCAAGACATTTTCAGTGCATAGCAATAACTTTCAATATGTGGTAATTTCAGTCCCCCTTCTTCATAATTATTCATGATACACTATCGTTTGATTTTGTCTCTTTCATTATTCCAAAGGAATCGAAAGAAAATATTTTGAATGTCTATGAATGTTTCTTTGAGGGATTTGATAAAACAGAAAGAACTTGTGTGAGAATGGGAAGTGCCAGTTTTAATTTTAGCAACATATGACAATTCTCTATGGATCCATGAATTCAATACGGATTTTTTAAAAACTTTGTATGGAAATTGTAAAAACCTTATTTGGGCAACCGAGGTCGAATTCAATACCCAAGACTAAATTTTCAGGAGTGATTCCAAAGTAAATTACGATGAGGTAAGTTCTCGATGCCACAACCATACCCATACCCAGAACCAAACCAAACAGCCTGTATGTTTGTCTAAGTTGGCCCTCAAACAAGCACAGTCACCAAATTTATCAAATATTTGTAAGCATCTTTCCAAAGACACTGGATCATCTTCTAAAGTAAGCGAGGTGTCATCGGCATATTGACTTGCTAAATATTCAGTCATTTAATTTAATCCCTGAAATTGTTGGGTCATTTTTAAGAGTAGCGCTTACAATTTCCATAACTAAAATAAAAAGATAAGGAGAAAGAGGATGCCTTTGGCGCACTCCTCTAGTAATGTCAAACAATTCTGAACAGTGACCATTATTTAGAATACAACTTGTCTGATCAGTGTACAAGGTTTTTACCCAGTTGCACAAATCTCTACCAAAACCGAAAAAAATCAAGACTTTCTAACAAAAAAAAACCATTCCACAGTGTCAAGTGCCTTCTCAAAATAAATAATTCCAGGAATATTCTCTTTCTCTGCCCTCTCTATTAGGTCAAAAATAAATCTAGTGCAGTTCCTTCAAAAAATCCTTTTGAGATGAACCTATTAATTTGTCTAAGACATTTGTTATACGGTTTGCAATTACAGACGAACCTAATTTAGATCTACATTCAATAAACTAATAGGTCTCCAATTTTTCAAGTGAGATTTGGATCTATCTTCCTTGTGATACATGCAATTACACCCTGCCTTTGTGATATTGATAAACGACCAACTTCCCCAGCAGTATTTAATGATCGAACAAGATAAATGTATACATCATTCCAATTTCAAAAACATCAAATTCAGAGGTGAACCGTCCAACCCTGGGGTTTTATTGTTCTTCATTTTTCTTTTAGAGCTTTGAGACACTCTTCTGTAGAGAAGGGACCTTCACATTTTTCTTTATCATCTTCTGTCAAGAAGTTAAAAAGGGTTTGTTTTATCAAAGAACAGTTGATGTCTATGGGAAGTATTTTTATCAGATGAATATAGATTTCCATAGAAGCTGGCTTGTTCTTTAATAATCTGTGATAAATCTGTTTTCTCAGTATTTTCTACTATCAATTTGGGGATAAGTTATTCCAGTAAATTGAAGCTTTTCAAGGCTACAAAAATAATTTGTACTCTTTTCCCCCTCTACCTGCCACTCAGCCTTGGCACGAATATTTAATTCCTTATTTTTTTCATCCCTTAAATTGTTTAATTCTGTTTCATTTACATCAATATTTTGCTTTTTTTTATCTCGGTTGGATTTTCATTAAAAGTTACATACAGATTTTCTAGATTTTTTCCTAATTCCTTTTCCCTTTTTCTCTTTGCCTTTTTTATGACTTGCAAATGCAATAGTTTCCCCTCTAATAGTCATTTGTATTATTTCCCATAGTAGTGGATCATTAATACTAAATGTAAGATCTTCGTCTTGGGTTTGGATACTATGCTGGAGAATGACTTCATACATACAAATTTTCACCAGTGTGACATAATCCGGGTCATAGAGGAGACTGTTATTAAACTTCCAAGTTCCACGACCTCTTTCTTGATTATGAAATTGGAATGAGACTGACACTGGTGAATGATCTGATCTATAACTCGGTTCAATTTCACTGCCTTTAATAAAACCTGCAAGATCACTAGAGATAAGAATATAGTCTAATCGACTCTGCTTTCTGTTTGGATCATGCCAAGTAAAGCGTCTCTCCTCTCTGTGCATTTTCGCCATACATCAATTAGATCTGGATAGATACTTATTTCAAGAACTTTGTCATGAGATTTTAAGCTATTTTTATGTAAATAATTATCAGTATCAAAACTGAGGTTCTGGACAACATTCCAGTCTCCCCCGATCATAATAGAAGTGTCACTTGGTGACACGAGTTTACTTTTTAAATTTTGAAAAAAATTAGGTGAGCCCTCATTTGGTCCATAGAGTGCCACTAAGGAGATACGCTGTTCCTGGGTAGAGACATCTAATATAATAAAATTTCCTTTCGGATCTTTGGGTTCACTGTGTACAGTATATTGAAAATTATTTGTAAATATTATAGCAACCACACGACTTGCGCTACACCTCCATTCGGTTTTCCAAAATTGCTGTTGATAACCTTTAAATTGTTTATTCCTCTGAAATATCAAAACTCTCCAAGGGAGAAATGACGCCCAGTACGACAATTATAGAAGTTCACGATCTCTTCAGTGTGAATTGTGTCATTAGTAAATAACTATATATAAATGATGAAAGTCGGAACAACATTTAGTAAATCCCAGACTTCAACGATTAGATATTATTTATCTCAAATAAAGGTAATAACAAAATTACCGAACTCCGAACAATCTTACAAAGGGAAAGTCAAAACTCATAATTATATAAACAGACAAAATCAGTCAACAACCGGAAAACTGTGAAAACCGTAATGACCCTGACTTGGTACAGGCATTTCTAAAGAAATGGTGGGTTGAATCAGATTTTAAGGCGCCAAACCTCCCGCTCTCATTACGGTTCAAAGGTTCCGGCTGTCACTGTAACAGTATTTAAATACAGGAACAAAATAGGTAAAATAGTTGTCAAAGCAGTACCATAATCGGTGACGTAAATGTCAAAAATATGTTTACGTCACACATTGACAAAAAAAATTCTTGACATATTTGACTCTTTATCTTTATACATTTTCACTATATGAAAATGCATCGCTTATAATTTTTTCTGCAGAGACGGAATATATTTCGACAAGATATTGGTATCGGAATATAAACATTTTAAGAGATCGAATAAGGCGAATCTTTTTATAGCCCTGGAACATAAAATACCATTTACAAAAGAGAGATTTATTATTGCACACGAGTCCACTTAAGAACAGACGTAATGGGTGCAGCTGCAGCAACATCACAAAATCATGCACTTTCTTATCGTTTGTTTGTTGCAATCAATCAAAATGATCTTCAGAAGGCAAGTAATATACTATTAAAAGGAGCGGATGTAAATTGCACGAACTTCATTGGTGGAACCCCATTGATGGAACTGTGTAAAAGTAAGGAACACGACGAAGCACAACGTACAACGTTTGTAAAGCTTCTCTTAGAAAACGGAGCAGATATAAGGATATCAGATATTTACGGATGGACGGCTCTACTGTATGCACAGAAAAATGGACACGAATCAATAGCTAGAATATTACATAGAATAGAAAGCCGAGCAAGCATTATTGAAAAACGGGGTAAGTTTAATGTACATGTAGTATATAGGATATCAGAGTGGCGTAGAAACAATGAAAATAACACCACATCACCCAATGACGGACACGAACTGCACTTATTTTAATGAATGTTTTGTGATAGGATTAGGCCATAATATGACATGTGTCACATATTTTAATATTTTGTTGCTAGTCATTATTTATGATTAATATATGCACATCTACAAACTGATATCATCAACATGCTCGAGTTTTTGATTTACAACATATTGTTATGTTTGGTGGACGTGTTTTTCAGCAGACAGTCGGCATAGCCATGAGTACAAACTGTGCTCCTTTTCTCACCGACTTGTTCCTTTGTTCATATGAGGTAGATTTCATACAAGGACTTCTCAAGTAAAACGAAAAGAAGCTAGCCCGATCCTTTAATTTAGCATTCCGCCATATATATGATGTCCTTTCACTAAATAATTCTAGGCTTGGTGATTTCGTTGATCGCATCTATCATATTGAGCTTGAAATAAAGGATACTTCAGATAGGTATGCTTCATACCTTGACCTACACCTCGCAAATGACAGTTAGGGGCGGTTAAGAACGAAACTTTACGACAAAAGAGATGATTTTAATTCTCCAATTGTGAACTTCCCATTGTTATGTAGCAACATTCCAGCAGCACCTGCATATGGAGTATATAACTCTCAGTTGATACGATATTCCAGAGATTGTGGTTCATGTCAGGATTTCCTTGATAGAAGGTTATTGCTAACACAGTAGCTATTGAACCAAGGGTTCCTCTTGGTTAAGTTGGTTGATCGTTATGGAATATCTGTTTCACAAATGACCACGGATTTATTCCACTTGTCGAAAACACTTCAACTCGTATGGAACAACATTACGAAAATTCGGAATTGAAACCGTAAAGCATACAAAAACAAACCCAAACACAAGTACTGTAACCAACAAAGCAAAGTATTATATGATAAATGTTCTGATGTACAAGAAGTACACAATAGAAACTGTTTTTTCTTATGTTTGTTTATTGTATACTACAAATATATGATTTACGTTTGGTTTTATTTTCAGAAGATTATGACTTTGACCTAGTCGAATTATAACCTTGCCAACATTTAGAGGATGGAGTGTATTTAGAGGTTGCTCATCCATGTGAATAATGTCCAGTAAAAACAACTGAGACACAAATATAAGATTATTGAATAATGTGTATACTCTAGAAATATAAAAGGGTCTACACTCTGCTGTGCCTACACATATGCGGAAGAATAATTAGCAAAATTTCATGTTGAAAAATGATACACATATGTCATCTTTTGACAAATGTTAGCGTTGAAGGTTCATATTGTACTTATTCCATCTGTATATATATATACAACGTCTGAAAAACCAGTCAACGATCAATATGTATCCTGCAATCAGTACATTTGCTGTACAAATATGTTATACGAATAAATTTTTGCTTTATTCGTACTAGACGAATAAACTTTTCAGCCTACGAATAAACTTTTCAGTCTGCGAATAAACTTTCCTGGTACCCTGTAGCTATGTACAGCGGAGGGCGCAGACAAGTATGAAACTGGTACTAATGTAACGCGGACCACGAAGAAGACACCCTTGACAACATTTATGAAAGGCGAGGAATGACGCTTGTTTCTGTCCTTTTTGTTTAAATCTGACAAGTTTTCCGACTTTTTTGACATTGCAGGATAAACACAATATACGTATATTGTCGTTAAATATAAAATTCATTTGTACTCGCTGCGAAACAGGCCTGAAAAGCTCGCCGAAGGCTCGCTATTCTGCCTGTTTCTAAAGCTCGTACAAATAAATTTTATATTTACCGACAATGTACGTATATTGTATATATATATATAAAAACGTCTAAAATATAGCACAACGATATAAAAAAAGATGTTAAAATATAGCAAAAATAACTATAAGTCTACGAAAAGACTATAGTTAAATTGACGGATATTTCGTTTGACCGACAAGCTTCATCTGCGTCTGTAATCTGATTTGAAAGATTGTTACGTGACCATCAGTTATCGTGAAGTAAACATCATAATCTTGAACTCTCTCTTTTTTGTCCTTGATTCTCTTTCCAACTTGGATTGTGGTCAATGATATAAATTTTGGATCTGCCAAAGTCATTAAATGAGTACCCCGGCGACACAAAGTGTTGATTCACGGGCAAGAGCGTCTTTTTCGGAAGGTCACTTCTGTGTCCATTCATTCTTTTGTTGAATGGTTGTACACTTTCTTCCACGTATTGCGACCCGCAGACGTGACAGTCAAGGAGGTAAGCCACATTAGGTGTTTTGCAATTGACATTGCAAAAGATCTTATACTCCTTTCCTGTCGTCTTGCTATGGAACACTTGTGCGTGTTGCAATTGGAGACAGTACTTGCAATGCTTGTCACCACATGGTTTACACTGGCCGACCTGGTCCTTAGCTAGTTGGTAAATTTCATCATTACATTTTTTCTCATTGTTTTCATATTGTTTATAAATTAGTGTACACATATATTTGAATAATATAAAGTATAAAGTTCAAGATTATGATTTTTACGTCACGATAACTGATGGTCACGTAACAATCTTTCAAATCAGATTACAGACGCTGATGAAGCTTGTCTGTCAAGCGAAATATCCGTCAATTTGATTATAATTATAGTCTTTTTGTAGACTTATAGTTATTTTTGTTATATTTTAGCATCTTTTTTGCTATCGTTGTGCTACATTTTAGACATTTATTTATCATTTTTGTTTGTTTGCACAGAATCGTTAGCACTTGCCTCCGATCCGACATCCCGTAGGTTCATACGTTGGCTACTTTTTCAGACGTTTATGATCCGACATCCCGTAGGTTCATACGTTGGCTACTTTTTCAGACGTTTATATATATAAACGTCTGAAAAAGTAGCCAACGTATGAACCTACGGGATGTCGGATCGGAGGCAAGTGCTAACGATTCTGTGCAAACAAACAAAAATGATATATAAATGTCTAAAATGTAGCACAACGATAGCAAAAAAGATGCTAAAATATAACAAAAATAACTATAAGTCTACAAAAAGACTATAATTATAATCAAATTGACGGATATTTCGCTTGACAGACAAGCTTCATCTGCGTCTGTAATCTGATTTGAAAGATTGTTACGTGACCATCAGTTATCGTGACGTAAAAATCATAATCTTGAACTTTATACTTTATATTATTCAAATATATGTGTACACTAATTTATAAACAATATGAAAACAATGAGAAAAAATGTAATGATGAAATTTACCAACTAGCTAAGGACCAGGTCGGCCAGTGTAAACCATGTGGTGACAAGCATTGCAAGTACTGTCTCCAATTGCAACACGCACAAGTGTTCCATAGCAAGACGACAGGAAAGGAGTATAAGATCTTTTGCAATGTCAATTGCAAAACACCTAATGTGGCTTACCTCCTTGACTGTCACGTCTGCGGGTCGCAATACGTGGAAGAAAGTGTACAACCATTCAACAAAAGAATGAATGGACACAAAAGTGACCTTCCGAAAAAGACGCTCTTGCCCGTGAATCAACACTTTGTGTCGCCGGGGTACTCATTTAATGACTTTGGCAGATCCAAAATTTATATCATTGACCACAATCCAAGTTGGAAAGAGAATCAAGGACAAAAAAGAGAGAGTTCAAGATTATGATGTTTACTTCACGATAACTGATGGTCACGTAACAATCTTTCAAATCAGATTACAGACGCAGATGAAGCTTGTCGGTCAAACGAAATATCCGTCAATTTAACTATAGTCTTTTCGTAGACTTATAGTTATTTTTGCTATATTTTAACATCTTTTTTTATATCGTTGTGCTATATTTTAGACGTTTTTATATATATATATACAATATACGTACATTGTCGGTAAATATAAAATTTATTTGTACGAGCTTTAGAAACAGGCAGAATAGCGAGCCTTCGGCGAGCTTTTCAGGCCTGTTTCGCAGCGAGTACAAATGAATTTTATATTTAACGACAATATACGTATATTGTGTTTATCCTGCAATGTCAAAAAAGTCGGAAAACTTGTCAGATTTAAACAAAAAGGACAGAAACAAGCGTCATTCCTCGCCTTTCATAAATGTTGTCAAGGGTGTCTTCTTCGTGGTCCGCGTTACATTAGTACCAGTTTCATACTTGTCTGCGCCCTCCGCTGTACATAGCTACAGGGTACCAGGAAAGTTTATTCGCAGACTGAAAAGTTTATTCGTAGGCTGAAAAGTTTATTCGTCTAGTACGAATAAAGCAAAATTTATTCGTATAACATATTTGTACAGCAAATGTACTGATTGCAGGATAAATATTGATCGTTGACTGGTTTTTCAGACGTTGTATATATATATACAGATGGAATAAGTACAATATGAACCTTCAACGCTAACATTTGTCAAAAGATGACATATGTGTATCATTTTTCAACATGAAATTTTGCTAATTATTCTTCCGCATATGTGTAGGCACAGCAGAGTGTAGACCCTTTTATATTTCTAGAATATACACATTATTCAATAATCTTATATTTGTGTCTCAGTTGTTTTTACTGGACATTATTCACATGGATGAGCAACCTCTAAATACACTCCATCCTCTAAATGCTGGCAAGGTTATAATTCGACTAGGTCAAAGTCATAATCTTCTGAAAATAAAACCAAACGTAAATCATATATTTGTAGTATACAATAAACAAACATAAGAAAAAACAGTTTCTAGTGTGTACTTCTTGTACATCAGAACATTTATCATATAATACTTTGCTTTGTTGGTTACAGTACTTGTGTTTGGGTTTGTTTTTGTATGCTTTACGGTTTCAATTCCGAATTTTCGTAATGTTGTTCCATACGAGTTGAAGTGTTTTCGACAAGTGGAATAAATCCGTGGTCATTTGTGAAACAGATATTCCATAACGATCAACCAACTTAACCAAGAGGAACCCTTGGTTCAATAGCTACTGTGTTAGCAATAACCTTCTATCAAGGAAATCCTGACATGAACCACAATCTCTGGAATATCGTATCAACTGAGAGTTATATACTCCATATGCAGGTGCTGCTGGAATGTTGCTACATAACAATGGGAAGTTCACAATGGGAGAATTAAAATCATCTCTTTTGTCGTAAAGTTTCGTTCTTAACCGCCCCTAACTGTCATTTGCGAGGTGTAGGTCAAGGTATGAAGCAGACCTATCTGAAGTATCCTTTATTTCAAGCTCAATATGATAGATGCGATCAACGAAATCACCAAGCCTAGAATTATTTAGTGAAAGGACATCATATATATGGCGAAATGCTAAATTAAAGGATCGGGCTAGCTTCTTTTCGTTTTACTTGAGAAGTCCTTGTATGAAATCTACCTCATATGAACAAAGGAACAAGTCGGTGAGAAAAGGAGCACAGTTTGTACTCATGGCTATGCCGACTGTCTGCTGAAAAACACGTCCACCAAACATAACAATATGTTGTAAATCAAAAACTCGAGCATGTTGATGATATCAGTTTGAAGATGTGCATATATTAATCATAAATAATGACTAGCAACAAAATATTAAAATATGTGACACATGTCATATTATGGCCTAATCCTATCACAAAACATTCATTAAAATCAGTGCAGTTCGTGTCAGTCATTGGGTGATGTGGTGTTATTTTCATTGTTTCTACGCCACCCTGATAACCTATATACTACATGTACATTAAACTTACCCCGTTTTTCAATAATGCTTGCTCGGCTTTCTATTCTATGTAATATTCTAGCTATTGATTCGTGTCCATTTTTCTGTGCATACAGTAGAGCCGTCCATCCGTAAATATCTGATATCCTTATATCTGCTCCGTTTTCTAAGAGAAGCTTTACAAACGTTGTACGTTGTGCTTCGTCGTGTTCCTTACTTTTACACAGTTCCATCAATGGGGTTCCACCAATGAAGTTCGTGCAATTTACATCCGCTCCTTTTAATAGTATATTACTTGCCTTCTGAAGATCATTTTGATTGATTGCAACAAACAAACGATAAGAAAGTGCATGATTTTGTGATGTTGCTGCAGCTGCACCCATTACGTCTGTTCTTAAGTGGACTCGTGTGCAATAATAAATCTCTCTTTTGTAAATGGTATTTTATGTTCCAGGGCTATAAAAAGATTCGCCTTATTCGATCTCTTAAAATGTTTATATTCCGATACCAATATCTTGTCGAAATATATTCCGTCTCTGCAGAAAAAATTATAAGCGATGCATTTTCATATAGTGAAAATGTATAAAGATAAAGAGTCAAATATGTCAAGAATTTTTTTTGTCAATGTGTGACGTAAACATATTTTTGACATTTACGTCACCGATTATGGTACTGCTTTGACAACTATTTTACCTATTTTGTTCCTGTATTTAAATACTGTTACAGTGACAGCCGGAACCTTTGAACCGTAATGAGAGCGGGAGGTTTGGCGCCTTAAAATCTGATTCAACCCACCATTTCTTTAGAAATGCCTGTACCAAGTCAGGGTCATTACGGTTTTCACAGTTTTCCGGTTGTTGACTGATTTTGTCTGTTTATATAATTATGAGTTTTGACTTTCCCTTTGTAAGATTGTTCGGAGTTCGGTAATTTTGTTATTACCTTTATTTGAGATAAATAATATCTAATCGTTGAAGTCTGGGATTTACTAAATGTTGTTCCGACTTTCATCATTTATATATAGTTATTTACTAATGACACAATTCACACTGAAGAGATCGTGAACTTCTATAATTGTCGTACTGGGCGTCATTTCTCCCTTGGAGAGTTTTGATATTTCAGAGGAATAAACAATTTAAAGGTTATCAACAGCAATTTTGGAAAACCGAATGGAGGTGTAGCGCAAGTCGTGTGGTTGCTATAATATTTACAAATAATTTTCAATATACTGTACACAGTGAACCCAAAGATCCGAAAGGAAATTTTATTATATTAGATGTCTCTACCCAGGAACAGCGTATCTCCTTAGTGGCACTCTATGGACCAAATGAGGGCTCACCTAATTTTTTTCAAAATTTAAAAAGTAAACTCGTGTCACCAAGTGACACTTCTATTATGATCGGGGGAGACTGGAATGTTGTCCAGAACCTCAGTTTTGATACTGATAATTATTTACATAAAAATAGCTTAAAATCTCATGACAAAGTTCTTGAAATAAGTATCTATCCAGATCTAATTGATGTATGGCGAAAATGCACAGAGAGGAGAGACGCTTTACTTGGCATGATCCAAACAGAAAGCAGAGTCGATTAGACTATATTCTTATCTCTAGTGATCTTGCAGGTTTTATTAAAGGCAGTGAAATTGAACCGAGTTATAGATCAGATCATTCACCAGTGTCAGTCTCATTCCAATTTCATAATCAAGAAAGAGGTCGTGGAACTTGGAAGTTTAATAACAGTCTCCTCTATGACCCGGATTATGTCACACTGGTGAAAATTTGTATGTATGAAGTCATTCTCCAGCATAGTATCCAAACCCAAGACGAAGATCTTACATTTAGTATTAATGATCCACTACTATGGGAAATAATACAAATGACTATTAGAGGGGAAACTATTGCATTTGCAAGTCATAAAAAAGGCAAAGAGAAAAAGGGAAAAGGAATTAGGAAAAAATCTAGAAAATCTGTATGTAACTTTTAATGAAAATCCAACCGAGATAAAAAAAAGCAAAATATTGATGTAAATGAAACAGAATTAAACAATTTAAGGGATGAAAAAAATAAGGAATTAAATATTCGTGCCAAGGCTGAGTGGCAGGTAGAGGGGGAAAAGAGTACAAATTATTTTTGTAGCCTTGAAAAGCTTCAATTTACTGGAATAACTTATCCCCAAATTGATAGTAGAAAATACTGAGAAAACAGATTTATCACAGATTATTAAAGAACAAGCCAGCTTCTATGGAAATCTATATTCATCTGATAAAAATACTTCCCATAGACATCAACTGTTCTTTGATAAAACAAACCCTTTTTAACTTCTTGACAGAAGATGATAAAGAAAAATGTGAAGGTCCCTTCTCTACAGAAGAGTGTCTCAAAGCTCTAAAAGAAAAATGAAGAACAATAAAACCCCAGGGTTGGACGGTTCACCTCTGAATTTGATGTTTTTGAAATTGGAATGATGTATACATTTATCTTGTTCGATCATTAAATACTGCTGGGGAAGTTGGTCGTTTATCAATATCACAAAGGCAGGGTGTAATTGCATGTATCACAAGGAAGATAGATCCAAATCTCACTTGAAAAATTGGAGACCTATTAGTTTATTGAATGTAGATCTAAATTAGGTTCGTCTGTAATTGCAAACCGTATAACAAATGTCTTAGACAAATTAATAGGTTCATCTCAAAAGGATTTTTTGAAGGAACTGCACTAGATTTATTTTTGACCTAATAGAGAGGGCAGAGAAAGAGAATATTCCTGGAATTATTTATTTTGAGAAGGCACTTGACACTGTGGAATGGTTTTTTTTTGTTAGAAAGTCTTGATTTTTTTCGGTTTTGGTAGAGATTTGTGCAACTGGGTAAAAACCTTGTACACTGATCAGACAAGTTGTATTCTAAATAATGGTCACTGTTCAGAATTGTTTGACATTACTAGAGGAGTGCGCCAAAGGCATCCTCTTTCTCCTTATCTTTTTATTTTAGTTATGGAAATTGTAAGCGCTACTCTTAAAAATGACCCAACAATTTCAGGGATTAAATTAAATGACTGAATATTTAGCAAGTCAATATGCCGATGACACCTCGCTTACTTTAGAAGATGATCCAGTGTCTTTGGAAAGATGCTTACAAATATTTGATAAATTTGGTGACTGTGCTTGTTTGAGGGCCAACTTAGACAAACCTACAGGCTGTTTGGTTTGGTTCTGGGTATGGGTATGGTTGTGGCATCGAGAACTTACCTCATCGTAATTTACTTTGGAATCACTCCTGAAAATTTAGTCTTGGGTATTGAATTCGACCTCGGTTGCCCAAATAAGGTTTTTACAATTTCCATACAAAGTTTTTAAAAAATCCGTATTGAATTCATGGATCCATAGAGAATTGTCATATGTTGCTAAAATTAAAACTGGCACTTCCCATTCTCACACAAGTTCTTTCTGTTTTATCAAATCCCTCAAAGAAACATTCATAGACATTCAAAATATTTTCTTTCGATTCCTTTGGAATAATGAAAGAGACAAAATCAAACGATAGTGTATCATGAATAATTATGAAGAAGGGGGACTGAAATTACCACATATTGAAAGTTATTGCTATGCACTGAAAATGTCTTGGATTCAAAAACTATTAGATCAAATGAACCATTCTCAATGGAAACTAATCCTTTTAGATAAAAATGTCGGAATTGAAAAGATCTCTACTAAGCTTAACCCATTTTGGAGGGAGGGTTTCCTAAATTGGTCAAAAATAGTATAGAGTGAGGAAGTAAACGATGCCACCCATGTCAACTGCCAACCCATTTGGTTAAACCCAAGCATAAAAATTAATGGAAACGTTGCGCTAAATGAAAAATGGCAAGAAAAGGGAATGTTTTTCATAAATGATATTATGAAAACATATGGTAATGGATTAATGTCTGTGGAGGAGCTTGATTTGAAATAACAAATTACAAATACATGTATGTTCTATAATAGTTTATTAAGTTGCCTCCCGAGATTATGGAAACGCCTCATTCAAAATAGTGCAAGGCCTTTGTCTGTGACTGGGTCCAACATGGAACAATTTGATAACACTAGAAATTGCATTAAGCCATGTAAAACTTTCTATTATGTAATTTAATAGTTTATTATTAAATTCGTTTATTGTATTAAGTTATTCCGATTAACAAGTCTAAAAATCCTGTTTATATAATGCCTAATTTGCCGCCAAATTGCAGCACGAGCTTCTGTATTTCTCAAGTCTAATAGACCTTTAAAAACGAGTGTTTCCGTGTAGGATATTCAGTTGTAAAGGAGATACGAAGGATTGAGGACACAACAAAACAGCCATAAGATGCCTAGAGGTCGGGGTGTAAGGAGACAAAGACGTCAGCAGCATTATCCACTGCGGAACAGACGGGGTCAGGTGCAACGTGACAATCCTCAAAGAGAAGTGGAACAAATAGCGGCAGAACCTGAAGCAGTGCCACATGTTCCTGAGGTCCAGTTACCGGAACCAGAAATTAATTTGCCACCTAATGCACCAGCACACACCAACACTATTGGTGTACAAGCAGACAATAATGTCATAAATGGTGAGGACTTTATTTCTGAAAATACACCATTAACAATTAATAATGCCCCATTAGTTGTGCCTTTATGTAATGAAACTGATTTATTTATCAGTCAAAGTTTAAAGGAAAACATATATCTTGCCTTGTTGTTACATCAAAGTTGTTAAGTACCCAGTGAACCAAAAATGAATAGCTTGACTGTTTTAAATGGCAATGTAGTAGTTAACACTGAAAACAAAAATTTAAAATAAAAAATATTGAAAATAGAGAATCATGGACTGATGCCTTTTGTAATTTTGCAAAGGTCGCATTACAAAGACATCCTATGTTAGCAACCGACTTGATATCATATATGATTTTAATAAGAGGAGCTGTATCTGACGCTTTATTTGAGCGGGTATACAATTATGATAAGCAATTCAGATTAAGAATGCACAAAATCCTATTAGGTCATGGTCACAAATAGATGGCAACCTCTGGTTTCGTTTTATTGCAAAGGGTGCATTAGGTGGTCAACTGTCTCAACAACCTCAAATAGAGTATGGGTTTTGTTATGATTTTAATTTTAGAAAAGGATGTTTTCGCATGAATTGCAGATACAAACATGTATGTTTAAAATGTAATCCTTCTGTTTTATGCAATACCTTTAAAAATAGTCATGTTAATCGATCAGTTAGGGCGGTACAAAACAGTAACCTATTTAATCGTACAAGTAGTCTCACGCAGCCTATGGCAACTAATGTCAATCAAATAAGACCAAATATTCATCAGACAAGATTTAGTTTCAGACCACCTGTTGGTGCAAATCCTCAAAATGTTCGATTTTAAATTTTTCAGATAAAAGTATACACAGATTTAATGTACCAATATCCACCGTGGAGTTAGATAAAGTTTTACGTGTTATCCAAAGATGGATGATGCTGAGTTATTGTCCTTTGGGTTTAAATATGGTTTCAAATTACATTATGAAGGTTCTAGACGACTAATTGAAACAAAAAAATTAAAATCAGTTGTGCAAAAACCCTTAGCAGCTAAGGAAAAGATTGAAAATGAAATACAAAATGGGAGAATAGCTGGTCCATTTTCAAAACGGCCTATATGGAACCTTAGATGTTCTCCAGTAGGCATAGTGCCAAAAAAGACTTCCGGTTATCGATTAATAACTCCTTTATCATATCCACCATCTAATAGTGTAAATGATTTTATTGATAAAAAATTTCAACAGTTCAATACTTGTCATTTGATAAAGCAATATCGATTGTTCAGAAATTGGACAAAAATGCTCTTATTGCAAAAATGGATATAAAATCAGCATTTCGACTACTGCCCGTTTATCCGGGAGACTTCAATTTATTGGGCTTCAAAATTGATTCTGATTATTTCATCGATAAATGTATACCAATGGGCTGTTCAATCAGTTGCTCAACATTTGAAAAAAATTCTACATTTTTGCACTGGCTTACAACGAAAGAGTCGAACTCAGAAAATTTAGATCATTATCTTGATGATTTCTTTTTTGCCGGAAAGGCCAATTCAAATGATTGTCAGTCACTAATGACTACTTTTATAAATATATGTAAGAAATTACAAGTGCCAATTGCTGATGAAAAGACGGAAGGCCCCACTTGTGTCATGGAATATTTAGGTTTGACAATTGATACTCGGGAGATGACTGTAAAAATTCCAGATAAGAAAATGAAAGAACTATTAGTTCTGATTAGAGAAGTTGCCTTTTCTAAAACAGTAACATTGAACAAACTTCAGTCTTTTTGTGGCGTTCTTGCATTTTGCACAAGGGCTATTCCAGCAGGCAGAGCCTTTAGTAGGCGTTTATAGATGGCTACATCAAAAGCAAAAAAAACATTTCATTTAATCAGAATTACAAAAGAAATATTTAATGACTTGATGATATGGAAAATGTTTGTTGAAAATTTTAACGGGACATCTTTTATTCTTGATGATACATGGCTGTCTAATTTTGATATGCAACTGTTTACTGACAGTGCTGGTGGCATAGGAAAAGGATGTGGGTGTTACTTATTTGGGAAATGGTCTATGTTACAGTGGCCAGTTGAGTGGTATCATGCTGATATTTTAAAAGATATTACCTTTTTAGAAATGATTCCTATTGTTTTGTCAGTGTTTTTATGGGATCGTGTATTTAAAAGAAAGAAAATTGCTTTTCATGTTGACAACCTAGCAGTTGGTACAGTGTTGAACTCGAAGTCATCCAAATCTCCAAGAGTAATGAATTTGTTGAGGTTTATAGTTTATTGATCAATGATGGGACATTTCCATATGAAAGCTTTTCATATTTCGTCTGCCAATAACTGTGTTGCTGATGCCCTTTCTCGTGGTCAATTTCAGAAATTCAAAGAATTGGCACCGGAAGCAGATACCTTTCCAACTGCAGTTCCCATGGAATTTTGGAGCCTTTTAAACTCGACTTTGTAAATTTAGTTGAAAATTCTTTATCTGTAAACACATGGAATGTATATGTTAATGCTGAAAAATCATTTGAAAAATTTAGAAAAAATTATGACCTCGAAAATGTTTAGCCAGTTCACATTTCACGTCTAATAAACTTTATTGTTTATTTGGCAAAAAATTCCTACTCGCCAAATATTGCCAAATCTTATATAGCAGCTATTGGTTTTAAAATGAAAATGAATAATCTTACTGACAGTACCGACTCATTTATAGTCAAAAAATTATTGAAAGGTATGTCAAAAACATATAAGCGTGCTGACATCAGAAGGCCAATAACTGTCGAGATACTTGCTGATATAATTAGAATTCTGCCACAAATATGCAATTCGACATACGAGGCCAAACATTTTTCAGTCGTTTTTGTCCTTGCATTCCGTGCCTTTTTAAGAATTGGAGAAACTGTTGAATCGGGTACACCCTCTCGTGTTATACAAAAACGTGATGTTATATTGAATCATACCGACAAAAGTGTTTCGGGTTACTATTAATCCTTCCAAAACTTATCAATATGGTTTAAAAACCAAGCTTGTTTTAAATTCTGAATTTGTCAATCTGTCTTTATATGATCAGTTACATCAATATTTCAGTTCGGCCAAGCATAAACGGGTCATTCTTTTGTCATTTCAATCATGAGAAGGTTACTAGATATCAAGTAACTGTTATTCTTAAATCGGCACTGAGATTTTTGGGTTATAATGAGAATGACTATAACACACATTCTTTCCGTATAGGGGCTGCAACGCATGCAGCAAAAATGGGTAAATCCGATGACGAAATAATAACTATGGGTTGATGGAAATCGGATTCCTATAAAAGATATATAAGAATAGACACAATAATTTGATTCATTTGAAAAGGGTTGGTAAATCACTTGTTATTTCAGAATTACCATTGTCAAGATATATATGGATTTTGGGTTCGTCCATTATTTTGCATGCAAAAAAACATATCAAGTCCAGGTTTACAGGACACAACTTAGTACTGGGATATTCAGTTTTATGGGCAGGTATTTCTGGTATGCGTTGGGATGAGTTAGTACCTATAGTTCATAGTATGACAAACTGCTTTGGAATTCCAAAAATGGTGCTAATACATTGTGGTGGAAATGATATTGGTATAGATCCTTGTGGAAAATTACTTTTTCATTTGAAATTTGCTGTTTATGTTATTAGCAAAATGTTACCAGGATCAATGATTGCTTATTCAAATATTTTGCCTGGGCGTACATGGCGTTATTCAAATAACACAGATGCTATGGAACGTACAGGAAAATGCTTAAACAGGGGTTTAAGGACATATTTATTACAAATAATAGTTATGCTATAGCTCATCCTGATTTTGATGATTCATATTCAGCCTTATACGATGATGACGGTGTTCATTTATCTTTCATTGGAAAGGATATATTTATTAATACAATTCAAGAGGCCTTGTTTCAATTTCTGAGATATCCAAATTGTAATGTTTATCCAATAGAGCACATGAGTGTCGATTGATTATGTACATATTGATAATGATGATTATAGAAATGTTGAACGTGTGATGTTGTTGATATTTAGATGATGTATAATGTGAATTTATTGACAATTAAATTTGGAAATGAAAATGAATAGTTGGTATATTGATTTGTAATGAAATAGTTATGCTTATATGTCATTGCTTTCGATAAATTGTTTGGCTGATTAGCATGGCAAATAACATTTGCCATGCTAATTTGGGGAAATGTATCAACTTTGCTGCTCTGGTTGGCCCAAGCAGCTTGTTTTGTTACACTGATTGGTATACCCTTCAGTGATCCATCGTCAACTTGTTGTTATTTGTTGACAATATGTGTTGTTGAAGTAATAAAATGCCATGACATATAAGTAGCCAAATAAAATCGTTTGTTTTTAATTTACTTACCACAATTATTACTCAACAAATTACCGATATACCGGTCTACAATACAACTATTATTTGATCGTTAAAAAGTCAACAGTTGCATTTCAACCAAGTCTCAATACAGTTGCGAAATTATATACAATAACATATTTTTGAAAATATATACTGAAAGACCGATTAATTCTCAAAATAAATGGGAAAATCTGTTGAATATTAAAGAAGTAAATTGGGAATTTGCTTACATTTTATCAAATGACTGCACTCTTGATAATACATTGAAAATGTTTCAGTACAAGGTTATCCACAGAACCAGCCCTACAAAAACATATTTGTATAAATGTAGGCTAGTTAAAACTGAAATGTGTGTTTTTTGTGGAGAAACCATTCTGCACCTCTTCTGAGAGTGCAACATAGTAAATAACATCTGGCTTGAAATATATGAGCATTGGCAGATCAGGTCTGTGGGGGTCTCTCGGGTCTCTCCAGGAGAGACATACTCCTAGGAATTGCAACTGTAGATTACTTGTATATAAATTCAATTCTGCTAATTACAAAATATTATATTTATTCCTGTAAGTTCAAAACAGTAGTTCCTTCTTTTCAGTAGTAATATCTTTGCTCAGGTCCAAATATAAAATAGAAATATTTTCTGCATCAATGCTGCCTCCTGCAAAGAGAGAGAGAGTTCGGGATATATGACATTGTTCTTTTCACGGGTGAGGATTAAGAAACAGCATGGGGTGGGGGTGTCAAAAACTGTTTTTGTGTTTTTGCTTATTTCATATATTGTACCACATTGTTGATGCATGGTATAGTTAAAAAACATCTTTTGCATGATCAAACTGTATATATATATTTATTTATTATGCAGACATGAACATGATGCATGTAAATTGTACATTAGGCAACAATAAAAAGTAAAATTGCAAAAAAAAACAATTATCAAGAATACGAGCAATCACCTCTCGCCTTCACTCGCTGAACAAATAAAAGACCACCACATTTGCCAAACAATTATCGTATCAGTCTCCTGATAAGTGTGATAAAACATATTGAATCTAGTCTTGTACTTCGTACTATGATCTTCAGTGGGAACTGAAGGATATAAAACAAAATATCACCTCCAGGGCAGGATTCATTCTCACAAAATTGTAGAGCGGAGGTTTGAGGTAACATACCTCGGACTCAGCATGGAGTGACAATGAGTAGGTCGTATTTGCAGAATGATATACCACATGCTGAACAAATAAAAGACCACCACATTTGACAAACAATTATCGTAGCAGTCTGCTGATAAGTGTGATCAAAAACATTGAATCTAGTCTTGTACTTCGTACCATGGCCCTCAGTGGGAACAGTTGGTTATAAAACAAAATATCACCTCCGCGGCAGGATACAATCTCACAACATTATCGTGCGTAGGTTGCAGGTTACAGACCTCGGACTCAGCACGGAACAAAAAGGAGTCGGTCGTGCTTGCAAAATACTATGTTTCATATACGTTAAATACAACGTTTGGTATCTCTTCATATTCACACGTTTTTATTGTACTGAAAATTAACAAAATTAAGTTGTTCTTTATCGCTATTCGTCCATTTGTAATGAACAAGGGTAATCCCATAAATTGGAAATGTGCCACCAATTGTTACGGAACTGCTTATAATTTCTTCGGAACACCTGAGTTCACCTCTACTTTTTTGTGGTGTTTATATTTCTCAATCTTCAGTTTTATAGTGTTTTGCAGATCATGGTTTGTCCTTTTTCTTTTAGCCACTGTATTGTATGTCTTTCTTAGATTTACACTTCTGACTCCCCTCTCTGGTGTTTTGAAACGTTTCTTAAGAATTTTTTTACTTTTGCGTTTTGATTCTAATTACTTATATGAGTTATATTACTTACCTCATCATTTATCTTCTGGTTGATTTTTTTTTTTGTTTCTCGTAGCATGTCAACATAATGGCGATTTTCAACATACGTTTTGTTTTCAAATCAAACAGTTTTGACTTCTTATTCTTATTTTGCTGTGAGTTGTATCACTTGCTTTATCATTTTTCTGTTTGTAATTGATTTGTTGTGGTAAAATGACAGTACACATGTAATCTTCAACAACCGATATGTTTTTGTAACGAGAGAGAATGCATAAAAGGCACCATGGGGTAGCAGTAGGTAACAGTAACAAATAGTCATGCATTTTACAATAGGGCAGATAGGAGTGATTGTGGGTTCCTAAGATTACTTTAACCGAGCTTTTCAAGTTATGATTGGAATAGGTCATGATAGATTGTTGGGTTCGTTACTCACAATCTTTAGTTTTATAGATTTCTGTGGATCATTTTGCATAGGACATCGATTTTGCTATTATTTCTACTATCTCTGGCATGGATTTTCGATCTGGTCGGACGGTTTTCTAATTTGTTTTAGCATTTTGTTATCAACCAGTATATATGTAAGCTATCGCATTATTTATCCATTAACCTTTGATTGTGAAAAGAAAGTTTAAACGATGATGACAAGAATTCTACATATATAACAACAAGTCGAGCAATCACCTCTCACCTTCACTCGTTGAACAAATAAAAACCACCACATTTGACAAACAATTATCGCATCAGGCTGCTGAAAAGTGTGATACAAATATTGTATCTACTCTTGTACTTCGTGGGAAGACCCTCAGTGGGAACATTTGGTTATAAGACAAGAGTATCACCTCTATGGCAGGATAACATCTACCAGAAATAAGGAGTGTAGGTTGCAGACCTTTGCATCAAGCACGCAACGAAAAGTAGTCGGTCGTGTTTGCAGAGTTATATGTTACATATACTTTAAATACCATCTTTGACATCTCCTAATGTGCACACCGTCTTCTTGTGCAGACATTTAACAGTTACACAGCGAGACACAATCTTCCAGACGTAATAAACGTAGGTTACAGGTCACAGACCTTTGCATCAGTATGGGACGAAAAGGAGTGGGTCGTGTGTGCAGCTTACGTTAAATATACAGCACGTTTGATATCTTCTAATGATCACACGGTTTTCTTGTACTGAAAATTAAAGAGTTGACGTTCGTTGTTGTATAATTGTACCTACCTTATTTACGGGTTTTTTGTTGGGTTTTTTTTGTTGTTGTTTTTTTTTGCATGGTTATTGCATCAGTCCTAGAAGCGATGAAGGATTATTATCATCTTCCTATGGATCAATAATACTTGCTCGGTTTCCTATTCTATCAAATATTCTAGTTATTGATTCGTGTCCATTTTCCTGTGCATACAGATGAGCCGTCCATCCGTAAATATCTTACATCCTTATATCTGCTCCATTCTCTAAGAAAATGGGATTCCACCAAAATTATTCATACAGTTAACTTTTGCTCCTTATGATATTGCTTTGCATGCCTCTTGAAAATTGCTTCTATTTATTGATTTAAACAGACGATAAAAGAGGTCAGGATCTTTTGATTTTGTTGCACCCGCACCCATGTGACTGCCCTTATATATATTTATTTTTTAATATTCGATAGGAAATAATATTTTATGAAAAGAACATTTTTCAGTGGGGTTCGTGTTACGCGATCTTTAGTTTTATGTGTATGTTTTGTAGATCGTTGTTTGTCCCTTTGTTCTATTTTCTTTTGGCCAGTGTTGTCTGTTCTTCTTCAATATACGATTCTGATTACCCCTTTGGTATCTTCAAACTCTTCTTAAGCATTATATACTTATTTATTTGCTAATAAATGTTATTTTCTTTGTAACTTAAAAGATCATAGCGTTCTTTATAATAACATTGCTCGCTGTGTTATATCAGGGTTGGCATATTCCTCATATGTTGAACATATTTTCATGACTGCATTATTTCACAAAGAGGGAAAGCTTGGGCCCATAGAATAGTTTTATCCTAACACTTTTTATTTAAATGCCTGTTTTAAGCCAGGAAACTGAGTGGTGATGTATATCGTTTTGCGATTTTTCATTCGATTTTGGAATTGTTCCGACAGTGTGGTATTTTTTGCTTTTCTAGATTTTTGAACTGTTCCGACAGTGTGGTATTTTGGAACTGTTCCGACAATGTGGTATTTTGGAACTGTTCCGACAGTGTGGTATTTTGGAACTGTTCCGACAGTGTGGTATTTTTTGCTTTTCTAGATTTTTGAACTGTTCCGACAGTGTGGTATTTTTGAACTGTTCCGACAGTGTGGTATTTTTGAACTGTTCCGACAGTGTGGTATTTTTGAACTGTTCCGACAATGTGGTATTTTGGAACTGTTCCGACAGTGTGGTATTTTGGAACTGTTCCGAGAGTGTGGTATTTTGGAACTGTTCCGACAGTGTTGTATTTTGGAACTGTTCCGACAATGTGGTATTTTGGAACTGTTCCGACAGTGTGGTATTTTGGAACTGTTCCGAGAGTGTGGTATTTTGGAACTGTTCCGACAGTGTTGTATTTTGGAACTGTTCCGACAATGTGGTATTTTGGAACTGATCCGACAGTGTGGTATTTTGGAACTGTTCCGACAGTGTGTATTTTTGAACTGTTCCGACAGTGTGATATTTTGGAACTGTTCCGACAGTGTGGTATTTTGGAACTGTTCCGACAGTGTGGAATTTTGGAACTGTTCCGACAGTGTGTATTTTTGAATTGTTCCGACAGTGTGTATTTTTGAACTGTTCCGACAGTGTGGTATTTTTGAACTGTTCCGACAGTGTGGTATTTTTGGAACTGTTCCGACAGTGTGATATTTTGGAACTGTTCCGACAGTGTGGTATTTTGGAACTGTTCCGACAGTGTGGTATTTTAGAACTGTTCCGACATTCTTTATTATTAAATGACTATGCATTTTCTTAATTCTGATTGGTTTAGAAGGTTCATTGCTTCCTCTAACAGAACTACATGTCCACCGTGCAATTTTGCGCGTGAGGTCAATAAATCTCATTTCGCAGTTAGTACGTACCCAAATATAGTAACAGGGGAAAACCAGTAGACTGATTAATATCGATAAATTTGATTGGCCGACATTTTGAACCTCAACCTTACCTTACCTCTGGATCATAGCCCCCTGTGTAGAGGAACCATATGTCTATATCTAACTAATGCTGGGTGGCGGTGCTACTATACATCTATACACTGTGCAATGTGCTGTTTCCATCACCATGAATCATTAAAACACTATCTATTAATTTAAAAGCGACCTATTTACACTTGGATTAAACTGTTTCTCACAATTAAAAGAGGCTCCACAATCCACAAGGAATATACATTTAAAAGATAAAATTGCCTTTAAGTCTAATGTATCTTCCTTCCAATATCAGTTTATAATCTAAAACTGCAGCATGTATTTCGCATTAAAAATATATAGTTCTAATAGATAAAAGTTGCTATCACTGTCATACCGTTGAAATAAATGAAATGTCAGTATTTCTCAGTTCGAATAGTTGTGCAGCTGTTGATCCCCCTTCCCCTTTGGATGAGGCTACATTCATTACTTAGAGTTCTTTTAAAAGTTGTAACACATTGTTTCTCACGATCATCTCATTTGTGACCCAATATTGAAATAAATACCTTATATAAGGAAAATAATCGCATTGAAATCATCTTTTGACATCAGATTCAAGTGTAATTTAGTACTTCTTATATGGAGTCTAAATAATAATCTTATTGCAAGAAGTTCGATTCGGGTGGCATTTGCTGGATCAAATTTCATCTTGTTATATTTACTACTGTCCAATAAAATTTGGAGTTGGCTAATACTGTCTAGTTCTGTGAACGACATTTCGCAGTTCTGTATATTTTGCCATGTGGCTGATATTTTCATAAGAATTTTCGTTCTTTCAGATTCAAGTTTCTGACAGTCTAAAATAAAATGTTGAATAGTCTCCTCAGCGTTTCCGCAGAGTAAGCATGTAGATTCGGACTCATCTCGATATAACTTTATTCTTTTTGTTTGCAATACATAGGTTCCTGTCACACAAACACACACACACACACACACACACACACACACACACACACACGAATTACAAACAAAACCCACATAAGTTGTCGAAATGGCCATATGCAGAACACAAATTTACTGCAATATCGATACCTGTATTATTATTTTATACATGTACTTATTGAAATAATAAATATGTGTATATTTGGGTTTTTTCCAGATGAGTTATGTCCTGTCAAGTCCTTTATAAAGTATGTGAAACACTTACGTGGTAATAAATGTAACCGGTTTTTCTAAAGACCATCAACAAAACCTAACTCAATCAAGTGGTATGATAATATGCCGATGGGACACAATATGATCGGTAACATAATGCCCAAACTGTCAGAAAAGGCTGGATTATCCTTGTGTTATACTAATCACTCCCTGAGGCAACATCAGTAACTGGACAATGTTGGAAATTTTACTAGTAGACACATCATGACAGTAACAGGACATAAATCAGAAGCAAGCTTGAAAACCTAATCTGGATATACTGGTGAATCCATTAAACGCAAAATATCAGACACTCATTCCGATTTATTACACGCTTCAACTGAGAGTAAGCAACAGAAAAGTACATGTTCCACTGTCGAAGTGGACTCAACATTACAGATTGAACCTCTAACCAATTCTGAATTCAAGGATCTTCTTCAGGACTTAAAAAATGATACATGTAACTTTGACAATATATTGCCAGAAATGCCAGTTTCTACCGTATCTAATGATAAGGAAAATATTCCCACAAACTCTGTCAAAAACATTGACTGTAGGTGGAATCATACAGCATCTCAAAGACCGCAAATGCAATTTCCTGTGTTCAATAATTGCTCTCTAACATTACCATAAACTACAACACAAATTAATTATACTTACCTATGTTCTTTATAAATTGTTTAAACATGTTACTGAAACTGTGATATTTTATTTGTTAAAATTTTGAAATTGTATTCTTTTTTTCTTAATAAATTTTATTGTTTTGAAACATTATAAATGTCAAGATTTAAAAACTGGTGTTTGTTGGTTTGAAGCAGCTACATATAAAAAAGAATATATGGAAATGTCTAAGAAACAGCAACAATTCACATTTTTACTAAAGTTCATAAAGTTACAGTAGATTACAGGACCACTCATTCAATAGAAAACCAGAACAATTACAATGTACTAGCTGTAGGTCAGGTGGACATGGCATTTATCAACTGAGTTACCAAAGAATATGAAAAATGTCTAGAAAACAGATAAAACACAATTTTCACCCCAAAATTACACTTAGAATGTGTCGTTTAATAAAACAATTGATAACTTTTCATTTCGGTGGACACTGATTTATCAACCCTTCGGTGAACATCACTTCCTCGGGGTTGATAAATCACAGTGTCCGCCTTATGAAAAGTCATTAATTGTATAGAGATAATAAGTCGTCTAATCATCGTTACTTTACAAAACTGAAAAGATTATGATAATAATAATGTTAAAAACTAAATTTAAAAACAAGACCGACATTTTTGTTTTCATTCTACTGCTGGAACCAGTTGAAGGCAGATATATGAGACTAGCTGCGTTGTAGACTGAGAGCCATGAACAAACCAAATATGGAAATCATTCAATGTATTATGTTTACCTTCTGCTCATTGGTATATAGGTGTAATACCACTAAACATGGGTACAAGTCGAAAAGATTTTCGGAGTTAAGCTTCCAATTAGGTACCCCTTCAATGAGATATGAGTGTCGCTTAGATTAAACTTAAGATGAATCCTGTATGAAAGCTCAAAAATATTTTATTTAGCATAGAAGGCTATGGAGAAATCTTTAGTGGTATTACTCCTTTTAGGCAAAAATCAAGAAATTTAATTTTGATTGTACCATGCTCAAATTGGCTTTGGACAGTCACAACAGACCCAGTTTGACATTTTCCACACCAAAATGCTACAAAATACACCAAAGTGTCATGTTACGGTGTGCTTATTTATGATTTTACAATTATTGAGAATGATAGATTTAAGGTGTTTTTGTTGTTAAAGGGCAGATGATGTTGAAAAAGATTGCTAAAATTAAGAATTTTAGCAATTTCATGTTGCGGCATTTAGTCGACTTCAAATACGGTATATGGTGATACCATTTTTGAAACTTTTCTAATCCTACTTATTTTTCCTCATAAATTTTGGTAGTTATAGTTAGAACACATGTAAAATGTGCATATGAAACAATATAAAGCTATAGAAAGCAGCTTTATTTAAGAATTATATACTTAAAACCAGATAATTTTAGTGATCCCAGGAAAATTGCATTTGTCACCGAACATTTACTGTTAATGTTTCAAATTGTCAATGTTGATTTTATATTTTAGAGTATAAGTTGACTGTAAATGTACATTTGTACACCTGGCTAACAAGAAACATAACAAAAGTTGTCAAGAAGCATGCATTTATTGAGTTTTGAGAGAAATTATAGTTGCAAGTCATAAGAAATTACAGAAACCTGAAAATCAACAATCATAATTTGACAAATTTTGGGCAGTTTGAAGTATTTTTGGCTTAATATCTAGGTATTAAGTCTTATTTAATGTCTTGAAATGCATAATTAATGGGAACATAGCATGAATTAACATAGCTTAGTATACTGTGAGATCATTTCTATGAGGCTAAAAAAAAGGAGGCGGTCGTCTTATAATAAAAATGTTCATATAAATTAGATGTTAAATGTACAAATAAAACATAAATACATGTCATAAGTTGCTTATTGTGTTGAAAATCAGATTAATAACTGTAATATATTAAGATAAAAAGTCATTGTTATGTTATTTCACAATCTGAACTCAACAGCTGAAAAATCTGATTTTTTAAATCAAAAGCTTCATGGAGGTACCTTTATGTATGGACATTAATTCTTTCAAATATTAGACTGCCATACACCTGATATAGCTTTATTGATTGGATATTGATATAGGAATATAAATAAGGCAAAGAAGGGGTCAGAGAAACAAGTTTGTATTGCTCTTAGGCAAACATCAAGAAATTTAATTTTAATTGTACCATGCTCAAATTGGCTTTGGACAGTCACAACAGACCCAGTTTGACATTTTCCACACCAAAATGCTACAAGATACATCAAAGTGTCATGTTACGGCTTCAATGTGAATATTATGCAATATTTTGGAAATAATTTCCCATGCACTAGATGTACATACACAAATGGTATTGAAATATAATTCTATGCTTATTTATGACTTTACAATTATTGAGAATGGTAGATTTAAGGTGTTTTTGTTGTTAAGGGCAGATGATGTTGAAAAAGATTGCTAAAATTAAGAATTTTAACAATTTCATGTTGCGGCATTTAGTCGACTTCAAATACGGTATATGGTGATACCATTTTTGAAACTTTTCTAATCCTACTTATTTTTCCTCATAAATTTTGGTAGTTATAGTTAGAATACATGTGAAATGTGCATATGAAACAATATAAAGCTATAGAAAGCAGCTTTATTTAAGAGTTATGTACTTAAAACCAGATAATTTTAGTGATCTCAGGAAAATTGCATTTATCACTGGACATTTAGTGTTAATTTTTCAAATTGTCAATGTGGATTTTATATTTTAGAATATAAATTGACTGTAAATGTACATTTGTGCACCCGGCTAACAAGAAACATTTCAAAAGTTGTCAAGAAACATACATTTATTGAGTTTTGAGAGAAATTATAGTTGCAAGTCATAAGAAATTACAGAAACCTGAAAATCAACAATCATAATTTGACAAATTTTGGGCAGTTTGAAGTATTTTTTGCTTAATATCTAGGTATTAAGTCTTATTTAATGTCTTGAAATGTATAATTAATGGGAACATAGCATGAATTAACATAGTATATCGTGAGATCATTTCTATGAGGCCAAAAAAGGGGGGGGTCGTCTTAAAATGAAAATTTTCATATAAGTCAGATGATAAATGTACAAATGAAACATAAATACATGTCATAAGTTGCTTATTGTGTTGAAAATCAGATTAATAACTGTAATATATTAAGATGAAAAGTCATTGTTATGTTATTTCACAATCTGAACTCAACAGCTGAAAAATCTGATTTTTTAAATCAAAAGCTTCATGGAGGTACCTTTATGTATGGACATTAATTCTTTCAAATATTAGACTGCCATACACCTGATATAGCTTTATTGATTGGATATTGATATAGGAATATAAAAAAGGCAAAGAAGGGGTTAGAGAAACAAGTTGGTAATGCTCTTAGGCAAACATCAAGAAATTTAATTTTGATTGTACCATGCTCAAATTGGCTTTGGACAGTCACAACAGACCCAGTTTGAAATATAATGGTTACGTCACAAAGCACATTCAACTTTATATTCAATGTTAATGTGACAAAGTCCATTCAACTTTACATCATATGAAGGTTTTTCCAGAAACACGAATGTTCGCACCACATGTGTTATCTGCGTTGTCATTGGTTCGATTCCCTTGAAGGTGAACAATAGTCCTTTGAGCTTGATTTGTAATAAAAAAAAATGTAGATATGAAAAAAAGATATCTCAACTATTAATAGTCCGGTGGTGATGCAGGACTTTATGTTGGTTGAATTATGTAGACGATGAGCCTAAGGTCCCCCTAGGTCTTCACGCAGTAATTTGTGAGGGAAAGTCTCTCAAAAGGTCCCGATAATTACTTATTAGACGAGATAAATTGCTAAAAAATGTTGTTGTCTAATTTAACAACTGGTGATTGGCAGCCGATTCCATAGGGAAGGTGCACGTTGTGTGTACATGTCTTGTGTCCAATGTCTTTTAAAATCATTTTGTTACCAATCTTTTGACTCGTATGATAGCGTGGCAATCTATATTCAACTGTTAATCCTATGATAACGTGTCGGAGTATATTGAACAGTTAATTCGTATGATAACTTGTCAGAGTATATTCAACCTTCAATTTTAAGAGAACGTGACAAAGTACATTCGACTTTTAATTCTAGGGGAACGTGACAAAGTATATTCAACTTCTAATTCTAGGAGAACGTGACAAAGTACATTCGACTTTTATTTCTAAGAGAACGTGACAAAGTACATTCGAATTTTAATTCTACGAGAACGTTGTATTATATACAGTTAATTATATTGTTAGATTGAGCTTATGAATTAAAATAATAAATGGGAAGAGGAAAATATTCAGTAACATTTACATTTCTAACATATTTATTATTTTCTGGGTATTAATCATGCTATGGTTAATGTATTCTTGTGGTGATTAATTAGGATGAATTATTGATAATAACTGGGTAACGCCATTTTCAACGATGTTTCAATTAGAGGCTGGTGGTTTCTTTCATTTGTGATAAACACCGCAGGGTAAGATCATTGAACTGTTACAAGCAACTGACACAGATATAAAAATGTGATAGGCAGAAATATAGCTTTAGTGGTGACTTACATAAAATAATTATATAATTGGTTTCTGGACAGTATCATTTCGTAGGCTTACAACACGGAAGTGATTTGTTTGCTGCATGTGATAATATAAAAGACGTCAGAAGCATAAGGTGGTTTATTGATAACTGTGTTAAACATAGCAAGCCCTTTTCTTCATTTCATGACGCAATGTGTGAATCCCGGGATATAAAACTGGTATAGGTGACCTTTGCCGATTTTGGCCATGCTGCTTCGGCTATTTTGGTTTCTTGCTCCTACACATTTTTTAACTATTTGGTTTTCAAATATGGAAACGATTTCATTTCTATTACTGGGTATATAACTCTACTGTTAGACTATTAGTCCCCGAGGGTATCATCCGCTCAGTAGTGGTATTGTTAGATATATATTTGTATTGACAGTTCCTAAATTATTATTACAACCAATGTTCTCCTCCTTCAGAACTAGATGACATTAGACTATTGTGCCTCCTCCTTCAGAAATAAATGACATTAGACTATTGTGCCTATCATCTCTAGACTGTTCGGTTTTCTCGCTCCCAAATACTTTTAATGTATTTGGTTTTCCAATCTCTCTTGGGCGTACCTAAGGAAGGTTAATCTAGAAACACGTTGTGCTCACTAAATTTGATATCTACATTTTTATATAATAGTGGTTAATTACTGACCGGAAAATTTTTGTTGCAATATTCCAGCATCAGCAACGAATGCAGCTTGTATTTCACAAATCATACATTTTTTAGGGCTTGTGTCCAGTGCGGTGATTGATTTTCTGGACATAGATCAGATCCTGATGCTAAAACTACTCAAGCAAGTCTACGTTGCTTCTGGGATGAAGTCATCGCTACAAAAATTATAAGGTTGTCATCACGAACTATGATTCAAATGACAATGTATCTCCTCTATTTGACGTAGAATTTGTCATTCGTCTTTTACGTAGATTTTGTCTTTCGTCTTTTTCGTAGATGTTTCCTTTCCTCTATCATCGACAAGACTTTTACTGCACCTGCCTATGAGTAACACGGCGGTTGTCTTATCAGAAACAGAAACTACTTAGTATTTGGAGCACCTGGATTCATCCCAGGTTTTATATGTTAGAAATTATTTTTAATTTTCTGTGTTGTACTTTTCGTTTTCTTTGTCTTCGTTTTGGGTTTTGTACACAATGTTGCCTGTGTCTCTGGGTTGTCAATTCTTGATTGCCCCTTAGGTTTTCTCTATCGATTATTGAGCATGCTGGAGTACGGACGCAGTTAATGTGTATGTGTGTTGTGGGGCAATTCTGTGTTTGTATCAAGGTAATCCGGGTTTCTCCAGCAATCAAGGCGACAACAGCGTGATAGTTAACATATTTTTGATAGTATTAAGCATATCCCACATCTTTTTCTACCCGGGTTATGATTTCATGCATTGCTCACTTAGATTAATATTATACGGTTTACTTGAATTAACCGAAATGGGTATCCATTTTTGCATCTGTTTCTACGAATTTTCAATTAAATTTTGAATCTGTTCCGACAGTGTTGTTTATGTTGTTTTTTCATTTCATTCGAATTATGACACATCTCTCGTCACTCACAAGAAAAACAATAGCCACGTGTTAAATGTCGAAGCAACCTAAATCAGATTATGAGCAGGAAATCTTTACTTGAATTTATGTCTAACTGAAATGCTGAATAATCTTTCATGTTCATTTACATTCATATCTTTTCTTACTAATTTGACATGAACAAATAAATATCACATAAGATTATATTTTATGTAGTTTTCCTACCACGACAGGTGCCACTAGTGAAGCTGGAAATGTTTCCCTTCCGGGTACATAAGTTAATCTCCCTTTTTGTGGGTTTCGTGCTATTGAATCTTTAGTTTTCTGTATAGTGCTATGTTGACCATTTTTTTCGTTTCATTTTTTTTTCTTTGTTTTGAATCGTCTGTCTTTGGCGTTCTTCGAATTACGGCTTCTAATTACACCTTTATTATCTTCAACCTTTTATCAAAATGCATGCCACAAAGCTCATCAGTCTGGTAATATGAAGACATGCATATCCTATATATTTTTTTCAGTGGGCCGCCATGGCCGGGATTGTATGGTAGTTGGATTTACAACTACCTATGCAATCAGTGCCTATCACCACTGATGTTGTGAGTTCGAATCTCGATCAGGGCGAGGTGCACAACATTATGTGATAACGTTTGTCAGTGATTTGCGACAGGTTGGTGGTTTTCTCCGGATGTTCCGGTATCCTTCACCACTAAAACTGAAATATTGTTGAAAATGGCGTTAAACACCATCAAGCTAACAAACAAACAAAGATTTATAGTTTTTAGTTCACGTGGACCAAAGGTCCATATGAACTATTGCCATCACTTGGCGTCCGTCGTTTGTCGTCTGTAAACTGTTCACCTTTCAAGCTTCTTCTCCGAAACCACTGGGCCAATTGGAACCAAACTTAGCCGGAATGTTCCTTGGATGGTCCTCTACAAAGTATCTGTTTTTTGTTCCAGTCGGATATTCAGCATGGCTCCCAGGGCCAATACTATGCTCTGATTGGCTGAAATTTCAAAGATCTTCTTCTCTGAGAAACTAATGAACTAACAGAACCAAAACTGTAAATGAATGATCATTAGAATGTCCTTTACCAAGTTCCTGTTTTTTAATGCCGATCGAAAATCCAAGATGGCCGCTACCGCAGGACATAGAATAGCATTGGACTCTAGGGGGAAATGTTCAAATGCCATTTTTTCAGACACTACAAATATGATTAAAGCCAAACTGTACATGAATGTTCATTGGATGGTCCTCTACAAACTGTACGTTTTTTGTTCCGATATGAAATTCAAAATGGCGGCTACGACAGGACTTAGTTTAACATTGGACCCTATGGAAAAATGTTTCAAAACGCTTCTTCTCTGAAACCACTTGGACAATTGAAACCAAACTGCCCAGGAATGATCATTGGAAGGTCCTCTACAAAGTTTCTGTTTTTTAATGTCGATCCGAAATCCAAGATGGCTGCCACCGCAGGACATAGATTAACATTGGACCCTTTGGGAAAATGTTCAAATGCCTTCTTCTCAGAAACTACAAATATGATTAAAGCCAAACTGTACATGAATGTTCATTGGATGGTCCTCTATAAACTTTAGGTTTTTGGCTCCGATATGAAATTCAAAATGGTGGCTATGGCAGGACTTAGTTTAACATTGGACCCTATGTGAAAAATGTTTCAATACGCTTCTCTGAAACCACTTGGACAATTGAAACCAAACTTCCCAGGAATGATCATTGGAAGGTCCTCTACAAAGTTTCTGTTTTGATGCCGATCGGAAATCCAAGATGGCCGCCACCGCAGGACATAGATTAACATTGGACTATATGAGAAAATGTTCAAATGCCTTCCTCTCAGAAACTACAAGTATGAATAAAGCCAAACTGTACATTAATGTTCATTGGATGGTCCTCTACAAACTTTAGGTTTTTTGTTCCGATATGAAATTCAAAATTCCGGCTACGGCAGGGCTTAGTTTAACATTGGACCCTAAAGTGTCTCAAAACGCTTCCTCTCTGAAACCACTTGGACAATTTAACCAAACTGCCCAGGAATGATCATTGGAAGGTCCTCTAAGAAATTCAGGTTTGTTATGCCGATCGGAAATCCAAGATGGCCGCCACTGCAGAAAATAGATTAACATTGGACCCTATGGGAAAATGTTCAAATGTCTTCTTTTCAGACACTACAAATATGATTAAAGCCAAACTGGACATGAATGTTCATTGGATGGTCTTCTACAAACTTTAGGTTTTTTGTTCCGATATGAAATCCAAAATGGCGGCTACGGCAGGACTTAATTTAACATTGGACCTTATCGGAAAAATGTTCCAAAACGCTTCTTCTCTGAAACCACTTGTACAATTGAAACCAAACTGCCCAGGAATTATCATTTGAAGGTCCTCTACAAAACTTATGTTTTCTATGCCGATCGGAAATCCAAGATGGCCGCCACTGCAGGATATATATTAACATTGGACCCTTTGGGAAAATGTTCAAATGCCTTCTCAGAAAATACAAATATGATTAAAGCCAAACTGTACATAGATGTTTATTGGATGGTCTTCTACAAACTTAAGGTTTTTGGTTCCGATATGATATTCAAAATGGCGGCTACGGCAGGACTTAGTTTAACATTGGACCCTATGGGAAAAATGTTTCAAAACGCTTCTTCTCTTAAACCGCTTTAACAATTGAAACCAAACTGCCCAGTAATAATCATTTGAAGGTCTCTAAAAAGTTTGCGTTTTTTATGCCGATCCGAAATCCAAGATGGCTGCCATCACAGGTCATAGTATTAACACAGGACCATATGGGAAAATACAGAAATATTTTCTTCTCTGAAGCTATTGCACTGATTGAACCTAAACTGTGCATCAATCATTGGAAGGTCCTTTACAAATTTCGTGTGTTTTTATGTTGATCGGAATTCCAAGATGACTACCACTGCAGGACATAGTTTTTACATAGGACCAATTTGTTCTTTTTATAGCCAGGTGAACGATACAGACTCTTGAGAGCCTCTGGTTCAAGATTAATATCTGTTGCAAATTTTAATGTCAATATCTATCATGAACAGCTTTGGATTATTATGATTATGATTAAAAATTATTAAATAAATATGATTGTAATAATACAAAAAACATAAACCACACACAAATCACATAGATAAAGTTAAAATTTTACAAACTTTGTATGTAATATTGTACAAAGAGGACTGAACTATCTTTCGTTCAAAGGCAAAATGGCTGAAAGATGTAGAAAGCGTCTTTTTTCGATTTAGGTACTTCGGTTCCCTCTATCCATAAAACTTACCGCCATGATAAAACTGAAATATTGTTGAAACACCATAATCCTAATCCACAAAAAAATGGTAATCACTAAGACCAGGAGAATGCAATAGCATATTGTGGATGACACGTGTGATCTTCTTATAAACTCTTACAAATATATAGTTATAAGGTTCTTCACAAAACCTTTTTTTTTTTTTTTTGTCATATATAATTTTATTTTGATCAAAAGCAATAAAAGTTTGACATAATATTTTCAGTAACCATGCAAACATATTTGTACACATTATTTTAGCATATTATTTCTAATACAGAAATAATAAGAAGAAGAAAAAATATATATATATATATATATATATCTTACTCATCAGACTGAAAAAAAGATTTTTCATCAATTCCCATTTCCTTTTAATAATTTGGGCCTGTCAAGGGGTACAAATGCATAAAGATTTAAGATCAATGTTTCTATAATAATTAAGAGTTTCCAAACATCCTGTCCAATTAATCATTTCTCTTTTTATTCTACAAACATATATATAGTAACGAATGATAATAAGACAGGTGTTAAGGATCTCACAGTTTGGGTCAAACAGAACCCCAAGTGTACATTCAACTGGATTAATATTTATATTAATGCCACACTTGGACCTCAGGTTATCTGTAAACTGTAGCCAAAGAGAACGAACAAATCGACATTCATAGAACAAGTGGATGAGGGATTCTTTTGTTTCAAAACAATAACTACATAATTCTGTCTAGGATAAACCACATTTCATCAACATGCTGTTGGTGTACAAAATTCTTAAGTTTAACTTATATTGAAATGACTGAAGTTTTGTGCTCAATATACTTTTAAAAGGAAGTTGATATATTATGTCCCAGTTTTCTTCTTCAGTGATATTTAAGTCTGTCATCCACTTATTCTGTGACTTGAGAGGTTTCTCAAAAACCTTTTGTATGAATATTTTACAGAAAGGTTTTACAACTCTCTGGCTAACACGCAAAAGCAAGATATGTTTATTGCATATCTCATCTAGCTTCTCTATTTGATTGTCTCGCAAAATTGATTTCCATTTTTGAGGGATCGAGAGCATTATACTATAATAATCTAAAAAATGTATATTAATATTGTAGTTATTTTTTAAATCAGTAAGTGACAGAAGACTTCCATCTTCTTTGATTAAATCATTAATAAAAAATATACCCGATTTGGCCCAATGTGAGAAAAAGACCGGATGACCACCAACCCTTATTCTCCAATTGTGTCAAATTGGCTGTGACAAAATTTCCTCGGGGGCTGTGGAAGAGTCATCCTTAACAGATGCCCACACATTAATAACATTTTTCCAAAACTTTGGCCTAAAAATAGGGAAAGATTCAACCTCTGTTAGCAAAAATGAAGATCCATTTCCCTTCTTAATTAAGATAATAAAATAATGTATGTAGGGACATAACAGAGACTTTGGCAACATTGGGCACAAAGCACAGAACGATGACAAACAACACAAAACAAACCACTAATATGATGAGCAACACGGACCCAATTAAAACAGGGGTGTAATCAGATGCTCGTGAAGGGTAAACACAACTAAAACAGGGGTGTAATCAGATGCTCGTGAAGGGTAAACACAACTAAAACAGGGGTGTAATCAGATGCTCGTGAAGGGTAAACACAACTAAAACAGGGGTGTAATCAGATGCTCGTGAAGGGTAAACACAACTAAAACAGGGGTGTAATCAGATGCTCGTGAAGGGTAAACACAACTAAAACGGGGGTGTAATCAGATGCTCGTGAATGGTAAACACAACTAAAACGGGTGTAATCAGATGCTCGTGAAGGGTAAGCACAACTAAAACAGGGGTGTAATCAGATGCTCGTGAAGGGTAAACACAACTAAAACAGGGGTGTTATGAGATGCTCGTGAAGGGTAAACACAACTAAAACAGGGGTGTAATCAGATGCTCGTGAAGGGTAAACACAACTAAAACAGAGGTGTTATGAGATGCTCGTGAAGGGTAAACAGTTCCTGAATCTTATGAAAAAACGTTTGAAAATACTAAAAGTTACCAGCAGTCGTAAATCGACGAAGGACAGATAATGCAATGACAGACAGAAACAGGACAAAAAGAAAAACAATGATCTGCGAAAAACTACAAAGAAAACTAAAGATAGTGCAACACGACCCCTACCTAAATGAAAATACCTTTAAATCAAAAACAATGATATAAGAATCTTTTCAAAAGATCAATAACTATGTCAACATGACTTTTCCATCAGAGTAGAAACATCGTCATCGATATAAATATATACATCCTATCTAGTAGGTTAATAGTTATGAATGTGGAGTTATTCTGGATGTTGTTCAGAAGTCCAAAAGAACCTCTAAATATACTTCGTACTCTAACTACAGGCAAGATAGTGACTCTCCTTAATTATGGTTCTAATGACCTGGAAAAAGAAAGAAAAACAGACATTAATCATAAATATGTGGGGTATACAATGACAGAAGAGGATAAGGAATATAGACTGTGCCTACTGTGTGGTACATGTACGGAAAAAATATATTATCTGATATCTTCTACGTTACAAAATTGGTATCTATATGTGCGATTTTAGAGCAAACATCTCCTGCATTTCATATTTTGATCTAAGATGTTACGAAGATTAAATATATGATATGTTCAATATTATAGCGTTCTTAATAATAGCGTTGTTCGTCCGGTTATATGAGGGTTGACATTTTACTCGGATGTGGGAAAACACTTGAAAATCTAGTTTAACCCTGCCACCTTTCATTGAATATCCTGTACCGAGTCCAGAAAGGCGGAGTGTGTTCGTGTGTGGGTAAGGGGTATCGATTTTGCCTCTTTCTATCATTTTTATATTGGATTTTGGAACTGTTCTGACAATGTGGTATTTTTTGTTTTTCTATTAGATTTTGGAATTGGTCTGACAGTGTGGTATTTTTTATTTTTCTATTCGATTTTAGAACTGTTCAAACAGTGTGGTATTTACTGTTTTTCTATTAGATTTTAGAACTGTTCCGACAGTGTGGTATTTTTTGTTTTTCTATTAGATTTTGGAGTTATTCTGACAGTGTGGTATTTTTTGTTTTTCTATTAGATTTTAGAACTGTTCCGACAGTGTGGTATTTTTTGTTTTTCTATTAGATTTTAGAACTGTTCCGACAGTGTGGTATTTTTGGTTTTTCTATTAGATTTTGGAGTAGTTCTGACAGTGTGGTATTTTTGTTTTTTCTATTAGATTTTAGAACTGTTCTGACAGTGTGGTATTTACTGTTAATCTATTAGATTTTTTAAACTGTTCTGACCATTTGGTATTTTTGCTTTTTTATTAGATTTTAGAACTGTTCTGACAGTGTGGTATTTTTTGTTTTTCTATTAGATTTTAGAACTGTTCTGACAGTGTGGTATTTTTTGCTTTTCTATTATATTTTGGAGTTATTCTGACAGTGTGGTATTTTTTGCTTTTCTATTAGATTTTGGAATTGTTCTGACAGTGTGGTATTTACTGTTTTTCTATTAGATTTTGGAGTTGTTCTGACAGTGTGGTATTTTTTGCTTTTCTATTAAATTTTGGAGTTATTCTGACAGTGTGGTATTTTTTGTTTTTCTATTAGATTTTGGAGTTGTTCTGACAGTGTGGTATTTACTGTTTTCTATTCGATTTTGGAGTTGTTCTGACAGTGTGGTATTTACTGTTTTTCTATTCGATTTTGGAGTTGTTCTGACAGTGTGGTATTTACTGTTTTTCATTTTATTATTTCATATTTTGACCCAATTTTATCATCAACCTGCATAACATATCCAACATTAAGTATGGATGTTCATTGATGCCGGATTCTATATTGAAATGGCCCATATAAATAGTTCAACCCCGCCACTTTTTTTTTAAGTGCCTGTACCCAACCAGGAAAGTGAGCCGTCATGTATTTGTATGTTAGGGTATCGATTTTGCCTCTTTCTATGATATTTCTAATGGATTTAGAAAATGTTTCGGTATTTTTATTTGATGCTTTACATGTACATAACACTTACCCCTTTTTGTTTTCTTTGCTTATTAATATCGTTACTATTGATTCATAGCCATTGTCCTCTGCATAGAGTAGAGCCGTCGATCCATACCTATCACATATGCTTATGTTTGCTCCGTTCTCTAACAGAAATTCTACAAACTCTGCACGTTGTGGTTCGTCGTGTTCCTTCTTTCTACACGATTCAATCAATGGTGTTCCACCAAAAAAGTTTGTGCAGTTAATATTTGCTCCATTTGATATGATGTTTCTTGCCTCTTGAAAATTGCTTCGATTAATTGCACTAAACAAACGATTACAAAGCTCATTACTTTGTGGCTTTGTTGCAGCTATACCCATTCGATTGCACGTGTGTAGGTTCTTGTGAATAAAATACAATATTTCTGTCTAGTGAGGGTAGTTATTTAATATTCACTTTCAATAATATATTTTTTAATCGAGAAAAGTCTAAGATGAAATAAATGTTGGGGTTAATTCAATCATGTTTATATATGTACTAGTTACTAAACTAATTAACACTATAAATATCATGTAAACCTGATAATCTATTCAGACGTCATTTCTCTCCGAGAACATTTGGTCTTGATCCTTCACAGGAAGATATTATACATAGGTCAATAATCGTATATGCCATCTCATAGTCAAGATGTACGTCAGTAGTATATATGTGGTTACTAAGTAGTATTTGTGGAGGTGGTGCGAGGTGGTGCTACCGGAAGTGATCGCGTTCGCATGCGCAACCGGTACATTTTGTACTACTACTATAGTAGTAGTACCATTTCCCATGACCGATAGGGCTACCGGAAATGACGTGACCCCGAACGGGTTCCCTCGAGTGTGCGCATGCGCAAGCGGAAGTTGGGGTTTCTCGACCTTTTTCGGGATTTTCTACCGGAAGTGACGTTACCCGTAGGGGGTTCCCTCGGGTGCGGGCATGCGCAGCCTGAAGTTCGGGTTTCCCTCCCTTTTTTCCGGTGGGTTTCTTTCCGGTTTTTTTTCTCTTTTTTTTCTTGCTTTTTTTATTTATTGATTGATTTATTTATTTTTTATATTTTATTTTTTTAAATACGGGAAAATGGAATGTTTTTATGATGTCACACAAGTAATGTTGGATTACCAACGTTGAGATTTGGAAAAATACCGGAAAAAAGTTGCAGTTTTGTCATAGATGTTTGCGTTAATGTGTGATATTTTCATAATGTATTTCGTTTTGTTTTTGTTTTTCATGTTTTGGGTGGAATTTCAACGCTATTGCTGCTGCTGCGGCGGCGGGGGAAGGCGGATGTGGTGGCTGCTGCTGCTGCTGCTCTGGGGTGTGTATGGCTGCTGTTGCTGCTGCTGCTGGAGGAGGAGAGGGAGTGAGAATGAGGAGGAGGTCTCTTTGGGTGTAATTATTTTCTTCCATATTTTCCATATCATTTCACATTTCATCCATATTTTCCATATCATTTCACAATTTTCTTCTGTATTTTCCAAATCTTTTCACTATTCATCTTATCTTTCTTTCATAATTTCCATATCTTTTCACTATTCAACTTGCCTTTCTTCCATATTGTCCATATCATTTCACTATTCGACTTGCCTTTCTTCTGCATTTTCCATATCTTTTCCCTATTCAACTTACTTTTCTCCCATATTTTCCATATCATTTCACAATTTTCTTCTGTATTTTCCAAAATCTATTGACTATTCAACTTTAACCGCCGCCGCCGCAATACTCACAGAGTAATGATGAAGAACCCTATTATATTTTAAAAACCAATAATCCGTTTTTGTTTTGGGAACCTCTATACTGTAATGTAATTTATGTAATATAGTCACTGCTATTGTTGTCTGTGTCACGTAAACAGGATCCACACATGTAATACTATAAACATTATAATTGGACACCAGTTAATTAATGATGATTTTATAAGTGATGGGAAATGTTTTACTACATAGTATCAGATAAAAATGGTGAAATGTTTCAACGATCGTACAGTGTTATCAACCGTAGACGTTGACTGGTGGATGATCAGCAATTGGTCAAATTTATCAATATATTTCAGCCTGGTAGTAGATTGGGAAGACAATTCATATTTAATCTTCAGCTTTTGTAGAGGAGCTAAGACCATCTCATTGGGCAACATTGTATTAATGTGGTTGTCTTTAGAAGCTATAACATAGATTCTGGGACGTAAATGAAAATTTAGGAAAATAATAAAACTTGTAAAAAAAAGATTCTGTGACGAAAATGAATTTTTTTTTAAAGTACGGGAAAATGATACGCAGAAAATGACTTCATGGACGCGGAAAACAAGAATAATGTTGCACTTTAAACGTTGCGGTTTGAAAAAGTACGGTAAAATGAAATGTCTTATGACCTCGTGTACGCGGAAAACTTGTAACGTTGCAATTTATATTCGTTTTACAGAGCTTTAATATGTTCATATAGATTTCACTGTTCTGAGAGTAAACACCACAATATCATAGTCATGGCGTATGAAGTTAGAATTTTAATCATTCTTTTATATTTCAAGAATTAACAAAGCAGAATTAATCTTGGAAAATCAGCAAACATGGAGAGAAGAAAATTCTGATTTGAAAGAATCATTAGAAACAATGAAAAAAGATATGGAACATATGGAAGAAACGTAAGTTGAATAGTGTAAAGATAGGGAAAATATGGAAGAAAAATAAGTTGAATAGTGAAAGGATATGGAAAATATGGAAGAAAAGTCAGTTGAATAATGAAATGATTTGAAAAATATGGAAGAATAGTAAGTCAAATAGTGGAAAGATTTGGAAAATATGGGAAAAAAAGTAAGTTGAATAGTGAAAAGATATGGAAAATATGGAAGAAAGGCAAGTTGAAAAGTGAAAAGATATGGAAAATATGGAAGAAAGGCAAGTTCAAAAGTGAAAAGATATGGAAAACATGGATGAAAGGCAAGTTGAAAAGTGAAATGATATGAAAAATATGGAAGAAACCGAAGATGAATAGTGAATAGATATGGAAAATACAGAAGAAAATAGTGAAAAGATATGGAAATTATGGAAGAAAGGCAACTCGAATAGTGAAAAGATTTAGAAAATAAAGAAGAAAATTGTGAAAAGATATGAAAAATATGGACGAAAAGTAAGTTGAATAGTGAAATGATATGGAAAATGCGGAAGAAAAGTAAGTTGAACAGTTTTAAGATATGGACAATATGGAAGAAAGGCAAGTTGAATTGTGAAAAGATATGGAAAATGTGGAAGAAACCCAAGTTGAATAGTGATAATATACCGGTATGGACAATATGGAAAAAATTGTGAAAAGATATGGACAATATGGAAGAAACCCAAGTTGAATTGTGAAATGATATGGAAAATATGGAAGAAACCCAAGTGGAATAGTGATAAGATATGGACAATATGGAAGAAAGGCAATTTGAATAGTGAAAAGATATGAACAATATGGAAGAAACCCAAGTTGAATAGTGAAAAGATTTGGAAAATACAGAAGAAAATTGTGAAATGATATGGAAAACATGGAAGAAAATAGTGATAAGATATGGACGATATGGAAGAAAGGCAAGTTGAAATGTGAAATGATATGGGAAATATGGAAGAAAGATAAGTTGAATAGTGAAATGACTTGGAAAATATGGAAGAAAGGCAACTCGAATTGTGATAAAATATGGACAATATAGGAGAAAAATAAGTCGAACAGTGAAAAGATAGGGAAAATATGGAAGAAATGTAAGTTGAATAGTGAAAAGATATGGAAAATTTGGAGGAAAGGCAAGTCGAATGGTGAAAAGATATGGACATTATGGAAGAAAAGTAAGTTGAATAGTGAAAAGATTTTGAAAATACAGAAGAAAAGACTAAATAGATAGGGAAAATACAGAGGAAAAGTAAGTTGAATACTGAAAATATATAAAAAAAATATGGAAGAAACCCAAGTTGAATAGTTGAAAGATTTGGAAAATACAGAAGAAAATTGTGAAATGATATGGAAAATATGGAAGAAAAGTAAGTTGAATGGTGAAAAGATATAGTAAATGCGGAAGTAAATTAGGTTGAATTGTGAAATGATATGGAAAATGTGGAAAAAAAGTAAGTTGAATAGTGAAATGATTTGGAAAATATGGAAGAAAGGCAAGTTGAAAAGTGAAAGGATATGGAAAATATGGAAGAAAGGCAAGTTGAAAAGTGAAAAGATAGGGAAAACATGGAAGAAAGGCAAGTTGAAAAGTGAAATGAAATGAACAATATGGAAGAAACCCAAGTTGAATAGTGAAAAGATATGGAAAATATGGAAGAAAGGCAAGTTGAAAAGTGAAAAGATATGGAAAATATGGAAGAAAGGCAAGTTGAAAAGTGAAAAGATATGGAAAACATGGAAGAAAGGCAAGTTGAAAAGGGAAATGAAATGAAAAATATGGAAGAAACCCAAGTTGAATAGTGAAAAGATAAGGAAAATACAGAAGAAAATAGTGAAAAGATATGGAAATTATGGAAGAAAGGCAACTCAAATAGTGAAAAGATTTAGAAAATACAGAAGAAAATTGTGAAAAGATATGAAAAATATGGAAGAAAAGTAAGTTGAATAGTGAAATGATATGGAAAATGCGGAAGAAAGGTAAGTTCAACAGATATAAGATATGGACAATATGGAAGAAAGGCAAGTTGAATTGTGAAAAGATATGGAAAATGTGGAAGAAACCCAAGTGGAATAGTGATAAGATATGGACAATATGGAAAAAATAGTGAAAAAATATGGAAAATATGGAAGAAACCCAAATTGAATTGTGAAATGATATGGAAAATATGGAAGAAACCCAAGTGGAATAGTGATAAGATATGGACAATATGGAAGAAAGGCAATTTGAATAGTGAAAAGATATGAACAATATGGAAGAAACCCAAGTTGAATAGTGACAAGATTTGGAAAATACAGAAGGAAATTGTGAAATAATATGGAAAATATAGAAGAAAATAGTGATAAGATGTGGACGATATGGAAGAAAGGCAAGTTGAAATGTGAAATGATATGGGAAATATGGAAGAAAGATAAGTTGAATAGTGAAATGATTTGGAAAATATGGAAGAAAGGCAACTCGAATTGTGATAAAATATGGACAATATAGGAGAAAAATAAGTCGAATAGTGAAAAGATATGGAAAATATGGAGGAAAGGCAAGTCGAATAGTGAAAAGATATGGAAATTATGGAAGAAAAGTAAATTCAATAGTGAAAAGATTTGGAAAATACAGAAGAAAAGAGTAAAAAGATAGGGAAAATACAGAGGAAAAGTAAGTTGAATAGTGAAATTTTATAAAAGATATGGAAGAAACCCAAGTTGAATAGTGAAAAGATTTGGAAAATACAGAAGAAAATTGTTAAAAGATAGGGAAAATATGGAAGAAAATAGTGAAATGATTTGAAAAATATGGTAGAAAGATAAGTTGAATAGTGAAAAAATTTGGAAAATACAGAAGAAAATAGTGAAAAGATAGAGAAAATATGGAAGAAAATATTGAAATGATTTGGAAAATATGGAAGAAAGGCAAGTCGAATAGTGAAAAGATATGGACAATATGGAAGAAAGCCAAGTTGAAATGTGAATTGAAAATATGGAACAAAGATAAGTTGAATAGTGAAATGACTTGGAAAATATGGAAGAAAGGCATGTCGAAGAGTGATAAGTTATAGACAATATAGAAGAAAAGTAAGTCGAATAGTGAAAAGATAGGGAAAATATGGAAGAAAAGTAAGTTGAATAGTGAAAAGATATGGAAAATATGGAGGAACGGCAAGTTGAATAGTGAAAAGATATGAAAAATATGGAAGAATAAAGGTAATAACAAAATTACCGAACTCCGAACAATCTTACAAAGGGAAAGTCAAAACTCATAATTATATAAACAGACAAAATCAGTCAACAACCGGAAAACTGTGAAAACCGTAATGACCCTGACTTGGTACAGGCATTTCTAAAGAAATGGTGGGTTGAATCAGATTTTAAGGCGCCAAACCTCCCGCTCTCATTACGGTTCAAAGGTTCCGGCTGTCACTGTAACAGTATTTAAATACAGGAACAAAATAGGTAAAATAGTTGTCAAAGCAGTACCATATTCGGTGACGTAAATGTCAAAAATATTTTTACGTCACACATTGACAAAAAAAAAATTCTTGACATATTTGACTCTTTATCTTTATACATTTTCACTATATGAAAATGCATCGCTTATAATTTTGTCTGCAGAGACGGAATATATTTCGACAAGATATTGGTATCGGAATATAAACTTTTTAAGAGATCGAATAAGGCGAATCTTTTTATAGCCCTGGTCCAGTAGCCTGTTTCTCAGATGAAGATGACGTTTCAGGAAATCAGAATAATTGCTACTGCCCCTTGCATAGCGAATCAATTGCGAGATGTAAACACCATATGCAGGAGAAGCTGGTATATTGCTGCACATATTTGGAAAATTTATGATTTTAAAATTGAAGTCGTCCCGCTTATCATAAATTTTAGTGCTGAGTTGACCACTGTCGTCAAATTCGAGGTATAAGTCCAAAAATGATGCGGACGAAGCTGTATCGGTGGTCTCTTTAACTTCCAGCTCTGGAGGATATATCAATGGAAGAAATTCTGCAAATCTAGAATTATTGATAGATAAAACGTCATCAATATACCTGTATGTGAAATTAAAGGCTCTAGCCTCATGAATCTTCTTATCTTTTACAAGTTTTTGAAGAAACTCCGACTCATATGAGTATAAAAATAAATCGGCTAGATGAGGGGCACAATTCGTACCCATTGGTATGCCGACGACCTGCTGAAACAGTGTCCCTCCAAAGGAGACACATATGTTATCGATGAGGAACTCCAGCATACTGATCACTTGTTCCTCGGAGTAGCATGTTTTACCTTTATGAATTTTGTTTGAAAAATATGTGGAATTGTAGCCTAACACAACAAATTTTGAGCCATAGTTTCTATGACTAAAAGCTTTATGAATTGTTTCTTTTAAGCGGGTTTTTAATTTTTCATGCGGTAGGGTGGTATATAGAGTTGAAAAATCAAAGGTTTTGATGGAGGATACCTGAGAGAAAGATCTTGATTTCAGGTTATCCAAAAGATCTTTAGAGTTTTTCAAAATCCACATGTGATTTATGCCACTACGCGAGTAAACAGTTTCACAATATTTCTGTTGTCCCTCTTTTACTGCAGACAGAATCTTTGTTAGGTGAATAGACAATTCTTTCGTCGAACAAGTTGATGATCCCGCTATGTACCTTTCTTTGTATGGTAAAAGTAAGTTGAATTGTGAAAAGATTTTGGAAAATACAGAAGAAAATTGTGAAATGATATGGAAAATATGGAAGAAATTTATTTGAATAATGTAAAGATTTTGGAAAATACAGAAGAAAATTGTGAAATGATATGGAAAATATGGAAGAAAATTATTTGAATAGTGAAAAGATATGGAAAATGCGGAAGAAAAGTAGGTTGAATTGTGAAATGATATGGAAAAAACCCAAGTTGAATAGTGAAAAGATTTGGAAAATACAGAAGAAAATTGTGAAAAGATATGAAAAATCCGGAAGAAAAGTAGGTTCAATTGTGAAATGATATGGAAAATTTGGAAGAAAAGTAAGTTGAATAGTGAAAAGATTTGGAAAATACAGAATAGTTATGTAGATGATAGAGAAGTCAAAGGTTTTAATGCTATTGCAGGAGGAGAGGCACCTTGATTGTATGTATACTAACAGATCTATAGAGTTCTTCAGAATCCACATCTGATTCATACCACCCTTTCTTTGTGCAGCTAGTGTCACAGTTAACCTGAAGACCGGTTTTGATAGAATATATGTTAATAATTTGGATATGTGTGCCTTTGAGCATATGGCAGATCCAGCAATATATCGCTATTTGTAAGGACACTTGTGTAATTTAGGAATCCAGTAGAGTAGCGGTAAATCCAGTTCTTCATCTTTGGTTGAAATTCCAAACACAAAACAGACCTATGACTGTCAAGGATTTCCTCTGTCGTAAGTGTCGTCGTGTATACGAATATGAATTGTCAATACTAATTCCTTAATTAAGCAGTTTATATATTTGTAATGTGATTTACACACAAAAGACGATATTGCTAGGGGCCTTGTCGGCCGGGACAAGAACATATTTCTCATGGGTGTGAGACAGGTGTCTAGCAACGTTTGTGTCTTTAAAGATCGATATTGCGCGAGTGCTCAATGAGCTGTTGAGTTTTTTTTTATTCTAATTTGCATCAATGACCTCATCAGTCGTCACCCACTCAAAAAAGAGTATCTAACTGCTCCTTGTCACGTTTTGCACATTGTCTTGCATAATCCTCGACGAATCCATACACATTTTAATGTTATAATTCCAATTTAGTTTGTCCCTTTGATGCCTTCTTTGTATATTATGAAATTTTGTTCGAAGCGTTGGTTCTATAACTGTAAATTAACCATTCCATTTTATATATTTATTGATTTTTGTGCAAGATATTTCCTTGGAGAGGTTGAATTAGTTAACATATATAAGAAAGGTTTGCAGATACTAAAGGGTCATCAGAAGTGGTAAATCGAAGACGGGAGGGATGTAATATCCAAAAAATATAAAGATAAACATAAGAATAAAAAGTATGTTCGGTTTATCTTTACCCTCAATTGTTTGTAGGAGGACTCGTGTCTTATTGTTTGGGGTTTTTTTTGTTGCGCCTAATGGTGTTCTACATTACTTGACTATATGAGTTCCATGGCGGGTGTCTTATAACTGCTTACCCTTTGCGGTTTTTGATGGGATCCGTGTTGCTCGCCTTTTTTTAGTTTCCTGTGTTGTGTTATGCTTTGAGTTTTTGTTGGGGTTTTTTTTCGTTTTGTGTATTATGTGCCAAATGTTGTCAGGTATGAAATTATTAACTAGAACTTTCATTTACCAGTTACAGACGACAATTGATCACGTGGTATCGATTACCAATGAAATGTGACTAACCGGTCAACAGTTTGGCCTTCAGATAATGAGAGAATTTAAAAGTGCTAAGCTTTTTATGATGGATCTATTAAGGTATAGCAATGACTTTTGTGCTATTGATCCCAAATGTAAAAACAAAGTCCATTGCTTTCTAAGAGGAGTTAGAAAATACCAAAGGGGCAATCAGAATCCGTACGTATATCGAAGAAGAACAGACAACACAATGGCCAAAAGAAAACAAACAACGATCTACAAAACATACATATAAATCCAACGATCGAGCACCATGAACCCCACCAAAACCCGGGGGTGAACTCAGGTACTCCGGAAGGGTGAGCAGTTCCTGCTCCACTAGTGGCACCCGTCAAGTTAATCTAGTTGCAAACCCGGTAATATTAATTAATACGAACACGCTTAGAAGTACATACCACGGACAGTATTTAAGATATGCTTCGTGTAAAAGATCAACGCACTACAACGTAGATGTGTTAATAGCTAATGTTAACGGAAATGCGATAGATATATAGGCTTGAGTGGACAGTTCAACAACTTGTTCTCCGCTGAAGATAAAATTGTGGGCAATGAATTATATTTTACTAGAAAATTATTGTCTTTTATATTAGTAATTCTGTTTCAAAGAAAATTGACAAAATATTTTTTAGATCTATTTTATATTAAATTGGTATCAAGTTCAAATATTTAGATTACAATGTGATTATTATGTTATAAAAATATTGACGATATCAAAGAGGTAATCAGAAGCTGTAAATCGTAGGACAAACAACACAGTGGTCAAAAGAAAAGGACCAACAAGGATTACAAAACAATACACAGAAATCCAAAGACCGAGCAACAAGAACCCCATTAAAAACGGGGATGAACTCCGATATTCACGAATGGTAAGCAGTTGCTGCTTTACTATTGTCACCCGTCATTAATTGAGTAAGTGAGTGATTGGTGGTAAACACTTAATGACCAGTGCTTCAGCTATGTCATGATGAGAACAAGTTACATTCAATGAGATGGTGATGTCCTCTGTGCAATATACCAACACTCTTAGTTGCATCTTTATGGTGCTAGCTCAACGAAACAACAGTCCCCGGATAGACATGTTGTTTCACACGGACACATTAACCTTTTTAGTAAATCCGTCTGTGTTCTTACTACTGAACACTGAATGCTCAGCGGCGAAGCAGCAAATACCAATTATATTGTATCTGATATGACTTGACAGTGGCTCGACCCCACGATATATCGCACTCGAGGAGAGCCCGCTAACCATTAAACCACTGATGCGGTGTTCGCTATTTTACACAAGATATCTTAAGGTTGTCTGTAATATTGCAAGGTGATGTAATTATGTAAAACAAAACTCTTGGCGTTTTGAACTAAACGTAGAAAGAATAGGTTAAAGAATATATATTAACTCCGCATATATTTGTACATGTATATCATTTTGATTTAAAGGACTGTTTAAAGTGTTTGTATATGTAAATGGTTTGGATTGGTTTGGTTTTATGGTGTTTACCGCATCTTTCAACGATATTTCAGTTATATCGTGTTGGTCAGTTTTATTGGTGGAGGAAACAGGAGGACCCGGAGAAAACCACCGACCTGTCGCAAGTCACTGACAAACTTTATAACATAATGTTGTACACCTCTCCCTGGTCGAGATTCGAACTCACAACATCAGTGGTGATAGGCACTGATTGCATAGGCAGATGTAAATCCAACTACCACACGATCACGGCCACGACGGCCCCTCTATATATATAAATGTAAATATTACTACCATACAAACGAGGCACAAGGAACCTATGTCAGACAAGTTGAAGATACTAAAGGGGGTAATTAGTAACATTAAATTGTGCATTTCCACAACATGTGGTCGCCATTGAGAGTCATTTTTATCAAACGATTGAACTTTATATAAATGGCGATGTTTCTTTGTGGCCCTCTGGATGTGTGACTATGACGTGAGGAGGGGACATTTACCTACAGGTTTTCTAATGTGCGAACTCAAGTTAACACAGTAACCTGAAACATTTCATGGTTACACTTCCAGTGTAAGCTATAAACAAACAATTGCTCAAGGTGTTAGTTGTCTGGAGACCACCTACTTTGTATATTGTGATATCTTACTTTGACGATTCGGTACTGTGAGAGATTGCAACACACTTTGACATTTAACGTTATATACTTTGGGGGTAAAATTGTTAAACCAGAAATATTTTCAGTTGACTAAGCATAGTCAGGCATATTGCATTGCAAAGAAAGAAAAAAAAAATATGTTTTAACTATTATGATATATTCGTTGTTCGTTATTATATTTTATGATAAGGGGTCGTCGTGGTCGTGATTGTGTAGTAGTTGGATTTACCGCTCCCTGTGCAATCAGTGTCTATCACCATAAACGTTCGAATCCCGCTCAGGCGAGGTCTACTCGATACAACATTATGTGATAAAGTTTGTCAGTGACTTGCGGCAGGTCGGTGGTTTTTCTTGGTACTCCGGTTTCCTCCGACACTATTTACATGAAATATTGTTGAAAGTGGTGTTAAACGCCATAAACCAAACCCAAGCCCTATGTTATGGTTATATGTGAATAATCTACGCTTACGTGCACAATCGATGTGGAAAGAAAATTAATGAAGCTCTCAACATTTAACCTACAACGATTGAAATAATTCAAATAACGATTGAAAAGTGAACGGCAATACCTATGACTACACAGTTAATATAGATAGTTGATATACAGTTTATTGCAATTTGAAAAATAGCACTTGGTCGATGATTACACCCTGCGTCATACCAATTGTCTAAATGTATATGCCCATTCCATACCCTTTTGTATTGGCAAACCAATACAATTCTCCATCCAAAGATAAATTATCAATATTTTATAGTCTCCCTTAACGGTTTTAACGAATAAATTCGTTCTTGTCTATGGAAGCATTAAACTACGTGGTCGCCATATTTGTGTTCAATGGAACCGACCGTTTTTCTTAACCACATTGCATTAATTTTACCTCGATAATCTATTGACATTTTTTCTGCTGAGTTCATTCTGGGTGTCAAATAAAGGGCTAGTGTTTAGAGAACTGTTTTGGTATACTTCTTACTGGGATACACATATTGTAGCTGATTTCAATATGAAACTGTAATTTGTGTGTGCATGTACATGTATATAATTTAACTCAAATTTGTGAACACACATAAATCTTGATAATCAGCAATACATTTTTCCATCACATAATTTCATGTGACATACATCAATTATTATTGAAATGTAATATTCCAATGCAAATAACACCTTTCTAAAACTTTCATTTGCCAGTTACAGACGGTCAACAGTTCGAACGCAGAAAAACGGTCAACGGCCAATAGTTCATTGACAGGGGGTTGTCTTTGAGAATCTGGTTTTTTGGGCAGGTGGAGAGCAACTGGAGCTTTCCAGTCGTATTTTTTTGCAAAGTGCTTCTCTTCGGATCGCTGCTATCTCTCCGTCGGCGATAGGTAGGTTAGACGGAAGAGACACGTGATCAAACATGGCACACAACCTGCAAAATGTTGAGATTCAATGTGAACTTTGTAGAAAGATGTTTCCAGGACTGAACCAATTTGTTGGACATCCATGTATTAATGATGGTTAGTTTGTTTACAAGAGTTTTAAAGCAGTCATAATTTATTTTTGGTGCATAAAGGTGTATAACTGGCGATGCCAATGCCATGCACTTGGTTTGTTGGGTGAAGCCTTAAATTTGGAAGGACCGATTATTTAGCTTTCAGGGAAAGGGGGCTATAGATATTTCCTCAAAAATATTTTTATTTTGATTCTTGAAGAAAAATATAACTTGGCTGGACAAAGCAGAAAATAACATTCTGACTTGCCATTTTTACTGTGTAGTCATATGCAAAAATAATAAAATATAAAAATTAAATTGACCGCTTGTAAGAATAAAATAACACGATTTTTGTTGCATCAGGAAAAAAACTTTCTAAGCTGAAATAACATATATTCTCGTATGACAATAAGTCGGTCAGTCATTGGATAATGTTTGATTATTTTTTTCATGTTTGAAAAGTAAACATTTTTTTCTTTTTAATTATGTTCTTCATCTATTCTTGCTCACATGTGTAAAGTTCCATGGAAAAAAGATCGATAATAATTACACACTGACCCATATTTGTTTACTACCCTTTTCTCAAATGGCATCTTATTACGTCACGTAAAGTCGGTCAAAGGTCAATAAAGCACATGATTTTGTCATAGGTCAACCAACTTAAAACTAGATTAAGAAAGTACAGTATTTTAGCTTTTTCAGTGTAATTGTATTGTCTGAAAAATTTCAAAAGATGTTTTTTTAAATAGTTTGAAATTGAAGTATTAAAAATTAATTATTTGATGCATATATTAAACTGGCTTACCCACATAATAAAGTATTTAATCCAGTGAATTTGGTGTTTTTGCCTTTGTCAATACAATCTATTAGACTGACTACATCCTGCCATATTTTTGTAAAACAATTAATGACTGATTTCAATTTATTTTAATCACATTTATTATCACAGAGTGGTAACAATACAATTTTGTTGCTGCTATTTGTAATAATGACAGGTTTTTTTTACCCAGATAATCTCATTTTTCTATCTGGTTTAATTTAATTCTCTGTTCAATTTATGCTATAAATTTTGATAATTGCTGTTAAATTAATTCTTTTTCTATCTTCTCTATGAAGTTCATTTCATTACCCCAAGGAGTAAGGGGTATATTTGTTATTAAAGCAGCAGTGGAAATGCAAAATAATCTGCCATTTCGTGACTAATGGAGAGCACTTGTATGTATTTTCCCGGTAAAATCGGCCATTTTCTAGAAAATGGTGGAATCTGAATGATCAATCATCATATTTTCGAAGTATTTTAAAATACAATTTGCTTGGCCTACATTCCAGAAACGGTCATGAACTGTGATGACGATTATGTCAACAAACCGGAAAAATATAAATGCTTGGGGAATACCATCGATGGAAACATATTTAACAAGCATTATGATAATGATCAGGAAACAAAGACATTAGTAAAAAGGATCTTTTTTACTTGCATGGAATTTATTCAATTCAAACTTCTCTGTTTTAATCTCATCTTGTCATTTTGACGTTGAAAATAATTCCCTCTGTGTTTATGTACGCTATGAATATACAGAATGACGTCATTGGTCTCGTGCTGCGCCAGAATTGTAAATCAATCAGATGAAAAGTATTTTGGAGTGTGGTCTCCTTGACACTTACCCGATATCTCTTCTTTTTTATATTAAATGTTTTACATTGTAAAATAAAAACAACCCCTTTTTGCTAATGCTCTGTGATAGAAAAACTCAAATGTAGGGTGTGGTATTCGTGTAAAACAAGTTGAACAGGTCAGAGACAATGTCACAAATCGGTACACAAAGAATGTATCAGATTATTGCATTCCAGAGCATGTAGAGGAATATCATTTTATAGTTCTAACAAATATACAAAATATTTTATTGAATTTTTTTTTAAAGTGCAGATATACAATAAATGCAACAATTTTTCCCAAAGACAAAATAAATCCCTATTTTTTATTTTTGCACTGTCAGTTTATACCCCCAAATATATATATGTTAGAAACAGGCTAATGCATCTCCTTTTATAAATTGTGGCACTTGCTGGCAAAAGAGAAATACACGTAGAATAGGACAAGTGCTCAAAAATTGTGATTGCTCAAGCAGAACCAATAAAGAAATTATTTTCATGTATCTCACTCGCAGTTTTCTTACAGTGAGCCTTTTTAGATATTTTGTGACTTAATACCCATGTAACGGTGAGAAAATGTCTTTGAGAACAAGTTATTTAATCTTTTTTTATTTCTTCTATTTTTTTCAGAAGTATCACAAGGAGATACAAACTGCCACGTCTCAAAGTACCATAGCCCAGCCATCCACTAGTGTTCAGGCTGCTACATGTACAACTCCTGTATTTTGGAACGAGAAAGCGACAAAAATGCTTATAACTGAAATGAAAATATTAAGGCAGTCTGGTGAAAATGGTACATTAACAAAGAAAAAACAGTTCATGGATATTGCAGGAAAGCTAGCACAAGCCTGGCACACATACACGTGGGAACAAGTACAAGGAAAGTGGAAAATGTTAAACGCTGCATTTAAAAGGACAAAGGACCACAATAGTAAGTCTAGAAATGATAATAAGAATTGTGCATTTCAAAAAGAGCTTCAGGATATGTTTCAAGGCAACCCCACAATCAAACCCGTTGCCATAGCTACCTCTTCAGTATTACCAAGAAAAAAAAGAAAAGCAGAGGAAAGTTCATAAAATTCATCAGAAACCGATTGAAAAAATAATGAGGACGGTGACGATAAAGTTACACCAGCTACTGCATCTAAGAGAAAGTCACGAAAAAGTAAAGCATCAGAAATGGTTGATTTAATGAAAGAGTGTATTTCTCAGCAGCAGATTGAACCACAAAAGCAAAGTGAAGAGAGAGCTAGAATACACAACGAAATAAAAGAGATGCACAGGGAAAAAATGAAAATTTTCAAAGATTTTTTGAAAGAAATGAAAGAGTGAAAGCATTAAATTGACACTATTATTCTTAAAACTTCATGCAAAAATCTTGTATATTATTATCATTATTAGTTTACATGCAGATAAGGCACATAATTATTTTCAACTTTAAATATTACAAGTTAAGTTATCTTGTAGATTTAAGGCACATAATCCATTTCAACTTTAATCATTACAGAATAAGTTATCTCCTGTTTTAGTAGTTTTTGTATTGCATGGATAAAACATATTTGGATTAGTTTACACATGTACCCAACAATTTTGATAATACATGTGTAAATATTGTATTAAAATAATTGCATTTACATGTAGATGGGAGATAACTCTGGGAAAAAGATATATAAATTTTAATACTGTATATGCAAGACAGAAATTGCCTGAAAATCTTATTTTTTAATGTTGGGTGTGTTCATAGTAAAGTATGTATTGTTTTATATTTTTTAGGGATATGTCTTACGGATTTACCAGAAGAAATCATTATTTACATTTTGCAGTTTATTCCTGAGACTGAATTGTTGTTCAGTGTGAGAAAAGTTAATCAGAGGTTATGCGAGATAATTGACAATAGTAATGTTATTGTTGATGTTATATTTGATGACTGTTACATTTTGGATGAAGAACTTTTGACAGCAATAACAAAACATGCAAGTCATATCAAGAGTTTCCAAATAGCTTTTCAAGAAATTGTAATGGATAATTTTAAATTTAATAACTTGCTGTCAAGTTTGGCTTATGCTGAATTGCTAACAACACTAGACCTTTCAGCATGTCCAGTTTCAGATATATCTTTTGTGCCATATTTGACATCATTGGTTTGTCTCAATTTGAGCTCTACAAATATAGATGATAGTCAGCTAAAATACATATGTCTTCCAAAACTGACTTACCTGTATCGTTCGTTTAATAATATATCAATTTATGCAGTTTTAGATACATTAACAATATTGGGCATAAAATATCTAGATATTAATGGCATTCCGTGCACATACGAACAGTTTCTGAAAGCCATACTATTTTGTCCAACTATATGTGGCATACATGCAACATTTCAAACTGTGGAAGACAATGAAAATGCCATTCAACAAATATGGCAGATAAAATTATACTGTACGGTCTATGATCTGTAACTGAAGGTTGTTGTTACTTGTACTTTTTGTTTTTGCTGGGGTTTTTTTTGTATATATATATATATAGATATGAGTCACATATTAATATTATGTTGGGTTGTTGTTTTTTTTTATATACATGAGACATTGGTTTCATATCATACTGATGATAGACTTTTTTTTGTTAGACTTGTTGCTAGTTAACCAACAATTTTTGTTTCATGATGAGCATATACCATGTATAATAACGATGACATATACATGTATGAACATTTGAACATTTTTAGAGCTGTGTATATTGTTTGTTTTTGCTGATCTCAGGTTTTTTCATTGTTTTTCAGTTTTATTCATGGTTTGTAATTGTTATGTTGTTGTTTTTTTCAATTAATTGTTATTAAATGCAAAAATCATTTGAATAAAGAATGCAAGGGCCAGTAGCAATTATTCTAATTTCCTGAAACGTCATCTTCATCTGAGAAACAGGCTACTGGACCAGGGCTATAAAAAGATTCGCCTTATTCGATCTCTTAAAAAGTTTATATTCCGATACCAAGATCTTGTCGAAATATATTCCGTCTCTGCAGAAAAAATTATAAGCGATGCATTTTCATATAATGAAAATGTATAAAGATAAAGAAGTCAAAAAATGTCAAGGATATTTTTTTTGTCAATGTGTGACGTAAAAATATTTTTGACATTTACGTCACCGAATATGGTACTGCTTTGACAACTATTTTACCTATTTTGTTCCTGTATTTAAATACTGTTATAGTGACAGCCGGAACCTTTGAACCCGTAATGAGAGCGGGAGGTTTGGCGCCTTAAAATCTGATTCAACCCACCATTTCTTTAGAAATGCCTGTACCAAGTCAGGGTCATTACGGTTTTCACAGTTTTCCGGTTGTTGACTGATTTTGTCTGTTTATATAATTATGAGTTTTGACTTTCCCTTTGTAAGATTATTCGGAGTTCAGTAATTTTGTTATTACCCTTCATTACGTGGTATGTTTTCAAATATTTACAAATTTTAAGGTCATGATGGGAACCTTGTGTGCATTTGCAAATGGAGAAAATGTTTCCCTTTAATCCTTTTTTTTTAAAAGATGATCTCGATTCTGACAGTGGTACATACACACAAAAGTTACAGGTCTTCATCAACTTGGTCAAAATTTTTGGTTCTTGAATGGAAGTTAATTTTATTGAGTAACTTTCAAAGAATTATTCTCTTCACACTACTTTTTCTATACACAATGTATATATGATTTTTAGCTCACCTGGCCAAAGGCCACCTGAGCTTCGTCGTCACTTGGCATCTGTCCTCCGTCTGTTTACTCTTCACATTTTAATCTTCTCCTGTGAAACCACTGAGCCTAATCGCACAATACTTGACAGGAAGCATCTATGAAAGATCATTTTTAAAGCTTCCTCATTTTGTCCCGACTTTGCAACAAATGAGGCGCTATGGGTTATTCTTAATTCTGATTGCCTGATTTTAGAAAGTTCTTCTCCTCTGAAACTGCAGGTATAAATGGAACCAAACTTGATTTAATTTGATTTTTATCTTTGACTACGAATAGGGGAAGGGTTTGGATCCAACAAACCGAGTTTAACCCCACCGCATATCTTATGTACCTGTCCCAAGTCAGGAGTCGTGGTCACTGAATAATCTTTGTTCTGTTTTATTAATTGTTTTTGATGTATTTAATAGCATTTAGGTAGGGGGCATATAATGTTTACTTGTACACGGTTTATTTCTTTGGGGCGATTTAGAGTGGAATTCCACCCTTGTTGAAGGCCTTGTGGAGACCTTTAGATTTAAAATGTTCTTCAGTTCCTTACATAGATGGGGTGTGGTCTCCTGGATATTTACTCCATATCTTTTCTTTTTTATATTTAGCAATAACTTGCAATTATGTGACAGGGCTTGCAACAAACAAGTAGGCATTTCATTACTAGATTAATTTTCAGTATGAAACAGTATTACAGGCTTGTTTAAATCTTGCAATATAATAACCATGACTGTGGCAGTTAATGTAAAGTTTGTGCAATTCTGTCTCTTTTTGCAGCCCCTCTGTCATCCATATTCCCAGCATATAGAACAGGATGTTCAGCTTCCATATTATGTAGATCACCTGCCAAGTCCTCTCCTATATCTCCATGAGCTAGGCAAAAGTTGTGTAAAATGCAACATGCCAATATAATGTCACATGCTGTATTCACTTTCTTCACCTCTATATAGTGAAGTCGCCAAATGCACGCTCAATTACACTACGAGTGGACGAATGAATGTAATTGTATCTTTTTTGCACTGCATTTAAATTTCCGTTTTCCCTGTAGGGCGTGAGAAGCCAGCTCGTGATGGGATATGCACAATCTCCAATGATATTGCGTTCACCGCATGCCATTAGTCCTTTATCCTACAAATTTGAATTCCTTAGGACACGTGTATCATGCACACTCCCAGGCCATCCACAATAACAATGAGAACATGTCATATCCGGCAGGAAAACTGCCTGCAATATTAGGCTGTGGTAGCTTTTTCTGTTGCCGTACGACTGCGAGTGTTTGTCGGGGGGGTGAATTTGAATGTGTGTTCCGTCAATTGCTCCAAGGACAGCAGGAAACCCTGCCTTTTCTTCAAATTTTTTGCAATATCTTGTTTACTTTGTTCACTAGCAGGCCAACGTATGAACCTGTCTGTCAAACTCACTAGTGCTGAAACCACCCTGTCTCTGCATTTCACTACAGTTGAATCAGCTACATCAAATACATCTGAAACTAGATGCCAATTTCCTTGGTGGCCTAAGTATCGTAATGCAATCAGTACTGTTTTTTTCTAATGTTACCCTTTCACGACCTCCAAACTCTTGACCACGTACTTGCATTTCAGGACAGGTATGCAAAACGGGTACAGGACGTTTCGTCCATAGTACCGTTTCGGCCATAGTACCAGTTCGGCAACACTTTATAAAGACGCTTCGGCCATGGTTTTATCTATGTTGTTTTATATGTGTTATTTATAACAATAGTATGCATTAATAATCATATTGAATACAAAAATAAATAAAAAATTGAGAAAAACAATATAGTTTAGTACATATTATCACTATTCTTCTTTTCCCAATCACGGCGATGTGCAGGTCCACATGAAGAGAAGAAACCAAAATCTACGTTTTACATAGTTTTAAGTCTTATCAATCTAGATTTAATAACCATTTTCAGTACTTTATTTTTGAAAAAAAATTATTTAACAAATATTATCATAGTTCTTCTTTTCCCAATCGCTGCCATTTGCAGATCGACACGAAGAAAAAGAAGTCATAATCTACGATTTACTTAGTTTTGAGTGTTACCTATATGAAAATCTGGAATTAATCATCATTTTCTGTACTTTATTACCAAAAAAATATATTCAAAACGATATATTTTAGCAAATATTATCATTGTTCTTCTTTTCCCAATCGCGGCGATTTGCAGATCTGAAAATCGCGGTGGTTGAGAGAAGAAGAATAATGGGGCCCTGATTCGGTTAATAAACTTATTTTTATTTCTATATAATAATTTTTTGTATATTAATCATGAAATTTCGGAATATTAATTGTTTAAACCATTTTATTATTAATGATCAATATAAACTAGATATTGTAGATCGACTCGTTAATTGTAAGACAATAAAATGTAATTATGTTCATTACTTCATGATAATTAGCAGTTATCTATTCTTTGATCTGACTATCTCCTGCATAAAAAATTTCAAATATTCATAAATTTGTCACAAGAGTAATCAAAATGATCAATTTTATAACTACATGTATTATAAACGGGAGGGTTTAAAACCGGGACAGGTATTTTTCAGTAGTTTATAGGTATAACTTTCGAACGGAATGATGTAAATTCCATAAAAAAGAAGAGATTAAAGGCTTTAATTTGATATAAGGTTTTTTTTGTTTATAAATATTGACATTTGATACCCTAAATCGTGGCAGGACAGTATTTTTCAATCGCGGAAATGACGATAATTTGTATCAAAATATTTGTTTTGATCACGTATAACTCTTTTAAATCAAATGTCTGTCAAATAAATGTTACACCATTTTAAAGCTTATATCTCAAGGATTAATAATATGCATAGTTTATTATTTTTCGATAAATACTTTTTGAGAAATCGTCGCTGGACAGTGGACAGTTCAGCTTCAAAATCGGACATTCAGTATGTCATTTCTTAAAAGTAAAAGTCGTCTATTTATTGCAAATATCGAACATTATATAAATTTTGATTGATACAAATACAAATTAAATTAGAACTGTATAATCAAATAAAATATATTAAACTAAAGAAAGCTTTTGAGTTTTCATATTATATTGAACTGATTTCGTGATTGTAAGCGACCCGGCCGAGATCGTTTGATATTGTCCGTAAAAACTGACTATTTTGTTGAAATTCATGAAAAAATAACGATAGAGGGGCTAATAAATCATTAATTATTCATAAAACATATAATATGCATTTTAAAACGCCATCTAGACGCCAATATGATATGTGTATGTGTAATTACCACGATTACTATAAAAAATAATTCCCCTAAGAATCGATACTTAAAAAGTACAGACTACGACACTCGGTTTTTTCAACCATACTTACGAAAATAACAAAGTAAATAAAAGGTCCGTCATCTCGACGCCAATATGTAATGCGTATATGTATCACTGTGATGTGTAATTACCATGATTAATTTTTTTAAATCCCCTAATAATCCATACTAAAGTACAGACTACGACACTCAGTTTCTTCATCCATACTTATCAAATATAAACTATGGCCGAAATGGCTTGTGGATGAAACGTACTATGGCCGAACCGGAGTGTGGACGAAACGTACTATGGCCGAACTGGAGTGTGGACGAAACGTCTCGAAAGCTGCAAAACCTGGAACAAATCCTGAAAAGATGTCCGAGACAGTCTAAACATTCTGCGGAAATCATACTCTGTGCAGCTTCCTACAACGCTTTGAACATAATTCGACACTCTAACATGACATTCTCTGTTCCTGCAAATAAAAGAAAAACAGTCTCTGAAATTGCTCCAGAATTACTATTTTAATAATATAGGGAACAACCAAGTGATTATATGGGAAGGAGGCATGGAAGAAATCAAGTCTCCTAAATCTGTTGAAGAAAAAATCCAGGATAGGAAATGTGGTTAGTAAAAGGCAAGACTGGATTTACAATGATTTAGTAGAAGATGGTATGGTGTTAAGTTTTTGGGGGGGGGGGGGGGGGGGGTGGGGGGGGGAATGTGCACCTCTTTGGCTCTAGTATACGCAAAAAGGCCTTGCACAAAATGTAGGGGGAAAAGTAAGGATCGAAGATCAATTACATGCCCCCCTCCCCAAGTCATATGGTTGCTCCTTGAGACACCTATGGAGTGAAATAATGGCAATGATATTAAGCTACAACAACCAATCTTTCAATCAATATAATTATTTTTTTTAATGTGATTTCTAGGTCTGATTGTTCTTTTTTATGGGTGTATTCAGGGGCCCCCCCTAAAATTGGAAAATATATGATTTTTTGGCGTAAAATCGTGATTTTTCACACGAAATACCCCAATTATTTTCGCGCCTCCCTCCGCGCGGTGCAATTTTTTTAAGTGCCCCCGCCCCCCCCCCCCCCCCCTAACTTGAAATCCTGGATCCGCCCCTGCTATTATGAAGAGGGGAGAAAGAGTATTTTCGTGTTGCCGTAATCGGGGTATTTTACTTAACGTGCTTTGTGACTGATACCCCTCGTAATCCATGTTTAGTAAAATTCAGCGTGATATTGCGAGACTCGAATCCCTCGCTAATATACGTTCTTGGTCAAATTAAAAAATTATGTCTTGATCGGGAATATTTTTAATTTTCCGTGATTTGTGATTTTCATTTATTATTTCCTGCGATTCGCGATGAGAACCCTATCCATCCCCCCTTCTGTAAAGTAAATATCAAAACTGTTAGCAGCAACAATGTAAAAATTTAATATTTAGATGGGTATGTGTGGCCCATCTATGAGACACACATACTAGAAAATAAAGAACCATATATATAAGAACTATGGGCTGCACATACAAAAAAACAAACAGCGAAGGGTCATATGGGCTACGGTTCCACACTAAAGCCAGTGCTGATGCTCCAATTTTCAGGTTTGGCCCACAGAAATTAAAGAGTTGGTATCAGAAACATTATTTGGGTCATAATAAGCATTATAACTACAGCTAAAATGACCCTTCATTTATACATTTCATACTAGCGCCGTCATCTGACTTACACAAATGGTAAAGCTGCTAAAAGAGGTGCATTTTCTTCATTCGTATCATCGTAGTCTCCGTCACTTGCGTCAGATTCATCTAATAGCTCCTCAAACATCATGCATTTCATAATGTTGGTCGCCATATTGTTTCTGTTGTGGTTTTTTTGGGGCTCTGCAGACAGTTTCTTCGGAAGTGGTCCATTTTTGTTTTTTTTTGCAACGCTCTTCTGAAGAGACGCGGAAGAGGTTCTGGAGAGACGAAAAAAAACACACCTCAGGTGATCTTGAGAATATCAGCCTTTGCGCATACTTGTACTTTATATATGATAACGTCAAAATGCTTATTTCCTTTATAATACATCAATATAGTCAAAATAATACTAAGTTATAACATTGCCTTTTGTACTTTTGACCCAGATCTCAAAAATAATCATCGTCTTCTAATGTATTCGAACTGGCCTGGAGGTACTTCCTATACAGAGTGTCGTGTAAAGGACCAACGCACTACCAATATCTCCTGGTATTAAATGCAATGTGATACAAAATGTAGGTGTAAACTTTGTCTACAGCTGATGAAAAAATTGTAGGTAATGACTTACATTTTACAAGAACATTTCTGTCACTTATAGTAAACTAATTCGTTTCAAAGTAAATTGACAAAATATATATTGATAGGCTTAAACATCTATTTTATATAAAATTGATATCAACTACAAATATATATCAACACTGTTTGGTTTAATTTTCAGACGTATATAATATTTAGTATTAACCTAGTATCCTTAGTAACTTTGAGATCCAGTGGGACAGATATATTGTATGGTTGTCACTTGCTTCTAGACGTTTGTATAATATACTGTATTTCCTGTGACTGTATAATGAATTCTTCATTATCCTATACAATATATTAAAAATTGCTGAGTTAGATTGCTGTCAAATTATAATATTAAGTATATATGTACCATCTACACACGCTTATACACATGTCTTACGTCTATCCCTACATTTTCCTTACCAGAAAAGGTAACACTACAATTATTGAAGCTCCTTTTTAAAGGGAGTGGATGTGGTCGAGGGCGCTGGACGTAAGGCTAAGCGAATGATGCTGCAGTGTATCAATGGTGTGGGTTCAAATCCCGTCGAGGGAAGAACAAACATTTGACAGCTCTAAAATCTAATTCTAACACTGTTTGGTTTAATTTTCAGACGTATAAAGTGGATGTGGTCGAGTGGTCTAGGGCGCTGGACGTAAGGCTAAGCGAATGGTGCTGCAGTGTATATCAATGGGGTGGGTTCAAATCCCGTCGAGGGAAGAACAAAAATTTGACAGCTCTAAAATCTAATTCTAACACTGTTTGGTTTAATTTTCAGACGTATATATATATAAACGTCTGAAAAAGTAGCCAACGTATGAAGAACCTACGGGATGTTGGATCGGAAACAAGTGTTAACGATTATGTGCAAGCAAACAAAAATAATAAATAAACGTACGTTTAAAATGTAGCACAACATCAAAAAAGATGTTAAAATATAACAAGTCTACAAAAAGACTATAATAAAAATCAAATGGACGGATATTTCGCTTGACCGACAAGCTTCATCAGCGTCTGTAATTTGATTTGAAAGATTGTCACGTGACCATCAGTTATCGTGACGTAAAAATCATAATCTTGAACTTTATACTTTATATTATTAAATAATATATGTACACTAATTATTAAAGAATATGAAAACAATGAGAAAAAATGTAAGGATGTTTTCATATTCTTTATAGATTTTAGTTCAAAGTTGACTATTGTTTAACTATTATGTCTTGCGATGGTCTTTTCTCACTATGATGTCCTCGTGAACTATCTAATATCTAGATATTAATAGAATCATAAGAATGTACTACTGTGCATATGACAACTTCTGTTCCACGAAGATTAAATGTATTACTAGTACATGTTCAAAATATGTCCTTTCTTTACAACAACACTGTTCACCCGTTTATAAGCCACGGTTGCCATTTTACTGACATGTGAAAAACACTTACATGACCGTATTACTTCACTTAGCTGGGAGATTTAGAGCCATAAAACTAGCTTAACCCCGCCACTTGTTATTGGAGTACCTGTACACAGTCAGAAAAGTGAGCGGTCATGTGTTGGGAATGTCGATTTTTCCTCTTTCTGTGATTTTGTGATTTGATTTTGGAACTGTTCTGACAGTGTAAAATACTTTGTTTCTTTGTTTATTTTGTTTGCATGTTTCCATTCTTATTCCAAGCACTGTTAACCTTAGCTCTTCTTCTAGTTAGCAAGACGGGAAATATTTTTTCTTTTTCCGTTTCTTATTATTATTAAATCTACCAAACGAAGTGGGAGACTTGTTATTGTTGTTTGGCTTCTTAATAAATAAAGTTCGATAAAACCGACCATGCGATAAAGAATGAACAATGCAAGTACACATGCACTATTGGGTACAAGACACAGAACGAAGTCAAGCAAAACAAAAAGCACAACACAGAGAATCAAAAAGATTAATAACACGACCCCCACTGAAATATCGGTGATCCCAGATGCTCGCGAATGGAGTGTAGTTCCTCTTTCTTATAAGACGCCCGTCGTTTTACTCATATTCAAGCCCGTGGTAAAATTATTATTAGTGATAAAGAATGGAAAAAATATATACATTTGTACGTAATATGGAAAAGATTCATTTTCATTTGAGAAATGGATGTTCAACCAGTTCAGGATGACGATAGTAGAATTTTGGTAGCAATGACTAGATTTAACGTAGACTTGTTTGAGTAGCTTTTGTAAGATCTGCTGACCTCTGTCCAGAAAATAACTGTACTAGCCACAATCACTATAGTAACGTGTCAAATGTTAAATGTAAACTCCATTTGCTGGTGCTGCTCTGATATTGTTACTGAAGAATGGGTAGTTGACTATAGGAAAGGTGAATTCGTCACGCTTGTCGTAGGCTTTTATCTTTAATTTTCCTCCATTGTAGATTTCAAGGTAAGCATACATTTTGAGTGTCAGTAGTATCCTTAACCTCAAGCTCATTTGAGTAGATGAGATGCAGATAATCACTGAATCAAGAATTGTTCAGTGGCAGAATATATATTAACGGAAGATGAAATTAATGTTCTTTGGAAGCAACGCTCAATCAATTCTTTAATTCCAGATGTCAGTTGCGCTTGTGGAATTGTGGAATAGTCATTGTAAGGTAGATAAATTGAATGATGTTACAACTAGAAAGATCGTGAGATCTAGAAATTAAGTCTCCATCAAGTATTCCGAGTTTTTTCAGTATCCACATTTGATTAATTCTACTTCTAGAAAATCTTATGCAATTTAAAAGCTTGGAAATATGCTTGGTAGAACACTTGGCAGCTTCCGCGATATAGTATGCTTGCATAGACACTTTGTAATTATGGTACCCAGTACAGTAAGGAAAGATCATATTCCACATCTTTCATTGAAAGATCCAAAGTAGACATGACTGACTTGTGATTATCAATAATTGCCTCCCTTGATAACGTAGTTGTATACATGCATTAGTATTTAGGATAACCTTGTGATATATCCAAACGTTATTCTGTCTTTAACCAATTAATGTTATACTTTTTTTAGACTAAAACGATGTTGTTAGTGGCCTTACCTGCAGGAACAACAGCATGTGTGTAGTGAATATTGGACAGGGCTTCAACAACATCAGGACCATTCTATACAGATGTTGTTTTCGTGCTCATTGGCCTTTTGGGTTTGCTAATTCCAAATTCAATCTATGACCTCACATTATTTAGCCCATTATGAAATGGTATGAACCTCCTCTGTTATTTTGTTTTATATGTGTTCATCCGTAATCCTCCATAGAGTCCATCAGTAGTATGAAGTTCTATTTCAATTTATGGGTTATGGCACACATAATATTACTAACAAAATTTCTTCCTCTTTTCACTCTCTCGTGAACATGCTCTAAACATTCTCTCAGAAACCGTACGTCGGATTACTTGAACTTTGAGTGGATGCTAGCCCCTTATGTCTAAGTTTTCATTTATTTTTTTGACATTTGCATAGGGTGGCAGATGACATTTTGGGGGTACATAATTGGGTTTGCGAGACTTGTGCAACAATTCAATATTACAGTTAACTATATTATTCTTTCTTTCTCTCTTGATCTCCACTCATCCATCTCTCCTCAGCAAATCTCAGAGACCTGGAGTCATATGACTTTGAACTTCGATGGAATGGTAGAGATGTGCACTTAAATCTGGTTAATTTCAAAACCGACACCATTGTCATTGCAACGAAGCGAATATGAAAGCACAAATATGCCGATAGCTCATTTACTTATAAGAGAAAATCATAGTAACAGTCATTTGAACAAATGAAAGTTGATAAGTCAGAAAAAATCGGAATCCGATAGACAAATGTTAGCATCATTGCAATGGAATCACAATAATGTGGAGTTTTAAGATTTCAATCGTATATCCCATCAAACTTCATGAAACCTCATTCGTATATGCCATATATAAGAGTGCTTGGGAGTTTTTAAATTTTCATAATGCATATCATAGCTATGGAAACTGAAATTTCAAAAAAATAAAATGTCTTAAATTTCCATCTTAAATGCTTACAAAATAAATATGAGGCGAACACCAAATCCCATTGCTTAGCCAGGGACGAACACCAAATCCCATTGTTTAGCCAGGGACGAACACCAAATCCCATTGTTTAGCCAGGGGCGAACACCAAATCCCATTGTTTAGCCAGGGGCGAACACCAAATCCCATTGTTTAGCTAGGGGCGAACACCAAATCCCATTGCTTAGCCAAGGGCGAACACCACATCCCATTGTTTAGCCAGGGGTTCTGAAATGGGTTCAGATGACATTGGAATATATTTGTTTCAATTCATTGTCACAGCTACCTATCTTTATTCAGTATCCTATCCCCAAGGAGCAAGCCTCGGTTGAAACATTCAAACTGTCGTTTCATATCAAATACTAATAACACTACAGATTGCATTAACTGGATAATTTTTTACTATATGGTCACTGACCAAGATATAATTTGCATGGACCTGATTCATGTTGATCGACAACAATAAACGCTTGTTTCTACTCTTTTTAGACAATTCAGCAGTTGTTTGGGGGGGTTTTTGACATTGCATGATAAATACAAAATGCTTACAGTGTCGGAAAATATATAATTAATTTACACTCGCTGAGAAACAGAACAAAAAAGCTCGCCAAAATCTCGCTTTCATACCTATTTCTAAAGCTCGAACAAATAAATGTTATATTTCCCTACAATGCACGTATATTGGCAAAATCATCAACTTGATGGAGACGCTCAGTATTTGGTAGAAGTATAGAAGTGAGAGATCAATTGGTTTTGTTTTGTTTGTTTGGGGTTTTTTTTCTGTGTGTGTGCAGTTTTTAGCTCTCAAGTCTGTCAAGCTAAAATTACAGAAATATTGTTTTCACTCCGTCTTCTTCATATTATTATTATTATCATATTATATTGTTTTATTTTGGCTGTTAAAGTACAAAAGAAAATGTATTTTCTAAATTTGTAAAGAAAGCTTGTCTATAACTAATGTAACCATTTGGATATATTGTATCTTATGTTAAATGAATTTTTTGAATACCTATTGTGATATTATGTTTTTGAAATAAAGGTATTTGAAAATTCAATTCTTCTTCTTCTTAAGTTTTTATTATTATTATTATTATTATTATGTCTTTCTCCATGAACTTATCCATTGATTTTCTTAAAGACCAATGACTTAAAGTTTACGCAACCTTAACAGATGTTAGACCTATAAGTCCAAAAGTGTAATTCACGTTTCATTTTTTCTGCGTAGTGGCCCTGAAAAGTTGTGTGTTGATTCGTTTCGCATTGACATCCTATTTTAGTTTGCTACATCTTGTTGCTTTTTGTTTTGCTTCCGTTTCCAAGATTAGCTTGGTTTGGTTTTATGGTGTTTAATGCCACTTTCAACAATATTTCAGTTATATCGTGCCGTCAGTTTTATTGGTGGAGAAAACCACCGACCTACCGCAAGTCACTGATTAGAACGGTACATATACAACGCTCCATAAGTTAAATATGTTGTGGTTTGTATCCGAGAAATGTACATTTGTACGTAACAGAGTGGGAATGGATATTTTATTTCCAAATTCTTCACATTTTGGGCTTTTTATGAATACAAGCATTGTAATAAGGCCCAACTGGTAAGAAAATCTCTTCAATAGCCTTCTTCCAGATTATCCAGACTATTTTACAATACTGAATAAAAACATTTTATTAGCACAAAGACCTTAACAATAAATTACAACAATGAGTAGGTTAACAATATGCTAATTAATACTAATGAAAAGGAGAAAGTGAAATGATTATAACTACGTATTTACACTACTTCTACATGTATACATGTACTATGGAGGGTTAGAGTTAGGGTTATGGTATTTAACGTCACTTTCAACAATATTTCAGCTATATCGCCGCAGTCAGTTTATTGGTGGAGGAAACCGGCGTAAAACCATTCAGAATATATGAGGAGGATATTTTGATCATTGTTATAAATTTACTATTAAAAATATAGCCGAATCTTCCTTTTTTCATTGGGATTGTTTTAATTTTAAATAAGATTTGTGTCCCTATTTTCAAATTTTACTCTTTCAAAAGAGTATCAATACATAGCAAATAGTTCATGACACTGAGGGCCATATGGCCCGAAGTGACATGAACTATTTGCTATATTATACTTTTTATCTAAAATAATAATGCAGGTACCGTTCCGGAACCGAATCGAAAACGAGGCAGTCCAGTCCCGGTCCATATAACGTTATATTGACCGGCTGAGCTAACAAAGACAAATAGGGAAAATAAAAACGTAAAGTATAATATATATATTGATTAAAAATAATGTTTTTTTCTTCCCTAATCATTCCATATAAATTTGTAGACATTATTCTTAGATCTCCTTTCTTGTAATTTTCATTTCAAATATGTTTGTGATAATTTCTTAACAGATTAAGTCTATGCAAAATATCTCCTATAACAAGATGGAACATGGACAAAACAGTTATATAAATTTACAAAAACAAACCTATAGATTAGAACATCCATCAACTATTCATTTCAGTGTTAAATTAATACATGATTGATTGGTATTTAACACCAACTTTAGCAGTATTTCGCTATATTGTGGCGTGAACAAATTTTATATTAACCTACACATGAAAATATTCAAAAATATTTACTTACATTGTAATATAAATATTTTATGAATCATCGGGATTCTACTTAGACTTCGATGCAAATTAATAATTTGATATCCATTAACAGAGGTTAGATATTGTAATTAAATTCACCTCTGGTTCTTGTCTTTATTTTCATTCTCTTCAACTGTATCTGATATGTTTATTTTATGCTAGGAATACTCCCAGTTTTATGTATTAGAAATAAAATTCAAAACAGTTTGCATTGTGTTGTTTGACTTATGAATGGTTGAAATAAATTATTTATGTGAATTTGAATAAAGGGTACAGTATAGTTATTTTACCGTGACATTTTTGTTTTATCCAAAGATCGATTTTTTACATTAGATACTGAAATAGACTTTAGTTTTATAAATACTAATAAAGAACACACTATAGAAAGGAAATTTCCCATAATTCATTGTAATCACGTGACTTACAGAATACACTGTCGCCATGATGCATGCAGCGAGAAGGGCATGTGCCGGTGCTTTAAAGGCTACAAAGTACAGCCTTACGTCCACAGCGGTATCATCTACAGCTACAAGAGCCCTTCCCACATATTTTAACACACGTAAGATTGCGTCGTTTAGTTTGCCAATTCGTATTTATGACTGAAAATTATGTTGAAAGTATTCCGGCCTAGGCTAGGACTGGACTTGCATTCGGTTCTCGCCCTTGATAGAGGTTACTTTGTTATAAAGTGTGTATATACACGAGCAACAAATTAAATATTGAATCGTTGAACTTCTTTTGAATCAACAAAGTTGAAATAAGTTTTATTTGATTGCAAAAGTGTACCCATATCCTTCAAATAGTTGTTGACCTTGATGTCATTATCACGGACTTGTTAAATTAAAATTGTTTCTATCATGATTAGATATTTATGTATGCTTTATTATATATAAAGGGTTACAACGAATATCTCTACAAATGTTTGTGGTGTTCAATTTCTTTTGTCATTTGATGTGCACACTTAGTCATTTCTATCACATACCTGCCAAGTTACGACTAGCTGCGGAACTGTAGCCCTTATTATGGTCCTTGGCCAGTTTTCTGATATTTGTGGACCATAGGGCTACGGATTTCACCCTATCAAAAATTTGCGAAACTGACCTTGTGAGAGCGGAGTCATGTGGATAATTCGTTTTGTTACATATTTATCTATCACTTCATATTTATTTACTAATTATTATTAATTTCTAGCTCATTATGATAACAAATGTCTCGATATTAACTGATTCCGCCATCTTGTCATTGTGGTATTCTCGCTTTGAGGTCACATGACTTTTGAGAGCTAACTGTTTTGTGGTCATTCTTCCTCATCACAAGAATTTGTTACTGCAGACTTTTTGAAATTGGTTGGACTGAGCGGGCAGAAAATCACAAGGACCAGCAATACTGCCAAGTATGCAGGTCCGGGTGTCCAACAAAAATTTTTGTTTGTGTATTTTGTTTTGCATCGGAGCGATCACGGTCAACTCAGAATTAGATTCCACTTCAAATGACATTTACTTCTTAAACATGCAACTGTTTCCATGGTAATTCTATTAATCATTGGATTTTTATAGTTTAAACTATCTGTGATGCATCAACGCGACCATTTCGTGTGTTTATATTTGAAAACATGGCGGGTCGGGTTTTTATTGTTCCCATCACCGATTGCGTTTAAATTTTAGAATTTTGTAAATTCCGGTCCTGCACAATTTCAGTAGGTCCAGCAGAAAATTATTGGGTGCAGGACCTATGTCCTGCATATTGAATTTTTACTGTTGGCATTAACCTTGGTAAAGTATCATCGTTATTTTATTACTGGACATCCAAACTATTAAATTTATTGCTCTTCCCATCTTTTCTCAATTCACATCATTTACGCACTAATTTTCCCAATTATAAGGGCCCCAGACACCAATGAGTAGGAAAATCACTGTATTTCCCTACATTGATGAGGAATTCAACAACAGCAAAAGTATACATCATTACATGTGGCTTATTTCGCACAATAATTGTTGTGTACTTGTCAAGAATTGTTATTTTATGAATAATGGTTTTGCAATGTACAAATTATTGTAATCGTTGTATATGAATTTATATGTGATTATTCTGCTCGCAAAGGCACCACTGATTGGCAAATAAAGAATTTGTTTGTTTGTACATAACACTATGTCATGATCATAATTTTTCAATTCAAACTTAATTTATTTTTACAGGAAGCTATGCAGCTGAAACATCAAAACAAGCACAGACAGCTAAAGGACGTGTGGTGTCTGTCATTGGAGCTGTTGTGGATGTACAGTTCGACGATGATTTGCCACCTATTCTCAATGCCTTGAGAGTTGAGAACAGAACACCCAAACTTATTTTGGAAGTAGCTCAACATTTAGGTATATAAGTATTGATAATAGACTGGCCAATTATCTTTTTACATCACATACAGATGATTCCTGGCATAAATTGTTTCAGCATCTTATTAAATAGCCATTTTTAACCTTTATTGATGAAAATTTGATCAAATTAAAAAAAAAAATTAATTAAAAACTAATTGCTTGCATTGTGTAAATTGTTATTTTCTGTTACAATGTGTAAAAATCATCCTTTCGATGACCGCTTCTGGGGAAAAACTTGTGATTTAAAAAAAAACACGCTGAAACAATTTTACAGTCATGTGAGCCAAAAAATACATTCCGGTGTTGTATTTGTAATTTCTGCTGTGTTCATATTATGATTTGGACCTTTTTAATTAAATTCAATTTTGATACAGAAAATATAAACTTTGTGGGGCCTGCCTATACCTTTGCATACATCTACAAATTAAAATGCGAGTTTTCGCACTTGCCCGAAGGCCGGGACAAGTTAAACTGGATTCCGACAAGTGAAAATTATGAAAAAATTTGTTTGAATAAATGGGTATTTTTTCTAAATTTGGGCAAGTAGGTGAAAAGACTGAAATGAAAATTAGGTTAATTTATGTACATGTATTATGTTACGCAAGTTGAGCCATTCTTCTGGTTTGTAGGGGAGAACACAGTGAGAACAATTGCCATGGATGGTACAGAAGGTTTGGTTCGAGGAACACATTGTTTAGACACAGGCTACCCTATCAGAATTCCTGTAGGTCCAGCAACCCTGGGTAGAATCATCAATGTTATTGGTGACCCAATCGACGAGAGGGGTCCAGTTGATACTGACAAGTAAGAATTTGTAAAAAAAAAATATGTTTGACAAATAGAGAGAAACAATTAGGATTGACAAATAAATCTAGTCTGTAGAGTTTTGTTTCCAGCAGTACCACGAACAGTAAAAAAGTTCTTGTGAAAAAGTATGTTGTCAGTAGGTTAAAAAACCAATCTAATTAAAATTAGGTATTTGTTGTATTTTTTTATATACCCCCCACTCATAGAGTGGGGGCTATATTGCAATCACCTTGTCCGTCCGTCTGTTCACACTTTCGTAACAGATATCTCAGCTTCTACTGGAAGAAATGATTTTATATTTGATATATGTCAAAAAAATCTAGGGTTGGTCGGCATTAAACATTTTAAATTTTTTTACTATCGGCAAAACCGGAAATAGTCGTTTCGGAATCCGATTCCGGTATTTCCTTTTCGAATTTCCGGTAAATCGTCATTTGTTGAAGCTGTTTTATGACGAGAATACGCAGTTTTTCTACCTTCTTTGCTCTCAATTTCGACAAAAAGCTAGCGGTTGAATAAATAAAACATTGATGCTGATTAAGCAACATGTAACATATATGAATATAAGTAGATATGCAAATATTGACAAGTTTGTCATCCCATTCAATACGACACATCTCCCTATTCCCTTGGTGTGTCAGATTAGACAGGTTCCACTGTATGTTCAATTCTGGATAGATGTATGCATGTGTTTTTTATCGCTCACTTTAATATAAAGCTAGTTTGTATTAATTTTCTATTGCAGATATTTGTCAATTCACGCAGAAGCTCCAGACTTCGTAGAAATGAGTGTACAGCAGGAAGTACTAGAAACTGGTATCAAAGTTGTAGATCTGTTGGCCCCATATGCCAAGGGAGGTAAAATTGGTGAGTATTCATCTTTGTAAAGACAAGAGTGCATGTTGCCTTCAGATTTTGAGGAATATCATAGACAAAATAGTGAAGTGTTCTGGATCTGTGAATTTATGTATTTATTGTGAACCACATCAGTGGGGTAATGGTTAACATGCTTGTCTGGAGTGTGGCAGATCGTGGATTTAATTCCCGGTCAGATTAAACCAAAGACTATGAAATTGGTATTTGCTGCTTCTCTGCTAAGCATGCAGCATTAAGGAGTAAAAGTAAGGAGTGGTTGCCTCACAATCAGGATAAAGTGGAGCGACATGTCTACTTGCCGACTGCTATTTCAGAGATCTAGAACTGTTAAAATCCAAGTCTGTTTATTGATCTAGTTCAAAGTGGACATCATCTCGCCATCATATAACTGAAACATTGCTCAGGTGACATTAAACAGCAATTGCTCTCTCACTCACTATTTATTGTGTATTATCAGATAAATTTTTTATGATGCTCCGTGTTGTACACACCAGATGTTACAGTAGTATATTTTGCTTACATTTCTATGCCACGATATAACTGAAATATTCTTGAAAGTAGCATTAAACACCATAAACCAAACATGCTTACATTTTTTATTTTTTTTTATGATAGGTTTGTTTGGTGGAGCTGGAGTAGGAAAGACTGTATTGATTATGGAACTGATTAACAATGTTGCTAAAGCTCATGGTGGTTACTCTGTGTTTGCTGGAGTAGGGGAGAGAACTCGTGAAGGAAATGACTTGTACCATGAAATGATCACATCTAAAGTCATCAGTTTGACAGACGACACCTCCAAGGTTTGTTGTGTTACGAATAATAAGTTGATACTGAACAGTGTTTCAGCTAGACTTTGAAATCTTTAGGACACTATTGTCAGTTTTATCAAAAGTTCTTCAGTACAATTTGAGAACTAGGTGTGCAAATGTCCTGAGATTGGTGCCTAGCTGAATCGCTGCTGAAAGAAATGTTTAAGAAATTCTTTGTTTTATCAGTAGGACAGCCAGCGTGACAGGAGAGCTCCAAAGTCAAGTCCCAGTCACGTGACTTTCGCTTCATTTTTGATGAAAAATGACGTTCAACCCTTCGCTTAAAATACGTCGGTTTACAATAAATATTTATGCTTGAAATCAATTAAAATATACGGAAGATGTCTATGGATAAATAGAAATTTATTGTATCACTTCAGTTTTTATTTATATTGTTTACAAACATCGAATTTTGCTACTTGAAGTGGACTCAATTTCAAAACAAATGTCAAGGTGGTTCTATTTAAAAGAGAAAATTTAATTAAAACAATATGATGGCTTTCTGTAACACACATTGCCTGAGGAAATCATCTAGGATAATTGTCATACCGACAACTAGTGTCAATGTCTTGTGGGATGCAATTGTTCCACTTAGCCCTACACCCCCCTTGATCGGATCGACCATTTGCCAAACATCAAAATTCATTGTCTTTCGGAACACATTGGTGGTGTTTCTTAACATCAACAATAAACGACACCTAAACGTACATCCGAAAGAGTATATTTCATTTGGGAAAGGGGTGTCTATGTCTTTTTTTAATTTTCTTGTATTAATACCGTATTTTTCAGTTTAATTGAATTATTTGTATTGCAATATTGTTTTAGACATTGTGCATTTTGTAATTTAGACTGGAGAATTACTATTTATTATCACTTTAAATTTAAAAAAAAATCATCTATGATACTAGACTTGCACAGGGAATGTACAACAATTAATAATTTCAATTTAATTTAATTTCAATCCAACAGGTACAAGATAAATAGAAAGAAATAAATGTGTGGAAAAAATAAAAGCATGTAAACAAAAATTAAGCGAATTGAAAAAATATGAAAATATTAAAAAAAAAACATGTAAAAAAATTAATAATTTTTTTAAAATCTAAAAAAAAAGTGAAACCTTGAGACAAAAAGGGGCATAAAAAATTGTATTCAGATATCTGAACCCTTCCTATTATATCAAGGCAAATAATAAAAAAAATCAGTGTAAGCAAATATTTTTCTTGAAATTACGAAATTATATTATCTGAATGAAAGCTACCAAGTTTCATGTTTATCTCACAATGTAAATATCAATGTATTTGGAATATTCATGTGTTTGACACAACTACAAACTAGCTTTTATAACATATATGGGTGGTCAAGTTGTAACAATTCTTTCCCCTTGACATTCACAAAATGACCAGCATTTACAAATATGAGTACTTAGGTTGCAATAATTCTTTCTCCAGGACATTCACAAAATGACCAGCATTTACAAATATGGGTACTTAGTTTGCAATAATTCTTTCTCCAGGACATTCACAAAATTACCAGCATTTACAAATATGGATACTTAGATTGCAATAATTTTTCCACCATGACATTCACAAACAGAATGACTATAGCATTCACATAAAAAGACAGACACAAAATGACTAGCATTCACATAAAAGACACATACAGAATAACTAGTATTCACATAAAAGAGCATATTGAATGACTACCATTCACATAATTTTAAGACACATACAAAATACTTGCATTCACATGAAAGGACAAACCAGAATTCCAAATTTCACTAAGTAAATTAAATGACTAGAATAGAATGAATATGTTTTCTGTTGGCAAAATAACCAAGTATTGGTTAATATTGTTTAAAATTGAAGTTAAAAAATTTATTTTATTTGTTCCAATGACTGGAAAAAAGTTAATAAATAGGCACATTTTGAAAAATTCTTTTCTGTAAAAGAAAATTTATAAATTTCGGCATTAATATTCATAGATAAAAGATAATTATATTTCTCATAAACAACAGGCAACATAAGTACCTTTTCATCTAAAAAAAAAAGCATGAATAACAAATTCAACAACATGTTGGAGTGTATACAGGTCTAAATGTCTGTAGAAACTTGTTCAACAACTTGGTTATGGTTCAATATATCTATAAGAAATTGAAAAGTTTGAGATCTTGTTTCAGCTCCACTTTCTGACCTAGAAAATGTGTTGCAACTGTTATAACAATATGTACCACAATATAATTTATCTTCTGAGCCAAATTCTTTACAGAAATTTAATTCATTCTTGAAATGTTTAAGACAAGTCCTGGTTTTCAATTGAAATTGAAATAAACCTTTTGACTTTCAGATGAAGTTTCACAAATTACACAATCAAAAAGTTCTTTTCTGAATGACTTTATTATAATTTATGACACAAGGTGTCTTGAAAACTCATAGCATTTGTTTGATGATGTACTTTAAAAATAATTGGAATGCTGCTCCATTTTTTTTACTTCATGGATATTTTAGAAGGAAAAAAACATATATATATTGATTTTCAAACCTGTATGAATATATATATAAGACTTATCATATATTCTTATTTTTATTTATTCAAATATTCAACCAATAAACATCACAGGAAACTTTGCATTTATACTCATAGAATCTGAAACTAACAGAAAATGAACATCCATTTTATTTAATAGAATCTGTAACTTTGCCCCTTTGGTATCTTCAGACTCTTGTTAAAAAAAAAAAAACATCCCATGTCCAGTCTGTATATATATATCTACCTACAATGATCTAAAACTAACTAAAACTGGAGGTTGTCAATACCATTGGCACTGAAAAGTAGCATGTACACACATCAATAAGTATTTCAGGAAAACAGACTGAAAATGAAAAAAAAAAGGGGGGGGGGGGGTGTAAATGCTTGACATGAACTAAATATGTAGCCTTATGCTATGCCATGTTAATCTAGAGTGAATTTAGCATAATCTTTCACCATTCTCTGCATGACAAGATCATACATTATAATGCAGACCTTTTTATTTCTAAAAGGTATTTATTAATTATGTCAATATGTTGACATGTCCATAAATGCCATGGAACGAGTCAACGAAAATGAAAGATTTGTTGTTAAAAATGGAATAAAATGACTCTAAATATGTGTGACTATGATTGGTCAAGTGGTTCTTTCGTGTTTAAACAGAAACAGTCACATTTTCATCCTAATAGTAGGGAGGTCAGGCTATTTTCTAAAGCAAGGAATATGACAGCTGTGTAGATTTCTTCAATACCATCACAGAACAGTTTAGTTTTTGGGAATCGGACAAGTGGTTCAAAAGTTATGCTCGATTCAAGTATAGAAATTTACTCCTAAATTTTATCCAAGATGGCCACCATTTGTGCTGTATTTATGGCCGAATTCAATGCAGATTATTGGTAAAAGACCGAATTGTACATGTAATATTCTTTATTTTGCTTGAAGATTGTTTTTGGGTTTTTTTAAAGGAACATGTTTCAGTATTGGCATTGTTTGCTTACTTTTTAAAAAAAAAATTGGTCAGTTTCCAGGTTGGCAGTCATTTTCGAAAAATGAAAAAAGATGCTAGTCTAGATTTCTGTGCTAGTAGTTAGTGGCTGCTAAGATATCAAATGATAATACACAGCTTTGTCTCAAGTAAACATTTGCACTTCTGACTGCCAATTTCAGTGTTAATATTGGTTCTTTTTCTCATCAAAGAAAAAATATGTTGGTGCCAATATGGCTTTCAAGCCCCTTTTTTGAAGGGCACCAAATTGTCAAAATGTTGAAATCAACCTATGAAACCCATTTATAGAGCAATTTTTCCTATTGAAATTGTATTTATCCTGATAAAAGCTTAAAAAAAGTATAAATGAACAAAGTATTCCCATTTCAGGCTTATATTTTCTTTAAAAATCAGGATTTGCATCTAAAAGGGGCATTTCTGATAGAATTACCTCCCTTTTTATTTTTGCAAAAAATAGGTTTTACGTGTTTATCCTATTTATCCGGAAACAGCTAGTGGTTATATTGAAAATTTAGACTTACCTTATATTTAACAACATTATAACTAATAATAATGACTTCTTATTTGATTATTTGCTGTTTAAGTATAATCTTTGGAAAAAACAGTAAATTTTTTAAAGCAACATCTACAGGTTTCCGCAAATTGTCCCAACAACTTCAACTATGGGGTATTTAAGGTAGGAGTGGATTTATTCATTATTTTATCATACTTTCTCATAAATAATGTCCACTTCCCTTTGAATCAGCTTGCAAAACTTGATTTTCTCTGTAATTACCTCCCTTTTTTATTTTTCCAAATGACGTTTTTCACACTTTTGGTATTGAAAAAAGTAGGATTAATATTAGTAATTATTAAGTTTAATACATTTTATTTTTGTGCATTATAATTGTACTGTTGATTGCTCTGTTTCCAAAGCAAATCATCTTTTTAAGTAGAATATTGCAACAATAGGCTGTGACAAATTCAGAATTCTTCTCATCACCAGTCAAGTTAAATGCAGCTCTCATAATGACACAAAAAGTGCTATAATATGATTCAATCTGTTTTCCACTACTGGCACTAGTGAATGCAATAAGGGCAATCTGCAAATTGGACATACAAATATCAATATTAGCTAGTGTTATGTTATTTGCCCAAATGAAGGGAGAGCATAGGTTGTGTAGAATCTACAAATACAAAGCTATGTCCGTTGTTGCATGTCCTCCTACTCCAAATGGAGAAACCAACAGTGTGAAATGAACATATTCAAAGCCAGTGTGTGTGTCAACTGGGTATGATTAAATCCAAGGTGCCATGTTCGAAAAAAAAACTTCATTGTGACCCCTGAAAGGCTTGTTACAAGGCTAAATTTGTTCATATCCATTATACCCGCCTCTTCAAGGACAGTCAAAAATTTAAGCCCAATGACCCATCCTATTCCTCAAAATGTGTTTATTATTCCCCTTCTGGATTGTCTTCTTGTTGTAATTGTTCACCAAGTTCTTATTTTTTTTGTTTTCACATTTTCGCCTTGTCTCTGGATTGTGGTCTTTGGATATTCCCCTTTAATTTGTTGCTTCAGTATTCTATTGTCAATGTTTTATTGCTTGTCCTCTTTTCAACTTGAATATATAAGCTGAAATATTGCTCAGTGCATGTTCAGCAATCAATCATTCAACTTTAACTATTAGTTCCAAATGAATGCTTTCATGTTCACTTACATGTTACATCAATACCCAAATAAACCATAATAAATTAGATTTGAGCATTTGATTAACTGAGAAAAATTCAGTCAAGTTAAGTATATCACAGCAGAATTAACATCATATATAAAGACAAAGGATCTGAAAAAAAATTGCTTTTAATATCATTATTAAAAAATCAGGAATAAAGTCCTCATTTATATTGCTTGTCTTGTACAATATCCATAACTCCCTTTTTCACCAATTTCAAAATACTGTTAAGTTTTAAATTTGACAAAATTAAGTTCCTGACTAATCCCCTGCCCTGCACCTCTTTTGCCAAAAGAGGGGACAAAAATTGTCATGTCCTATCAAACGATCTTTTCAATGAACATCCATATGATTATGAGACTAAAATATCATTCTAGTTCAAGGGCCTTTCAAATAAAATGTTAATGTTTGCGCTAAAAAAAAAACTATAAAGAAAGCCGACGATTGTATTGCAATCTATTGGCGGGAGTTATTTCCCATCATGTGGAAGCGCCAATAATAACAGGGGAACGCAGGTCATTTCGTAACATTTGTTAATATTGAAATCTTAACGATTTCATCCACAATATATATTTTTCGTAGCCTATGCTATCATTTAAAACGTACCAGTGTAATTTCCTATTGTGATGAGTTGGTAAATCATGTCATTTGTTGCACCACGTGCTTCCAGTTCAGCTCCGACCCAATTTACGATAGACTCGTCCGAAGACTGAATTTTACGGGCCATGTCAAGGGGGGTAGTGGTCTTTGTTATCTAAAACAAATGTTGCTGAGTTAATTGAAGTGAAAAGATATTTGCATGGGCAAGAAGAAAGGTAAACTTGAGTTCCGCGATTTCCGTTTGATTGAATCACGTTGAATTTCACAAAAAAATAATTTACTCAAGTTTTCTCTCGACGAGATAGATTCCGAAAAGGGGGATTTTCCCTCAAACGGCATTATCCAATCAAAATTGAAAGCTTCTTCTGTCATGTGATAACTTTATTTTTAGGGTAAAACATCAGCAACATTTGTTTTTTTTTTCGATCTCAAAATAGAAGTGGGAAAAACTCCGCTGCCATTTTTGTGGCTACCATGTTTTCCGACAAAAGTGGGTATCCAACAGACAACAAAATAACAATGTAAACTATGATTTATTTGATTAACAATATTTTTTATATAATTTTTAAACATTACCTGTACGATATAGACACATTTCATTGCATATTTTACGCGACATTTTTTTATATTGCAAATAAAAAAAACTACTGATTGACTATTAAACTCAGAATATAAACAAAATGGCAGAAGTCACTGACCTCCCTACTAATAGATCGATCAATCTATGAAAAAAAAACAGAAATATTTGGTTAGAATCTCGAAATATAGTGCTTCTTGTTTACATCCAAATATGGAATTCTAGTGACGAATGATGGGGAAATATGCAAATAATCCATACTCTAATACGTGATTCTAGCTATTTTTACCAAATTTATTAATAAACAGCCAATGGGATGCAATTGTTCCACTTAGTTAAAGAGTCTATTTTTAGCGCCATTTTTTTTTACAACATTTCATCAGCAGCGGTATCCCGAGTTCCAACGTTGATTTCAAGCAAACGATATCATAAATACACATATTCACGCGTCAGTCACGTTACAATTTTATTTAAAAAATGGATTCAATAAAAATGAATACTTTTTATTTATTTATTTATTTATGAAGATATTCAGTAAAAACACATGGGGTGTCGACGTAAACAATGCATGGCCGCTCACTTGTAAAGCGTCATGTCTAAAAAAAAAAAATAGAGTTACGTCCCTTGATTTCGGGATTTGACTTTTGCATTGTTGGAGGTACGGAATCTGTGCGTGGCTTCCCGACTATCACTTTTACTTCACAGAAATCAGTAAATAAACCTTGTAGAATACTGATGGGGCAATCAAAAAAGAACAATCCAGAGAAACCAGCATCACATGGCACACAAGACGAAGAAAAACAAAACAAAAACACACACAATATGTGTTTGACACCACTGTACGCAAACAATTACAAATAACATAAATACGACATGCGCCCATTGTTATATGGATGGTTCTCGTCAATGTTTGCAATTGTTATATGTTGTCATAGTTATTCTGTCAAACCGATGCCCAACCGCATCGGAAGCGTAATGGTTAGTGTGCTCACCTGGAGTGCAGTAGATTGTGGGTTTGAGCCCCAGTCGGGTCAAACCAAAAACTATAAAATTGGTATTTGTTGCTTTTCCGCTAACCAGGCAGCATTAACCAAGGAGAAAGAGCAAAGACTGGTTGGCTCGGAATCAGAATAATGTATCCTAGTGGAGCGACATGTCTACCCGGAGACTGTTATTTCAGTGAGCTAGCACTATAAAAATCCAACTCAGTGTGTTGGTCTAGTACAAAGCGGGCCTCATCATCTTCTGACTGAAAATTAACTTGTTCTCACCATAATATAGCTGAAAATTGCTGAATTGGCGTTAAACAACAATCACTCGCTCTAACCGATACAGAATTGGATACCAACATAGAACCTATTTTGAAAAGGACTATATGTAGAAACAATTTAAAATCTTCTAAAACTACTGAACTATTTGAAATTAAAGAGCAAAAATAATTTTTTTAACTTCAATGTGGTGGGTGTTTTTGTCTTTTCAAATAAATTTATCAACAATTAACAAATGCATTGAATGATGTCCAAAAAGAAAACGAGAGATAAACAAATAGAAATGTTGCAAGAGTACAATCATAAAAAATGTAGGAAGAGAACCACATTTTGTTAATTCGTGCCACACATTACAAATGAAGATTGAGCTATTACACCATATCAATAAGCTTTTATTATAATATATAATGCTAGAATGTTTTCTGTTACAGGTATCCCTTGTATACGGACAAATGAATGAACCCCCAGGAGCTCGTGCCCGTGTAGCTTTGACTGGTTTAACTGTGGCCGAGTATTTCCGTGACCAAGAAGGACAAGATGTGCTCTTGTTTATTGACAATATTTTCCGATTCACACAAGCAGGTTCTGAAGTATCTGCTCTGTTGGGTCGTATTCCATCAGCTGTAGGATACCAACCAACATTGGCCACTGACATGGGTACCATGCAGGAGAGAATTACTACAACAAAGAAAGGATCTATTACATCAGTACAGGTACAATAGTCCCCCCTCTTATAAGGCCACCCTCCTATCAGGCCAGAGTTCCGACACTGAGAGATTAAAATACTACTAAATTGTCCATCTCAAAGAGTCCACCCCTTTTATAAAACCACTTTTTCATTGCAGAACTGGTGGTATTGTGATAGGTGGAACTACTGTACTGAGAAGGTGATTTTACTATAAAAAAAAAAAAAAAAATCTTTTCATTTTTGTTTAATTTTGGTAGATCTGTCTGGTATAAACATATTTATTCATGATAAACTGGTTTAATGTTACAATACACACAAATTTTGTTTTAACATGACAGGATTCGGAAAAAGCTAAGCTTATACTAATCCGTTTCCTATGAACTATAATTGACTAATATGCAAACAAGTTATAGAACATGCAGATCACAAGATCTGTCTGGACTATGAAATATGTGTGCTATTAATACACATGTATCCATTTGCTATGGTGTTTAGGGGAATTTCTGTTGAGCAAAAAAAAACCATTGCATTCATTTTGGGAGGGGGGATACCTGTGCTTCTGCTAACTCAACCAACCCTAAATTTTAGTGCCTATGCTAATGATTTCATGGCCATTTTTCACAAGCACTGTTTGAGTCTGATTCTAGGTCTGCATAACTTATGTAAAAATTAAAAACGAAGAAGAAAGTTTAAACTACCTACATACCCTGTTTGTTTTTTCCCCTGCCTTTTTCAGATATTTGGAAGGGAAAAAATAATGCATATCTACCTACCTATTTCAAAACTTGTTGGGTTACTGAAAATCAGTATTTTTAAAAAGATTGTCTAATATATCTTTCCTTGGCACCCTTGTAAATAACTAGAACACTGCCATGTGTATTCAGCATTAATTCATCTTTTCCCCTTAAATGATAATGTTTAGATATATTCATGTTTATTTTCTAATTGTTTAATCTTATATATCACTTGGGGGCCATCATGGTCGTGAGCATATGGTTGTTGGATTTACAACTACCTATGCAATCAGTTCCTATCACCACTGAAGCTGTGAGTTCTGATCAGGTGAGGTGTACTCGATATTACATTATGTGATCAAGTTTGTCAGTGATTTGCAACAGGTCTGTGGTTTTCTCTGGGCAATCCGGTTTCATAAAAACTGATCGCCATGACGTAACTGAAATATTGTTGAAAGTGGCATTAAGCACCCTAACCCTTATATATCTCTGACTGTCCATGTAACTGCTGAGGATTTGACTTATTTTTTAATCTTTTGTATTACAGGCTATCTATGTACCTGCTGATGATTTGACTGATCCAGCTCCAGCCACAACATTCGCTCACTTGGATGCCACCACTGTATTGTCTCGTGGTATTGCTGAGTTGGGTATTTACCCAGCTGTCGATCCTCTAGATTCTAATTCACGTATATTGGATCCTTATGTAGTAGGAGAAGAACATTACAACGTTGCTCGTAGTATTCAGAAAATTTTACAGGTAATTATTTGGCTCTTGTGACTTGGAGCATACCTAAGAAGGTTATGCCAGTAATTTGACATGCACACTAAATTTGATAACATGTAAATCAAGCCAGCTGAATTTATTTTTATTAAAAACATGTAATGCTCTGTATCTGACATCTGTCAAAAACTGATGTGGTATGGTTTTATTTGTCTTCCATAGGGATAAACATGCACACGGATTTGCAGATTTCTAGTTATTGGGAACATATTTCAACTTGAAACATGCATGAATAGCTTATAAAGGTACCGTCATATTCCAAATTGAATTTTCAGGTGAAAATGTTCTTCACCCTAAGCTGGTGTAATATTACTTTTAAAGGCACCAGTAATCAGAAACTAAATTGAAGGACAGGCAATACCATGGCCAAAAAAAAAGGACAAAAAGACGAACAATGGTCCATGATATTTAATATGTATTCAGTACATTGTACTATGTAAACCATACAAGTTGTAGTATTTATTATGTTGTACTTTAAGCAACATTGCAGTTACCTCCCTTATAATATTCAAGTAGCACTGAGCAACATTGCAGTTATCTCCCTTATAATTTCCAAGTACCACAAATTTTCCAGACAAAGGGATCATTAAATTCTTGAGTCTTAGTGAATCAAATTATGACCCCACAGCCACTTGAATTTCAAAATTGTATTATATTAATAATTTCAGAATTACAAATCTCTACAAGATATTATTGCAATTTTGGGTATGGATGAATTATCAGAAGAAGATAAATTAACTGTCTCCAGAGCACGTAAAATACAGAAATTCTTGTCACAGCCATTCCAGGTGGCTGAAGTCTTCACAGGATCAGAAGGAAAATATGTACCTCTTGTAGAGTCCATCAGTGGATTTAAGAAAATCATGAATGGTGAGTCTTCTTTGTATGATAGAAATAACAATACTGTAGAACGTTGTGTCAAAGTCAAATGGACGTAGCATTTTAGATTGAATCAATATTTGAGTTACCACGTCAATAAAGCTGACCGCCACAATCAAACTGAAATATTGTTGAAAGTGGCATTAAACACCATAAATCACAACCACCAAGGCAAAATTGGCTACCAATTACTATGAATGTCACCATAATGGCTGAATGGACCATGTAAGCTTTTGTAACCATAATTCATAATGTCATCTTTTGTCTGTCTTTAAACTTTTCACAATCCCTTTTCAGAAAACACTATACAACTGTAATCAAATATGTTATGAACATTTCTTGCACATACCTATTAAGGAATATTACAAAGCTGAAATTTCGAAAATCTTTAGTACAAGAAATTGTTGAAGTTATTTTTACGTGGTAGAAATGTTGATGACATTTGTATAGAACCGTCTACAAAAGCTTTTTTTTAAACTATCTGATTTCCAAGATGATCACCAGGGATATAATATACCCTTAGCACTTCTTTTTTTTTTGGAGGAAAATAAAAGAACAATCTCTCCCGAACACTATCAACCCAAATACGAGTTGTCATCTTTTCCAAGTTTGTGTTTCTGTTTGTATGCCATTGGAATGATTGGAATCCAAGATTAGCATCAGAACAAATCATAATTTAGTATAGCACCATGTACTGTTGATAATTTAAATTCTCTTTAATTTGTTTCACATAAAATACAACAGGAACGAGATATAACAACTGTAAATTTTAGTTTATTTCTGTTTTATTCCCAAGAGATATATAGATTCTCCTGCTGCTACCAGTGGATTACAATATTTCTCCACATGAGTTCTATACTATCATGAATGGAGAAATCTTGTATTCCACTGGTAGTAGAAACCTGTTTTTCCTATGACCAAAGCTTCAAAATATCTTAAAAAGTTGTTATTTTCCATTGTTAAAAAAATTACAGCTGGAAGGAAATTGGCAGGAATTCTCGTGCAGAAATTTAAATACTATGATGATTTAAAATATTTAAAAAAAAATTACCCAATTGGTTAAACACGCTAAGAATAGGAGATGTTTTTTATTTTAGCACATTGTATGATGGATGCATTGTTTGTTTTTCAGGTGAAATGGATCATATACCAGAAGTAGCTTTCTACATGGTTGGAGCAATTGAAGAGGTTGTAGCCAAAGCAGAAAGACTGGCTGAAGAACAAGCAACGTAGTTCATCTTTCATCTTATAGGACATTTTTAATCATTGTGGATATTTTATATAGTTTTGTTGTCAGCTGAATCCCGATCTAAAATAGTGCTGAACCACAAATTGAGTGATATATTGATGACTGAGAAGTTTTGATTGTCTAGAATTACTGGTATTTGCGACAGTCCTGTTTGAATAATAAAAGTAATTAAGACATTTTATTTGATTTACCTCTTGTTATTATGTATATTGTCATGTAATTGCAGAATATGGAAAAGGTTCAACGAGATCCGTGGTGTAATGGTTGGTCTACTTGCCTCGATAATGGTAGATCGTGGGTTCGAGCCCCTATCGTGTCAAAATGAAGACGATGAATTGGTATATGTTGCTTCTCCTCTATACATGTAGCATTAAGAAGAAAGAGCAAAGACCGGTTTGCTCAGAATCGGGATAATGTGTTTGAGGATAGTGACATGTCTATCTGCGGACTGTAGTTTCAGTGAGCTAAGTCTATTAAAATCCAGCTAAGCATGTTTGTCTAGTACAAAGCGGACATCATATCTTCTCGTAGAATGTTACTTGTGCTCTCGCCATGATATTGCTGAAATAGTGCACATTTGGCGTAAAACAAGTCGCTCACGGTCACCCATTCATTGGAAAAAGTTCATATTTTAGGATAGTTTGACCCATCTTCATAGACGTGCATGTTATCCAGGAACATGATGATATTTTAGCAGTTGATTTGAATGAAATACATCGTCCCACTTTCACCTGATAAATATATTGTTGACTGTAAATTGAACATCTCTATGGTTATTATATATAATTAGGATGAATAACCTAAATAGATACATCTATGTTTATTTCACTATCTATACTTACCTGCATCAACTTTTTGCAATGTTCTCGGGTCGTCTTCAGCATTTGCCTGAATTCAAATTTCCCGCCTCAACAACCCATCGGTTACCTCCCTTAAAATACAAGCCTCGTTTTCAGTTTTTTTCGGGCAGCCATGCTATGTTATCAGCAAAATGGTCCTGATATTTTACAACTATTTTGGAGTATATTAAATGATTTTTAGTTGAGAAAATACGTTTTTTTTCTGAAGCAGAAACCTTTATTTACTCTTTTTATCGTTTATTTTATTTGGATTACGTATATATTACGTGATGTCAGCGGATTTCAAACTTTGTATAAATTGTGATAAATTGGTTAATATTTTGGATGATCACGATGATTGTTACCGTCATCGTGTTTGTAATAGTGAATTTCCGTGAGAGATTTGTAAATCTTGGACATCGGAAAAACGTCAGTCGGTCGAACGTATGATTGACAAAGCTCGCAAGGCGGCTACCAAGAAACAGTCGAGATCGACTGATGTTGAGACTTGTCCTTCAAGTTCAACTTCAAGTCCTCTTACAGGGACACAACAATTTGTTGCTTCAAGCCTTCTTACGAGGGCCGACAACCAAAACAATCAAAGTCTTCTTACGGGGACAGTAACCACCCAAAGTCCTCTTACGGGGACAGTAACCACCCAAAGTCCTCTTACGGGGACAGGAGCCATACAAAGTCCTCTTGTGGGGACAGGGACCTTCCAAAGTAACTCCCCTGTAGGGGTTGGCAGTGTCCATGATATTCACGCATCTAATATCGACATTAATGCTCAGGCACGAACTGAAATGTCATCTAATCCATTTATGTGGATGTTTAATATGCCAAATCAACAAGACTTTTGGAAAGATTTTGTAGACAAGAGAGTTCAAGAGGCCCTTAATCCTACCCTCTTGAGGTCTGCAGCAAAGTCTGCCACTTTTATCTCAAATACTACAACCTCTGTATCCACTAGTGTGTCATGTACTACAAACACGATTACGTCAACTTTCTCAAATGTCAGACGTAGGTTTGACAAGTTCTCCAATAATAATGATTATGAGGATGTCTCGGAAGACGAGTCCGAGTTTTCAGTTTTGGCTCGTAACCAGTCAGAGTCCAAGAGTGATAATGGGGATAATGAAAATCCAGACCAGAATTCAGTGGCTGGTACTTGCTCAGACCAAGTTTTTGTAGATCATGCAGATATTAACAATAATTTTGGCTACACTAACCTTATGTGTAAAGTAGCATCAGAACATGGTATCACGGTTGATAGTGAAAAATCACAGGAGGTCCAGTACCAATCTGTCTCGGATCACTTGTCATGCGACAAGCAAAATAACTCCTCACCAAGATGTAGGCTTCCCTTAGATGGGGTGGTCTTGAATGCTTTACATTCAGTCAATAAGGAATTTGTGAATAAAGGTACCCTACGTACTTTCAAAGCCTCAGATGATGAGAAATTCCAGATTAGTAGTGATCATTTCAATCAATTCTGTACCCCTCCTCATTTAGATGAAAATGCAGAGGAAGGTTTGACAAGTTGCAATGTACAACAGGGTCAGAATAAAAATTTTGGATCTAAAAAATCACATTTTCATTTTAAGAACAGGGAATTGTTTTTACAAAACATAGAATTAAAAAAGATTGATTCTCAGTCTAGGCTTTTGTTGCGCCAAATATCACATGGTGTCTTGCTAACTTCGTATATTGCCAAGGTTAATATTGATGATGATCGACTTGATGCATTAAAGGCTTTGCTTCAAGTTTTCAAAGCAATGTCCGATGTTACTGCTCGTATTGCAGTTAATTCTGTGAAATGTAGACGAATCTTGCATATTAAGGAGATGTCCTTTAAGAATAAGTCTACAGAAAACGAACTGAAACAATTATCTACCCTTGGTCCTAATTTATTTGCCGGCAAATTTTTTGATTTGCTTCATGACAGTGCTGAAAATATCCGTGATGCAAAGGAGACTCAGCATCTAAGAAAAATAAAAGTCATTGACAAACAAGAGTCTAAGCCCTCAAACTTACATGTAGGGGCTAAACGCAAGGTTGTGGATGGTGATTACTCAGCTGACTGCTAAAAGATTCAAGTCCTCTGGTCCACATCAAAAACACAAATCAAACAACCAGGACAGAAGGGGTCAAAGTTCAGTTTCTGACTCCTTTCAAAAAAAGGGACCACGACAGCTGGGGTTTCGTCCCCAGAAGTAAAAAGATTAATAAGTTATGTACAGTTAGCCCAGGATCAGACCCAGGTAGGGTGTCATGTACAGAATTTTGTCGACAAATGGAAGCAGGTAACTTCCGATCCCTGGGTGTTGAAAATAGTAGAGGAAGGGTTGCGTCTAATATTTGTAGGCAAACCTCCAAAGTCCGGAGTGCGGACAACAAATTCGTTAAATATTGTACATATGTCAAATATTTTAGAAGAGGTAAAACAATTATTAGGAAAAGGTGCTATAGAATTAGTACCACCAGGTCAGGAAGGCCAGGGTTTTTACAGCACCTTTTTCATTGTTCCAAAAAAAGACGGAGGTCTCCGCCCAATATTAAACTTGAAACCTCTCAATGTATACATGGAAAAATCTCATTTCAAGATGGAAACACTAAGATCAATCATTCAAGCCCTCCATGTGGGGGAGTGGGGGTCCACCTTAGATCTGCGAGATGCATACCTACAAATTTCCATGTTTCCACCTCACAGGAAGTATCTGAGGTTTTGTGTACAGGGAGTTCATTACCAATTTCGAGCCATGCCCTTCGGCATCACAGTTGCACCAAGGGTTTTTACCAAACTAATGGCCGCAGTAGGTGGGCATCTCCGCAGTCAACAAATTCACATTTTTATGTATCTGGACGATTGGCTAGTCAAAAATCAGATTCGAGAATTGTTACTTCATCAATTAAATCAAACAATACAACTTCTGGTAGATCTAGGATTGATAATCAATTTAGACAAATGCCATTTAGTGCCTTCACAGATAATTACCTATCTGGGTGCAGTTTTCAACCTGAACAAGGGGTTAGTTCTCCCCTCCGAGAACAGGTTTTTGGCAATCAACCAAGCAATTGCAGATATAATCTACAACCGCCAATGTCCAGCTTCCCATTTTTTACGACTGTTGGGACTCATGGCTTCATGCATAGATACAGTTCCATATGGCCGTTTACATATGCGCCCTATCCAAATATACCTTCTCTATTTCTGGCGCCCACATATAGATGGACTACATTTCAAAATTTCAGTTTTCCCCATACTAGCAACACACTTAATGTGGTGGCAACAAGAGAGGAATATTTTCAGAGGGGTACCCCTGCAGGGATATCCACACAACAAAAGTTCTGTGGACAGATGCATCCAAGTGGGGTTGGGGTGCACACTTGGGCACTCATCAGGTGGCAGGTCAGTGGACGAAGGAATTGATCAATCATCATATCAATTGGCTAGAGATGAGAGCTGTATGGAATGCTTTGATAGAGTTTCAGGAGGAGATTCAGGGAGAGAATCTGCTTATCAGATGCGACAATGCCACAGTAGTGGCATATATAAACAAGCAAGGGGGAACCAAATCAATACCACTTTGTCTTCTTTTATGGGACATGATGCAGTGGTGTTTAAAACACAACATTCACATCCATGCAGCTCATATTCCAGGGAAAAAGAATTGTCTTGCAGACAAGTTGTCCCGGGGTCAGAAACTTGTGCGTTTAACAGAATGGGCACTCAAACCATCAATAGTTCAACATATTTTTCAAATAATGGGAACCCCAAACATAGATCTCTTTGCCACTCGTGCCAACTCTCAGCTTCCAGTGTTTTGCAGTCCTTATCCAGATCCCCTAGCATGGACATGCGATGCACTGTCTGAATTGGGAGGGGATATTTGCATATGCATTTCCTCCCCCCATACTCATTCCCAAAGTCTTAATGAAAGTCAGACAAGAGAATTGCTTAATTCTTCTGGTAGCGCCCTTAGCTCCACATCAGTCTTGGTTTCCTCAACTTCTGGAGTTAATAGTGGATGTTCCTCTAAAACTACCAGTATTACACGACCTGTTGTCTCAGAACAGAGGTCTGTCATTACATCCAAATCCAAGAAGTCTAAATCTGGCAGTGTGGAAAATATCTGCAGATCAAAATCTTCAAAGCAGTTTTCTTCAAAAGTTTCCAAATATATGGAACAATCTATCAGATCCTCCACACGGAGACTGTATTCCGTTAGATGGGAAATATTTAGTAGCTGGTGTGCTGAAAGGCAAATCAGTCCCACTTCAGCTTCTGTAGGTAATGTTGCTGACTTTTTTGTTTATTTACATTCAGTTAAAAAGTGTAAAGTGGCTACTATTATAGGTTATAGATCAGCAATCAGTTCAAAACATAAAGGTTGGGGTGGTCGTTCAGTTAGCACTAATGGAGACCTTTCAAAATTAATCAAAGGTATTTTTAATTCAAATCCAATTTTGAAACCACTTCTCCCTAACTGGGATTTACCTTCGGTACTTTGGAGGTTATGTGATCCACCTTTTGAACCTCTTTTATCTTGTGATGTAAAAATTTTAACATGGAAAACAGTATTTTTAATTGCATTAGCAACAGCATCCAGGGTTAGTGAGTTACACGCATTATCTGTGAAAGATGGAAATTTGAGATATGAGAGACATGGCATTAGACTTTTGCCTAATTTACAATTTCTCAGTAAGACACAGCGTTTAAATAACCCATGGATTCCAATTTTCATTCCGTCTTTTCATAATTTTGCTACAGAGGCTAGAGATTTGTTACTTTGTCCATATAGGGCATTGAAAATGTATATTAAACGAACTGAATCTCAAAGGAAAGAGATTGATTCAGATAGCTTGTTTATTACATACCAAAAAGGAGTTTGTAGACCAGGTTCGAAAAATTCAGTGGCAAGATGGATCGTTTCTTTAATTAAGTGGGTGTATCAAGACACCAGCAAACATTTAAGTACAGTGCATGCTCATGATACAAGAAAACTTGCCACTTCTTGGGCCTTGTTTAATGGAGCGTCCATAACTGAAATTATCAGAGCAGCTCATTGGGCATCTGAAAGTACTTTCATTTCATTCTACATGAAGGATGTGCCTACCAAAGGTGCAAGATTTGCTAGATCAGCTATATTGGAGACAGCCAAGAGGAAGTTTTAGGAGGTGGGTAAATGTTATTTTTAATTAGGCCTTCCCTCCTCCCTTGAATTCTACAAATTCGAGGTATTATGTATTGCAAAAAGTTGATGCAGGTAAGTATAGATAGTGAAATAAACTGTGCGTTTTTTAAGTAAAACGCCTGTTTATGAAGTATCTATACTTACCTGCATCACCCGCCCTCCTCCCCTTACGGCCTTTTTTTTCCTAAAGTTGCCCTCACAACTGAAAACGAGGCTTGTATTTTAAGGGAGGTAACTGATGGGTTGTTGAGGCGGGAAATTTGAATTCAGGCAAATGCTGAAGACGACCCGAGAACATTGCAAAAAGTTGATGCAGGTAAGTATAGATACTTCATAAACAGGCGTTTTACTTAAAAAACGCAAACTTTATTCATGCAAGTATTAATTGGAAGATTTGATTTGATATATTGTATTTAATGCCACTTTCAGCTATATCATGGCGACCAATTTTAGTGGTGGAGGAAGCCGGAGAAAACCACCGACCATTGGCAAGCAACTGGTAAACTTTATCACTTGTGGCTGCGAGTTGAGTGCACCCTTTTTGTAATTTGCAAAGCAGGGCACGAACCCACACTGTATTGGTGATAGGCTTGTACGAGTTGTTAGGTAATCTAACTACTTAGTTCATTGAGCCACCTGGGTCCTCTTAATTGGAAGAATAATCTGTCCAGAGTTATTGCCCTTTGTTAAGAAATAGGGGTAACCATCCCTTTGTAAAAATTATGTTTATTTGCTTTTAAGTTTTCAATTATTTCACTTGAACTATAAAAATTGAATGCTTTGATGTTAGATTAGCAGTATTTCAGCTATATTTGAAACAGTCAAAACTTGATGGAAAACTGCAGAAAATGTTGTATTTATCAATAATGAAAGTTCATTCTTTAGTGTGTTGTTCCGATTGGAAATAGGGGCTGTTGTGGTTGTGATCGTATGGTAGTTGGATTTATATCTAGCTATATGCAATCGGCACTAACATTTGAGTTTGAATCTCATTCAGGTGAGGTGTACTGATACAACATTTCCTCCATCAATAAAACTGATTGTCACGATATAGCTGAAATATTGTTGAAAGTGGGGTTAAACACTATAACACACGCACCCACCGATTGAAATTAGATGTAGAGGAATAGAACAATTGTCAAATGGAAGATTTCCCACTATCGGATAGTGGTCTGATACATTGGTACTATATATCTATTGTCTAAATAAACGAGGACATAGATACTTTTTCTGAGTGGGTGAAGATCTAGAGTGACAGGTCGTTAATACAAAAAATGAGCACTGGTGCAACATTGATCTTTAAAGGCCCAAACACCTGTCTCCCCTCCATGAAAAATATATTGTTGTCCCGGCAGAAAAGGCCCCTAATAATATTTTTTTCTTTGTGTAAATCACATTACATAGACTGCTTGTTAAAGAAATTGGGTATTGACAATTCACTTGGCAACCTTGCATGTACCCAGCCGACACCTAAGAAAGAGGAAATCCTGGACAATCAGGTCTGTTTTGTGTTCCTTTGGAATTTCAACCAAAAATGAAGAATTGGATCTTCCGTCACTCGACTGGATTCCGAAATTACAAAAGTGTCCTTACAAACAGTGTTATATTGCTAGGTCTGCCAAATGCTCCACGAAACCTCTTTCCAAATTATTCTACTCGAGGGGTGATGTGGATCAGATGTGGAGAATCAAGTCCCTCTCATGCAATAGCATTAAAACATTTGATTTATCAACCCTCTACACAACTATTCCCCCTCTCAAAACTAAAAGAAAGATTTAGAGAATTAATCCAACTGCGTTTCATAAAAAAGAATGGCCAATCTAGATCCAAATACATTGTCTTTAATAGGAAGGCACAAATCTTATTTTGAAAAAAAACACTGATTCTACAAAAAGTTCTTTGAAACTGAAATAATCAAAAATGCTTTAGTTTTTGATTTGACAAAATATTTGTTATGTTCGGTGGGTGTGTTTTCCTACAGACATTCCTATGGGTACCAATTGTGCCCCCTTCTTGCTGATTTGTTCCTTTAATCGTATGAGGCAGACATTCAGGTTCTATTATATAGATGATGTCCTTTCACTAAATTATTCTAAGTTTGATGATTTGTTGATTGCATCTATCCAATTGAGCTTGAAATAAAGGATACCACGGAGAGAGCTAGGTCTGCTTCATACCTTGACCTACACCTCTAAATTGAGAATGAAGACTGGTTAAGAACGAAACTTTACGACAACAGATTTCAATTTTCCCATTATGAACTTTCCATTTATATGTAGCAGCACTTGCATGAGGAGTATACATCTTTCACCTGATACGATATTCCAGAACTTGTGGTTCCTATCAGAATTTCCTTTGATAGAGGGTTTCTACTAACAAGGAAGCTACTGAACCAGGGAATCCTAGTGATTAAGTTGACGTCACCACTTCGAAAGTTTTATGGTCGCCACCATGACTTGGTTAACCGCTACGGGATGTCATAATCACAATACGTCCTTTCCTCATTCACGACTTATCGGGTTTGTAACACGACGAGTGCCACATATGGAGCAGGAACGGTTTACTCTTTCTGAACACAGGGACTTTTGCTAAGACTTATATATAACTTTATTTAAAAAAAAATATGCACCCCTATATCATTTTTATGACGTATAAATATAACTCTATTGGGTGCATATTTTTTTCAATGAAGTTATATATATAGAAAGTCTAAGGGAACGACCATTTAACTTGAAGGGGGGGTTATGGTTTTTTTCTAAAAAAATATTCTGATTCCCAATGTTGCTGAAAAAATATTCTGATTTTGGTGGAGGAAAAAAAAATAATCTGATTCAGAGTTTTTGTCATATAACCTAATGTTAATTTCTGGAAACAAAATTTGCGCTTCGCGCGACAAAAAAAATAAATATTCTAACTCTTGTGTTGTCCGAAAAAAAAATTCTGAACGAAACAAAAAACCATAACCCCCCCCCCCCTTTCAAGTTAAATGGTCGGTCCCTAAGGGAATCTAGCAACCAGAGAACTACTTAATGAGTAACGGATCGTCGAGACATGACGATGCAGCATAAACAAAATAAATTATAGAAGTTTAGAAGATTGTGCAACGATACCGATAAAGATGTTATAAAAAATATATTGACAAAATTTTCGATCAACAAATGACCTTCTGCAATGTCTTTCAAAATTAGACTGAGTTTGTAAAGATTAGATGGTATAATTACAACTCACTAAATAGTCAGATGACACTTTGTCACCTGACTATTTAGTGATGGTAATCTTTACAAACTCAGTCTAATTTTGAAAGACATTGAAGAAGGTCATTTCTATATATATATATACGTCTGAAAATTAAACCAAATAGTGTTAGAATTAGATTTTAGAGCTGTCAAATTTTTGTTCTTCCCTCGACGGGATTTGAACCCACACCATTGATACACTGCAGCACCATTCGCTTAGCCTTACGTCCACTCCCTAAAGAGGAGCTTCAATAATCGTAGTGTTACCTTTTCTCGTAAGGCAAATCTAGGGATATGCGTAAGACATGTGTATAAGCGTGTGTAGATGGTACATATATACTTAATATTATAATTTGACAGCAATTTTTAATATATTGTATAGGATAATGAAGAATTCATTATACAGTCACAGGAAATAAAGTATATTATACAAACGTCTAGAAGCAAGTGACAACCATACAATATATCTGTCCCACTGGATCTCAAATATATATATATATATATATATACGTCTGAAAATTAAACCAAACAGTGTTAGAATTAGATTTTAGAGCTGTCAAATTTTTGTTCTTCCCTCGACGGGATTTGAACCCACACCATTGATACACTGCAGCACCATTCGCTTAGCCTTACGTCCAGCGCCCTAGACCACTCGACTACATCCACTCCCTTCTATATGTGGATGTGGTCGGGTGGTCTAGGGCGCTGGAGCAATATTTTCAATAATTGATGGAACCAACTGTAGTCCCAAAGCGTTTCTGGCGTGTAGGTCGGTAAACCTTGATGTCATTTCATTTAGCGTACAGTAGAGAAAAGGTACAGTTATTGACTTCCTAAAGTAGTCTTCCGGACACTCTGCTTCAACATTATCTCTCATTATTTGTCTCCTACATATTCTAGGTTTTTTAACCTCTATGTCTAGCGGTTCACATATTTTAGCACTCCTCTCAAAACACTGGTGGTTGAATTGTTCAACATTTGCTCTGCAGTCTAGTGAGCTCTAAATTAAATTTACGCTTTTTAAGGCTCTGCCTATGTCAAGTGATCTCCCTTGTAGTGATCTTGTAGAGGACCTTTGTAAGTTGGAATAACTTGTGTCCGATCCAAATGTTATATAGTTAACAATAAAATAAGTTTAATCTAAATCTAGTGATCTGCTGAGCCCTTTCTTAAAAGCCAGGCACATTTGAACAATGACAATGGTTACAACAAAATCAAAGTTGCAAATGGAATTCAACAAAGAAGTTACATCAGCTTCTTCTGGTCTGGTGTATGTGTGTTTTGGCAGTTTTGTAAAGTGCTCAAGGATTTCAGCAATAGCAGGGGAAAAAATATAATTTAAGTATATTTTATTTCTAATTAATTTTAATTATTTTATATGTATTTATATTTTCATCAAAACGGAAACTCGTGTATGTTTTGTTTGTTTTTGTAATACAGCAACATTTGCCTTTAATTTTTTGGTAAAAATAAATGATATTTAAAAAAGAATTTCCTTGAAAGAGCCTCAATTTACAGGTGTTGGTGGTTATACCTATATAGTTATACCTATATGAAACTGTAACACTAGACATGTTTATATAACGGTTTAGACAATACCTGATTAATTGGTATTTTGACAATAAATTCATAAAAACTTCAAATAAACTTGAAAATTTATTTAGCATAATTACTTATAATTACCTCTTTGAAGATTAATTCAATACAAAGAAATTAATTTGTATTTTCTTTTACTTACATCACACAGATCGAAACCATTCAATTAAAAGCCATATCGTGACGTTAACTAACCCTGAAAAGCGTATGTTAATATATGTGCTTGACTTATTCAACGGGGAGGCTGAAGCCCCCAAAGCCCTCCCCCCTCCCCCCCCCCCCCCCCCCCCCCCCCCCTTGAATTCGCCACTGAATTTCGTCCTAAGCAGGCAATTGCGAGAATTCATATTAAAATCTAAAATGACAAAGATCCCTTTGGTTATTTAACAATTATTTGTACTCAATATGATGTACATATTGCATGCATGGATTAGGAAATGGCAACATATGTCATTAATGAGACATAATGATCTAACCCTTTATGAGCACCTGATCTATTTATCTGATTTTTGGAGTTCGTGTTGACCGAGTCTTTACCCTTTTCTAAAGTGTTTTTACCTAATTTTTTGTTTTTGTTTTTTATTTTTTTTAAATCCGGATCGTTCCTTTATTCGAATATCTTTCGGAATCTTGTACTTTTGAGATTGTCTTATTATTTAGTGAATAACACAAATTACTTGAAACAATAGGCAGCGGAACCAGTGAGGTAGACAAATTGGGGTGGGCAATTCCCAGAAGTAGGTAGCAAAATTATGCCGAAGAAACAGAAAAGACGAAAGAGAAGCAGAGGTAACTGTTTTTAAATGGAAAGCATACAATTAGTACTAATAGCAAACACATATATTGACAGTGTAGCAATTTTGGCATCAGCCAAGAAGAGTCAATTTACAAGTAGAACAATGCATAGTACATGCTTGAGGATATAGCTAAAAAATTACTAGCATCGACCTAAAGCAAACTACTGGTATACACAAGTAGCTTTGAATTTAGTAAATTAAATCAAATTAAACAACAAAATTGTATGAACATATTGAAAAAGCAGGTAAGAAATACTATAAACCAACCAGTACATTCAATTCAAAAACCTTATTAATAAAATGACAGTGGAAAAAGTAAGAGAAAACAAGATACAATGCATTAAAATTTTATAATTTCAAATTTTCAAATGTAATCAACAACTATCAAATATATACCAATTATTTCCGTCGTTGTCTTTTTTTCTTTTTTCTTTTTTTTTGTGACGAAAAGATGCCTAATATTTAAGACGACGATGAATATTCTGGGCACATTAACAACCACGGATTCAATAATATTGAGTGAGTGAGGGATTATTGCTTAGCGAGAACAAGTTATTTTTCAATGAGATGATGATGAGGTCCGCTTTGTTCTAGACCAACACGCCGAGGTGCTAGCTTACTGAAACAAAAATCCGCGGGTAGACATGTCACTCCACTTCGACACATTATCCTGATTCTGATCCAACCATTATTTGCTATTTCTCCTTAATGCTGCGTGCTTATGGGAGAAGCAACATATACCAATTGTATAGTCTTTGGTTTGACCCGACCTGGGCCAGAACCCTCGGTCTACTGCACTCGAGACGAGCACGTTTACCACTACGCCACCGATGTCGTTCAATTATATTGATATATCAAGTTTATTGTTATTTTTATATATAAACATATAGCTGTTTTTAATTTATTTTGCAGTGTCTGAAAAAACGAAGTTCGATAAGGATAGTCCTGGGCGGTTGAGCAAAAACCAAGCAAAACATCTAATATGAATCGTCATTTACTGTTTGGCAAAGATATATGTTGAATATTTTAAAATTAATCCAAGGACCTGTATTAAAATATTTGAGCATATATTTCATAGTGTGAGTCTGAGAGCACAAATACAATATGTACGCAAATATTATTAAGCTGATATGGGTCGAGACACCAAGCAACAGAGGATCCCCTTTTTCAGTGTTCTGCCAGACTGACTAGATTATCTGCCGTTTCGAATGATAATTCGAATTTTTTTCTGACCAGAATTAGACATTTTGAGAGTCAGTTTGGGAATATGGATGATCTCTTACTCGCATTCGCGTATAACGTGAAAACCACTCATTTCCAACCATCTTCAAATAAAGTACTTCAACCAAGCAAACGTTGGGATGTTTTATGTCGTATTATCAGAGAATGTTAGGAGAGCAACTTCTACAATTACTTAACATTCGAGAAAATCCAATTTGCCCAGAGAACTCATTCGAATGGCATCATGGAAAACGAACATCGGCGTTTGTGCACATATCTTCAAAGTTAGGGCTGCAGTATGCTGAAACTTAGAAAAATGGTGAATCAGAAATTGCTATTGCATGGCACTCAGAGTGGGCGGCTCTATACACACATTCCTCCAAGGAATCTGGTGTCAGCGTTACAAACCCTAGTCACTCGTACCGATACCACTTCCATCCTGTTGATTAGGAAATCTCTACAGCATGTAAATGTCATTATACACCAAGGAGGGGTTTCATAGTATACTTGTGTGAATATCAAGAGTTGAGGGATGCAAGGACTGCCTAATGCAAAAATACAATCATGATGCAACACACCATCCTAAGGGATTCGTGACCAAGATTTAGTTGTGCAATTTAATGTGCAAAGAGAGAAGGAAAGCATGGTGCGCTATGATAAAGAGGGTGTGGACTCAATAAATTTTAACTATGGTATGTGGATATGCCCTCATTGTTCTCACTGATGTAGGTAGTACATGTACGTCATATCATAAAGGCCAATGGTGCAAGAAACTAAAATGACAGACATACACATAGGGGTGAGACTGTGGTCACTCACTTCATTATTTAGCAAACCTTATTTCTTCTAGTTTATGAATATTTTTATGATGTTTAGCTATTTGAAATTAGCATGTTTGTAAGCTCAACTGGCCAAAATGGCCAAGTGAAATATTATCATTTTGTGGCCGTCGTCTGTTATCCATAACTTTTCATATTAATATTTAACCTTTTTCTTAGAAACTGCAAAACCAAATGCTTTAGCTATTTTACGTTGTCAAGTTTTAGGACTATTTTGTAGCGCGTGCATATATAGTACATGTTTATACAAAACGCACATGGATTAACGCTTACCTGGCCATGACCAGATCCAAAGGGTCATGTAAGGTATTATCATCACATTGCGTCCAGCGTGGTCTGTAAATCTTTAACATTAACATTGGAGGGATGTTGGAGAGGTGTGTATTCAGTAACATCTTAACGCATGGGCACGCTGGGCAGTTGCTCGGGGGCCCACGAGCATAGGGACCCCATGCTTATCTATGTATGTTTTGCACTGTATGTTTTTCTAATGTTTAAACACTGACTTTGTTGGAAATACCAATACAATATATATATGTTTAATTTTATGTACAAGGGATTGGCGCGACTGGGCTGACAATCGCTCAAGGTATATCAAATACCATCTTCGCTAGCCAAAGGTTACGATCCGCTCCTCTCTTCTTCACCATTGGCAGATTAAGTCGGAATTTTGGGTCCTCACGGTTTATTTTGCTATTCGATGCAGCTGTGGGTGACTGCATCCGATCAAAATGCGTCTAACAAAAGATCACGCAACGATCACATGTAGAGAAAGAAAAATATAAACAAAGGGGACATCTGGAGAAGACTAGACTTTGTCATGAATCTTTGCCCCCCAAACACAGAAGAACGATATTTACAGAAACTTTTAAAGTATTTGCTCAATTAACTGAAGTCTTAGGCACCACCCCCTCGAACAGGTAATAGTACAACCGTTCTCATTGGTAGATAATGATGTAATGCAAATGGACTGTACTTCATAAATCCGCTAGAGGGCGATACGCCGGAATTACACAATTCTGACTTAATCTGCCAAGGGTGAAGGGGAGAGGAGCGGATGGTAACCCTTGGCTAGCGAAGATGGTTAAATACGTGATATTAACACTTTGTTCTTTAGACTCATCTCTCCTTTGCAATTTATATAACAATGTGTATGAGTTCTGGTTATATGTGCATACTATAGTTTCGGTTTGGTCATTTTCTGCAATTTTTTCATTTCGTGCTCTATTTGGTTGAACACGTAGTATATAAATTTTCCCTAGGATTACCAATTATTGATCAATTTTAAAGCATACGTCACGGTTTTCTGAAAGCCATGCATGCGGCGTAAGCTGAGAATATTTTTCACCTGTTCTTTTCCATTCTTTTTGAGTTATGTCCATTTCCCCCTTCCTAATACTATTTCAAACATACGAATTAGTTCTTTCTCTTTTGAGCGAAGGGATATAGGGTAATGTGCATTGAACAAAATTACACATATTTTCCTGGAACAAGCAAAAGCCTCTGATTTCTGTTCTTCATATTGAAGTCGTAGCAAGGCCTTACGTCATGAGTAAAATATCATCATAATAGCCAGAAATGATGGGTACTTTGCTCATTTGCATATCTAAGATGGCGACGCCGGGACGTCTGCAATTTTCATATGATCTATATAGACGATATCATTCATAATTGCATGTGTGTCATTTTCTGAACTTGAAAATGATACATTGAATCAAGCTGAATTAAATGAAATAAAATTAATGAAAACAATTAAATATTCGCGGTTCCTGGACTAAATGAAAATCCGAGGCGACGAACCCTTTTTTGGCCTTAAGAGTCTATGTAAAAATGTCTGAAATACATGAAACTGGTGGCGTGTGACACAAAATTTAACAATGAATGACATTTGGCGACATATTTTCTGAAATTAATTTAGATTCCTCAATAATACATGTAATTATATTAACTAACCTTATATTTCTAGCTTCTAAACTCGGGGTTCCCACATTAAATATAATATGATCATTTTTGCATGATCGCGATATCAAAGACATGTCTAAAATCGTTACAAAACAAAAATATTTGAATTTTGACAGAAGAAAAACTTTGCGGAAATAAACAATAACTTTTAATTTTCGAATAATTGACGGACACGTTGAATTTCCGTACTATAGGCTATTTTTTGACAAATCTAATAAACGATCCATCAAGCTTAAAACTGCAGTCACGTGATCAAAATCTAATTTAAATATGATGAATATTTATGAGGAAAGTACCCTCAATTTCTGGATATGCATACTTCATTGTACGTACCTTCGATGTGAAGCATCATGCCGCACATGGTGCAATTTTAATCAATTTCGGTTCAGAAAAGAGGTCCTATATTTTCTAATTCCCAGGAGCTTACGGGGGCTTCGCACCGCCGCCCCCCCCCCCCCCCCCCCCGCACCGGGCGCTACCCTGGTCCCACACAGGGGACCTAGATGTTGACCCCTCGCCAAGAAGTGCGCCCCCCTAATGTAAAATCCTGGATCCACGCCTGACATTTACACTTTTATTGCTATGAGTGGTTGTGTAGGTATGGGCCACAGTGCACTGCTTTGCCCGGGGACCCGTGATGCTGTTGAGACAGCCCTGCTTCTATTGTTATTATCCAAAAAGCAGTCAGTAGAGAAGGTCTACACATGTAAAATGCTTACGGTAACTTTGTTGTTTAGATATTTCAGCAGATAAACAATACAAATTAATTTGTGAAGAAGGAAGCCTTTCTAAGCACATCTATAAAACATGTATTTACGGAAAATTTTTACTACGCTGATTATTAAATGAAAATGAAAACGAAGATTGTATTATATGACGTTTACTGTGACGTAACTTATCCGGAATATTTACTTGTCCGCAATCGATATTACAAGAAAGTGTTTTAAAATAATCGTTTTTTTTGGGATTTGTTTATCATGTAAATTTTAAAAAATGCAGTAGAACAACGGCATCCCGAAGACTGATCTTGGAAAAATGTTAACAGTCAACAGACTTTATCATTAAATACGATATTTCTCTGCATGCATGTTTTATATTTTATCTTTTCCAAATACAGTTATCTCTCTTTCATTGCCTCCCAAATGCAAACTATAATATATAATTTTATTTGTTATTTTATTATGTCATTCTTTCATGTACTATCTCATAATCTTTGTCAACCTTAATGTTCAATTATTGAGCTTTCTTTAATAAAGTATTTCATATTTTTTTTTGTAGAAATTTATCATTGCATAACAATTGATGCATATTGAGAATTACATACAAGTTATTACACACATAAAAATGATTATTATAATTATATATATATATATATATATATATCCTTTAAAGTAACTTTGAGATCCAGTGGGACAGATATATTGTATGGTTGTCACTTGCTTCTAGACGTTTGTATAATATACTTTATTTCCTGTGACTGTATAGTGAATAATTCTTCATTATCCTATCCAATATATTAAAAATTGCTGAGTTAGATTGCTGTCAAATTATAATATTAAGTATATATGTACCATCTACACACGCTTATACACATGTCTTACGCCCATCCCTAGATTTGCCTTACGAGACAAGGTAACACTACGACTATTGAAGCTCCTTTTTTAGGGAGTGGATGTAGTCGAGTGGTCTAGGGCGCTGGACGTAAAGGCTAAGCGAATGGTGCTGCAGTGTATCAATGGTGTGGGTTCAAATCCCGTCGAGGGAAGAACAAAAATTTGACAGCTCTAAAATCTAATTCTAACACTGTTTGGTTTAATTTTCAGACGTATATATATATATATATATATATATATTATATGTCTTAAAAATGATATAGGAGAGTTATATATATATCTTAAAGAAAAGCCCCATTTTCAAAAAAGATTCCCCAAGTAACTATAAAAATTACAGACCTATATCTTTAATTAGTGTAATAGGAAAAGGTTATGGAGAGATGTGTATTCAAACACATTCATATTTATCTACTTGAAAATAATATTATTATAAACAACCAGTCTGGATTTACGAAAGGTGATTCGGCTATTTATCAACTTATTAATATTACAAATGATTTTGGTAAGGCATTGGATGAGGGTAAGGAAGTTAGGGTCATATTTTGCGATATTAGTAAGGTATTAGATAGGGTTTGGCATCGGGGTTTACTTAAGAAATTAGAGTCAATTGGTATAAGAGGGTCTCTTTTGGATTGGGTTCAAAATTATCTGTCTGGAAGGAAACAAAGAGTGGTGATCAACAATGCATCGTCTGACTGGAGTTTCATTAAGGCGAGAGTGCCCCAAGGGTCGATTCTAGTGCCGCTATTTTTTATCATTTTTATAAATGACATCGTTATAGACATACAGTCTACGATTAAATTATTTGCTGATGACACGAGTTTATATTTAATTATAGACAATCCACAAACGACGGCAGACATTCTAAATAGAGACCTAGATAAAATTCATACTTGGTCAACGAACTAGTTGGTTTCATTCAATCCACAGAAAACTGAAACCATGACTATTTCACGAAAAAATAACAAACCGCATTATCCTGACATTTTTATGAATGACACTCCTATAGCTGAGGTTCCTAATCACAAACATCTCGGACTGAATATTTCGAAGGACGGTACTCACCATACTCATATTGACTTAATAACAGAGAAAGCGTACAGACGATTAAATATTTTACGGAGATTTAAATTTATTCTTGACAGAAAAACGTTGGAGTCCATATATCTGACTTACATAAGACCATTATTAGAATATGCTGACGTTATTTGGGACAATAATATAACTTGCCTAGTTGATAAGATCGAGAAAGTACAAATGAAGACTGCTAGAATCGTAACTGGCGCCACTCGGTTAGTCTCATTAAATAATCTATACTTAGAAACAGGGTGGGATAAATTAAAGAACCGTTGGGAAATGCATAGACTGGTTTATTTTTACAAAATGAAGAACAACATTTCGCCACAGTACTTATCAGACTTAGTTCCAGATTCTCTTAATAGTATACATAGTCATAGCACAAGAAATTCATCTATTATTCCCTCTATAAGGACACGAACTAGTTTATACACGAATTATTTCTTACCGGCTACCATACGCTCTTGGAATCTTTTACCTGAACGCATCAAGTCTAGCACTTCGGTCAATTCTTTCAAATCTAATCTGAAATCCAATCACCCACAAAAACCGCCCTATTAGTATATTGGAAAACGACTTGGTCAAATTCTACACTCTAGACTTCGTATGCATTGCAGCTCTTTAAACCAGCATCTTTACTCAAAAAATATTGCTGACTCCCCGCTTTGTCAATGTGGTGCTATTGAAACAACAGAACATTATTTGTTATACTGCCCTCTCTACAACGTACACAGACAGCTTTTTATTGAGCCCTTTTTTGACGATCCTCTGATTTCATATGATCATTATCTTTTTGGATCGCCCGAGTTCAGTTACGAACAAAACGTTGAAATTTTCTTGGCGGTGCAATCCTTTATTATCAACTCGAAACGATTTAACAGAAATTAGAGTTGTCAATTGAAACCACGATTGGTCTTTTGACATATGACACAAACTGTTCATGTGCTCACTTTATTTTCTCTTTATATCATATTTCTTTTCATTATTTAATTTCACATATAACTGTATATCATTATATCAAGTTTAATTTGACTTAATTATTATATTAATTCATTATAATTTCTACCATTATTATATATTATTATATCAAGTTTAATTTGTCTTAATTATTATATTAATTCATTATAATTTCTACCATTTGAGCATATATTCTGCTTTGTAAATTTAATTTCTTCAGGAAACGGATTAATAGAAGTTTTGTTACTTGTTTCCGAATCCTATTAATGATTCATCCGAATAGTTTGTACATATTCATGCTTGTATTGTCTTAATGAATTACTTAATAAATAATATGTTTACACTAAGAAAAGCCCATGTGTTCCGGTTCACCCCGGTTTTTATTGTGTTCATGTTGCTCAATCTTTAGTTTAGGTCAAGTTGACATTTTTTTTTATTCTTTAAATCTATTGCTCGGATATATATTGTAGAGTGCCCCTTAGCAACGTGTGTGTATTTCTGCGAGATAAGGAGGCTGTTTTCGAGATAAAAGTTTTAACTATGAACGGAACCAACGACCAACTGGATTCATATGTGAATTCGATGAAAGAAAAAGAAGATAAAAGGGATTTACAAGAGAAACAATGTAATTGTAGTAATGCTTGAAGATACCAAAGTGGTCATCAGAAGCCGTAACTCGTAGATACCAAAGTGTTAATCAGAAGCCGTAATTCGTAGATACCAAAGTGTTAATCAGAAGCCGTAAATCTAAGATATCAAAGGGGTAATCAGAAGCCGTAAATCTAAGATATCAAAGTGGTAATCAGAAGCCGGAAATCTAAGATACCAAAGGGGTAATCAGAAGCCGGAAATCTAAGATATCAAAGTGGTAATCAGAAGCCGTAAATCTAAGATATCAAACTGGTAATCAGAAGCCGTAAATCTAAGATATCAAACTGGTAATCAGAAGCCGTAAATCTAACTTATCAAACTGGTAATCAGAAACCGTAAATCTAAGATATCAAACTGGTAATCAGAAGCCGTAAATCTAAGATACCAAAGTGGTAATCAGAAGCCGTAAATCTTAAATATCAAAGTGATATTCAGAAGCCGTAAATCTAAGATATCAAAGTCGTAATCAGAAGCCGTAAATCGAAGGACACATAAAGCAATGGCCAACAGAAAAAGACCAAAGGGATAAATATTGATCTACAAAGCCCTACAAAGAACACGAAAGATCGAGCAACACGAATCTCACTAAAAACCAGGGGATGAATTCAAATGCTCCGGAGGTGTTAGCAGTTCCTGATCCTCTAGCAATACCCGTCGTGTTACTGCTAAACGACACGAACATCATCGGATATGGAAATCGTGTTGGACACCAGTATTATGTAAATAAATTCAAATATCATAAAAAAAAGCTAAATAAAGCATGAACCCCCTACAAAACAAATGTCATAAATAAAGCATGAACCCCCTACAAAACAAATGTCATAAATAAAACATGAACCCCCTACAAAACAAATGTCATAAATAAAGCATGAACCCCCTACAAAACAAATGTCATAAATAAAACATGAACCCCCTACAAAACAAATGTCATAAATAAAGCATGAACCCCCTACAAAACAAATGTCATAAATAAAGCATGAACCCCCTACAAAACAAATGTCATAAATAAAGCATGAACCCCCTACAAAACAAATGTCATAAATAAAACATGAACCCCCTACAAAACAAATGTCATAAATAAAGCATGAACCCCCTACAAAACAAATGTCATAAATAAAACATGAACCCCCTACAAAACAAATGTCATAAATAAAGCATGAACCCCCTACAAAACAAATGTCATAAATAAAGCATGAACCCCCTACAAAACAAATGTCATAAATAAAGCATGAACCCCCTACAAAACAAATGTCATAAATAAAACATGAACCCCCTACAAAACAAATGTCATAAATAAAACATGAACCCCCTACAAAACAAATGTCATAAATAAAACATGAACCCCCTACAAAACAAATGTCATAAATAAAACATGAACCCCCTACAAAACAAATGTCATAAATAAAACATGAACCCCTTACAAAACAAATGTCATAAATAAAGCATGAACCCCCTACAAAACAAATGTCATAAATAAAACATGAACCCCCTACAAAACCTACAAAACAAATGTCATAAATAAAACATGAACCCCCTACAAAACAAATGTCATAAATAAAACATGAACCCCCTACAAAACAAATGTCATAAATAAAACATGAACCCCCTACAAAACAAATGTCATAAATAAAACATGAACCCCCTACAAAACAAATGTCATAAATAAAGCATGAACCCCCTACAAAACAAATGTCATAAATAAAACATGAACCCCCTACAAAACAAATGTCATAAATAAAGCATGAACCCCCTACAAAACAAATGTCATAAATAAAACATGAACCCCCTACAAAACAAATGTCATAAATAAAACATGAACCCCCTACAAAACAAATGTCATAAATAAAGCATGAACCCCCTACAAAACAAATGTCATAAATAAAGCATGAACCCCCTACAAAACAAATGTCATAAATAAAACATGAACCCCCTACAAAACAAATGTCATAAATAAAGCATGAACCCCCTACAAAACAAATGTCATAAATAAAGCATGAACCCCCTACAAAACAAATGTCATAAATAAAACATGAACCCCCTACAAAACAAATGTCATAAATAAAGCATGAACCCCCTACAAAACAAATGTCATAAATAAAGCATGAACCCCCTACAAAACAAATGTCATATATAAAGCATGAACCCCCTACAAAACAAATGACATAAATAAAGCATGAACCCCCTACAAAGCAAATGTCATAAATAAAACATGAACCCCCTACAAAACAAATGTCATAAATAAAACATGAACCCCCTACAAAACAAATGTCATAAATAAAGCATGAACCCCCTACAAAACAAATGTCATAAATAAAGCATGAACCCCCTACAAAACAAATGTCATAAATAAAACATGAACCCCCTACAAAACAAATGTCATAAATAAAGCATGAACCCCCTACAAAACAAATGTCATAAATAAAACATGAACCCCCTACAAAACAAATGTCATAAATAAAACATGAACCCCCTACAAAACAAATGTCATAAATAAAGCATGAACCCCCTACAAAACAAATGTCATAAATAAAGCATGAACCCCCTACAAAACAAATGTCATAAATAAAACATGAACCCCCTACAAAACAAATGTCATAAATAAAGCATGAACCCCCTACAAAACAAATGTCATAAATAAAACATGAACCCCCTACAAAACAAATGTCATAAATAAAGCATGAACCCCTACAAAACAAATGTCATAAATAAAGCATGAACCCCCTACAAAACAAATGTCATAAATAAAACATGAACCCCCTACAAAACAAATGTCATAAATAAAGCATGAACCCCCTACAAAACAAATGTCATAAATAAAGCATGAACCCCTACAAAACAAATGTCATAAATAAAGCATGAACCCCCTACAAAACAAATGTCATAAATAAAACATGAACCCCCTACAAAACAAATGTCATAAATAAAGCATGAACCCCCTACAAAACAAATGTCATAAATAAAACATGAACCCCCTACAAAACAAATGTCATAAATAAAGCATGAACCCCCTACAAAACAAATGTCATAAATAAAGCATGAACCCCCTACAAAACAAATGTCATAAATAAAACATGAACCCCCTACAAAACAAATGTCATAAATAAAGCATGAACCCCCTACAAAACAAATGTCATAAATAAAACATGAACCCCCTACAAAACAAATGTCATAAATAAAGCATGAACCCCCTACAAAACAAATGTCATAAATAAAGCATGAACCCCCTACAAAACAAATGTCATAAATAAAGCATGAACCCCCTACAAAACAAATGTCATAAATAAAACATGAACCCCCTACAAAACAAATGTCATAAATAAAGCATGAACCCCCTACAAAACAAATGTCATAAATAAAGCATGAACCCCCTACAAAACAAATGTCATAAATAAAACATGAACCCCCTACAAAACAAATGTCATAAATAAAGCATGAACCCCCTACAAAACAAATGTCATAAATAAAGCATGAACCCCCTACAAAACAAATGTCATAAATAAAACATGAACCCCCTACAAAACAAATGTCATAAATAAAGCATGAACCCCCTACAAAACAAATGTCATAAATAAAACATGAACCCCCTACAAAACAAATGACGAACAAAAGATCGTTTTTACGCGGAAATCGCAGCGCGGATCACAACACGAACAAAACACGTGAATACAAGTAATTAGACAACATTTTTTGCTATTATTAAAATGAAATTACCGTTGGATATCCAGTTATCGGGAGGTGAGGGGGGGGGGGGGGGGGGGGAGGTCCCAACAACCGATTTAACTCCGCTACATTTGTGTGCATGTTCCAAGCCAGGACCTGGATTCCCAACGTCATATGTCGTGGTTCCTTTTTGTATTCAGTTAAGATGAGATTTGTTGATATTGGTGGAATTGATAACCATCACTGTTTAAACTTTCTTTTCACAATTGCAATTGACGAGGCATTATTTCTTATTATTATTTGGACACATCTCCCTAGCTATTTGCCACGAAATGCCGTATAATCACTAATAAATGGTTGTGACGGGAACCTGTAGGGTAAATGCATACTATCCTTTCAAAGCTTCCAAACCCATGCCCTCAGGTTCACTGTCCCTTCGTCCAGGATGATCATTAAAATCCGATGTAAGCACCGTTATATAATATATCTAATTTGGTGCACAAGACACTGTAGCAAGGCACGCTCATAATCAAAAGTTTGGAAACCCAAGCAATTTAAACAAAAATCTTTGGGGGGAAGTAAACCAAAGTGTCTAACTATATGGTAGTCAAGATCGGCTAATTAAGGTTACATATGACCGAGGGAGATTACATATAAATTGATCAGAAACGTAGATCATCCTAATATTATACAAAGTCATAATTATTATAAATAAATGCCAAGGGACATGTTAGATTTACGTTGTAAAATGTTTACTGTATTTTAATCTACAGGTCATGACCTAAAGCTGAAGCTTAATTCATTATACATGGTCAGACATTAAATGTATTATGGCTGTACATGTACATTAACCAATCAAATGACCGCGTCAAGGATCAAATTTATTGATTTTTTGATATGTTGGTTTATATATAAAATACAATAGACTGTCTTAAAGTTAAAATGTCTCTTTACATGTTTATTCCTCAGCTGACTGGATTTTTACTGATTGTTATTCTCCCTTATATACATATTGGTAAGACATAATATAAGTTTTAATTCCTCTCTTTTATTAAAAAAAAACAACATGTTTTCAACAGCTCAAGATGGCTTATAGATTATTAAATTCCTCTCGAGAATATTGGAGATCTTGTCTTAATTCAGGTTAGCTTCACTTACACACACACCCTCCAATAAAAACACTTGACAATGTTTGTTTATTGTCTAGCTCTCACTGTTTATATATATTTCATTATTTGATAAGTAAGTTTCCCGCTTAAGACAATCTTCATTGCATAACTTTTTGTGATGGTTGCTGCACTGGGAGCTTGTGGCATGGTATTAGGCTACTCCCCCTTTTTTTAACTTATGACATATTTATTTTCAATAAAATTTCTTTATTATTTCATCTCTTATTACTTTATTTAGCATGTCTGTGTCCATATATCCATACAATCTTATTTTAACAACAACTTACATGTGTCGGTCCTCTACTGTTATTATACACAGGCACACACAGGCACTTGTGGCACGGAATTACCAACCCTTTCCATTGTATATAGGGTCGAAACATGTAAGTCCATATTAACAGAGGTTCCGAATGAAAAGATGGAAGGTTGGTAAATTGTTTCGTCTCGTCTCGTAAAAATATCATAAAATAGCTAATTTGATGGAATTTGGAAAGATAATTTTGAAGGCGTTTGACTGCAATCTGGGCCCTGCTGCCCCTCTGGTTCCTGGAAATGTTGAATTACGATTTTTGTTAATAGTAACTTTACAAGTATTTGTGTATTGAATCTGAATTCGAACTCACTGCCCATACCCAACCCGACCAGTGACCCGTACTACGTATATTATTCTTTGATAGCGCAGCGAGGCGTTAAGTGAAAATATTGAGGGTCTGTATGAGTGGGTAAATACAGTACGTTAAAAAAAAAAACCAAGAGACATGCCTAATGCGAAACACAAGGAAAAAGTAAAGGAAACGTCCGACGTTTTGAAAGACTGTAGAGAAGTCTTACATGATGGATCAAATGAAATTGTTGCACAAATGTTAGCCTTTATGAACAGAGTAGATGGGAGATTAAAACAAATAGAAACACAGGTAAATAAGATAGACGAAGTTAAATCCAGCCTCGTGAACATTACAAGACAAGTTAGCTCATTAGAAATTACAGTGAAAGAACTTAAAGGGATATTGTCTACCAGCTGCGTAATTTTTTCATACCCAAAATTATTGTCGATTTCCGTACTGACCTTCATAAAATGAAGATTAACACCGAGTTATGTTGCAAAAGATACGATTTTTTGACAAAAAAGACCCAAAAAAGAATTATTGTCCGAATGACAATATTCAAATCTATTCATATGGCTTTCTATACGAACACGTCTTGAGCATGCGCACTGTTTAGAAACAATAAGCAACATGTGGTTCTTGGGCAAAAGAGAAACTGTCAACGCGTGGAAGAAAGCGGACTTTGACGGATTCAGAGATAAAGAGGAATAGAAGTGAAGTATCTTCCAAATGGAACAAATGCAGGATATATGTAGGGGATCAGTTGGACCGTTGCCGTTGGATGGAGCGAACTCAAGGAAGTGCTTGATTATTGTTGATAGGTAAGCCGAGCATGTTGCCTTCTTTTCTCAATCGTTTTTCATATTTTATGAATTTATGATGATGCCTATGATCATTTTCGGTAGATATTAATCAATATATTTAATTTTGCACCTGGCAACAGCAAATTATTGTCAATGAGTAGCATAAAACGGCCGTATTTGCGAGGTAAACAAACACAAATTTTAAGAGGCCAGCAAAGGGGAAATGGGAGTGCAAAAATGATATCAATGACAATGCAGTTTATTATTATCAATTTAAAAAGAAATATCGAATCAATTCATTTTTAATGCAAGTATTAAAACTGTACATGGCTTAATGAAAACCCTATAAAGTTCTTTTTATTCAAGCAAATTTATTTCTTTGATATACAACATATAATTAGGCTTTTAATTTTATCAAATTTCAACAACTTGGACAAGAAACTTAGTTTTGGGAACCAAAAGTATATACCTTACTTTCTGCGAATTATCACTATAATGGAAAATCAGTATGTATTTTTCAAATAAAAGCTTTCTATTTAAAGAAGCTTCATTTCAATTGCACTTTTAGTTTGGATCCTGTAAGTATAATATATAATTATAAACAAGGTTTTGAAGAAATGATATGAATATCCATTGAAATTTTCAAGTTTCAGAACTTTTTTTTATATATGACTACAAAATTTTACTGAAAATTTCAGAAATGTCCTAAAATACATATTTTAGACCATGGCTAAATGAAAATCATTTTAATTCCTTTATGCAAACAAGTTCATATCTTGGGTACTGGAAATACATTACATAAATAAGGTTAAAAGTACTTTCAACAAGTTTGAACATAACACTTTGTTATGGGAGCCAAAATTATATCTTCCTGTCTGTGAATTATCACCATAGTGGAAAATCCGTATGTATCTTTTATATAAAAAGCTTTCCATTTAAATAAGTGTCATTTCAGTAGCATTTTTAGTTTGGATCCTGTAAGTATGATACATAAACAAGGTTTTTAAAAAATAATATGAAGATCCATAGAAATTTGCAAGTTTCAGAAACTTTTCTATATATGTGACTATAAAATGTCCTGAACTGCATATTTTAGACTATGACTAAATGAAAATCGTTTTCAATTTCCTTATGCAAACCAAGTTTATTTCTTGACTATTCTAAAAACATTACATTAACTAGTTTTTTACTACATTTCAACAATTTTGAACATAATTTTTAGTTCAGGGAGCCAAAATTATACTTTACTATCTTAGAATTATCAACATAGACATGATAGAGGGAAATCAATATGTATTTTTCATATAAAGGCTTTCTATTTAAAGAATTGTCATTTGAACTGCTTTTTATCCCCTCGCCAACGAAGTTGCGAAGGGATATAGTAACGCTACCGTCCGTCCGTCACATCCTTGTGAACACTCTAGAATCAACATCCTTCAATGGATTTTGACCAAACGTGGTACATACTTAGTCCTTAAGAGAATTTGAAACCCTATTGATTTTCAAGGTCAAAGGTCAAGGTCACAGGGTCAAATTTTTACTGCGTAACATCCTTGTGAACACTCTAGAATCAACATCCTTTAATGGATTTTGACCAAACTTGGTACATACTTAGTCCTTAAGAGAATCTGGAACCCTATTGATTTTCAAGGTCGTATGTCAAAGATCAAGGTCACAGGCTAAAATTTTTACTGCATAACATCCTTGTGAACACTAGAATCAACATCCTTCAATGGATTTTTGACAAAACTTGGTACATACTTAGTCCTTAAGATAGCCGAAACCCTATTGATTTTCAAGGTCATAGCCTTATAGGTCAAAGGTCAAGATAACCGGGTCAAAATTTTACCGCGTAACATCCTTGTGAACACTCTAGAATCAACATCCTTCAATGGATTTTGACCAAGCTTGGTACATACTTAGTCCTTAAGAGAATCTGGAACCCTATTGATTTTCAAAGTCAAAGGTCAAGGTCACCAGGTCAAATTTTTAGGCGAGGGGATACGCCACGCTTTGCCCTTGTTTAGTTTGGATCTTGTAAGTATGATTAATAAACAAGATTTTTAAGAAATAATGTGAAGATCCATAGCAATTTGCATGTTTCACAGTGTGTGAATTTAACAGTAGACCGATGGCCCATGTCTGTGTTAAAATCATGCAGGTTTTTGTAAAATTATCTAAATTTTTTAGGCAAATTACTACTAAAACTGGTAATTTCAGACAAATGTGATTTTGTAGTGATTGATATTTGTACTTTTGATTTAGATATTCTGACCAAGGTAATTCTAGAGTAGAAGAAATGAGCAGCCATCACATTTCAACGAAACGGATGAAACTGGAGAAATCGAGTTCATTTGTGAACCCATTTGAGTATGTTCATTTTGTTAAAGATTAGACATACATGTATTCTACATTATGTTTATAGGTAACATTGTCAATATTGTTCAACACAGTCACTTGTATAACAGTTTCCTATTAATTATTGTGGCTTGCATAGTGATACTACTAGTAGCTATATTATATATAGGGATCATGTTGGCTTCTGCGTCATCGTTACATTTTCATCAATCCACAAGCTGAAATGGCCAGTCCTCCTTAGCTACTTACGGGAATGAAACCAAACTGGGACAGAATTGACGCACGTCTGGCGCACCAAATTTTTTCCTGGAACTTTGATGTAATTTTGTCTCTTTATATTGTGTTGTGTAGATGTGTGCTGGATAGATGTATAAAGATTTAATATTATTTTGAAAAGCTTTTTCGTTATACAGCTGCACATCAGAACCATATAGCAAAATTTGTTTCGATATTATACACATACACTGTAATAAACAATTATTTTTTATTCTTACAGTCTCTCAATAGATATTACTGAAGAGGGCAGTGATGTTGGTGATGATTCTGACGATGGAGATTTTGAACCTAGCCTCAACTTCACTCTAAGGTTTGTCATGTTAATTTCATATGTTTCAGTTGTAACTTACATACTTGAAATTTTGTCCTAATAACAGAACCATGCATGATCATATGTCATAGGAGCTTTATTATACCCCCGCTCCACTGGAAAGGGGGAGGTATACTGTTTTACCTCTGTCCGTCCGTTTGTCCCAAGATGTTCATAACATTTTTCTCAGTAATTATTTATGGCAGCAATCTGATATTTGATCATAGGCTTCAGAAGGATCAATCGAAAGTCGCAAACCCGCTGCGTTGTCCATGGTCAAGTCTGGTAGAAGTCCCATCCGATGAAGGGAAAGACATCAACAACAAATGAAGATCAGGTCTGATTTGGGTAACAGACACCCTGTAACCATTGACCAGCTCGTGATGCCTGCCGTAGAACTTCTTGAGGGATGACCACAACCTAAAATCTGTCTACAAATCACTCAAATCCTTCATAAAGTGGACTTGTAATGATATGTTTAGTTGCTCATTCACTATACATTCGAGATATTCATCTTGAATTGAAAGTTAGGGCTCCATAGATCATAATCTCTATTGTTTTATTCTTGTGAATTACATTGTATGTATTTTTCTACTTCAGGTGGCAGAGAAGTTACAACAAAAAGACAGCTAGATGGTCTGTGCAGCCTGTTAAAGCTGACAAGTCATATTCCTATGTTCCAAGACTATTAAGGGTCATCATTTGTATGAGACTGCAAGATAATGAAGGAATGAATTAACGTGTGCAGTTGGAAGTAGATGATCCCAGAAGAATCTCGGTCCATCTTGCACCAATTCCACAACCTCCAACTCGGGATGATATTGTAGCATCTCAGAAATCCACATTTGAAGACCAAGACAAAACAATTGACTATATTGTCGCATAAAATAAATTTAGATTGTCACTCTTTGTTTTTCCTGGTCTGACAGAAGTTCTGCACATTTAGAGCAGAAAAGTACCCAAGTCAGGATAATGGGCATTACAAATTGTCCAATGCACAATAATGATAACACTCAGTGTGTTGGTCTAGTTAGTACAAACCAGGACAACTTTTTAGGACCTCACAAGAAACATCTCTGCCAAGTTTGGTTAAATTCTGTTCGGCTGTTCTCAAGAAGAAGATGAAAATGTTGTTTCCCATAGGGTTTCAATGCAAACTTTGACCTCCGCTGGTGGCCATTTTGAATTTTCAAATGGCGCAAACAGTAACAACACATGTTAAAGACATTCATAGGAACATATATACCAGATTCCCATTCAATCCCTTCAGTGGTTCTTGAGAAGAAGTTTCTTGAAAATCGACCAATCAGAATTTTCAGTCACATGGTGGCCATGTTTTTTGACGAATCTGCACAAAAGTAACAACTCTTGTGTAGGACCTCATAGAAAACATCTCTGCCAAGTTTGGTTTTGAATTATATAAAAGACTGTCAGTCCATTTTAGAAGAAGTTGTCAGTGCTGATAGAACAAAAAATAATAATAAGATGGCATTAGGGTTGATTTATTTTTTATTTTTGGTGTTTTAACGCCACTTTCAGCAATATTTCAGCTATATCATGGCGACCCGTTTTAGTGGTGGAGGAAACCAGAGTACCCAGACAACCACCGACCATAGGAAAGCAAGTGGTAAACTTTATCATTATATGGGATCAAATACAAAATATTTCATGAACAAGTTTTAATTAAATCGTCTAGGAATGAAACCCTTGTATTGTCCATATAGATCAGGATATGTGTCCCTAATTTTCCAAGTACAACAGCTTGGGATCACACGTCTGACCCCAGCTCCAAGTCGGCCATGTGCCCAAATGGTATACTGGCGGTAGGCTGCATACCTATTGGATCTGTTGTAATCCTCGTCATGGGGCATTACTACAAGTTCCTCTCGAAACATTCTAGCAACCCCCAACACTTCCTCATCAAGGACAATCCGATCAAAGTCCTGTAATAAAGACAAGAGATTTAATAAAAACAGAGTAAAGACAGATGGTTATACATTCATCTAGAAAAATGAGCTTTATTTAAAAAAGAAATATAATTCATTATAAGTGAAATAGTTTGCACAAATTCAGTTTAGAGAAATAAAAAAAAGTCTTATTTTGGAAGGAAAGATTTTCTCGTGGGACTTTCTTATGACCACAGTTTTATTTCGTTTTTTTGTTGGTATATGGGAGAACCATTTTGGTCTTGCAAATTTTTTTTTATCAATTTACCCCTCAAGCTATTCAATTTTAATTTTATGGTTTTTTTCCTAAAAAATATTTTGATTCTGAATCTTTGGCTGGACAGGAGAAAAAAATATATTCCGACTTGACATTTTCACAGTATAATCATATACTTGCCAATTTCACAGTATAATCGTATACAAAATTTTGAAGAAAAAAAAATTATTCCAGCACTTCGCCAATCCAATTAAAATTAGATCTACGCACTTGCTCCCTATTTTAGATCTAATTATACCCCCGCTCCCCGAAGGGGGAGGGGGGTATACTGTTTTACCTCTGTCCGTCCGTCCTTCCAAAATATTTTTCGTCACATTTTTCTCAGCAACTATTGATGGCAGAAATCTGATATTTGGTCACAAGCTTCACATAGGTATGCCATATCGTGGGAAGCGTTTTTGGAACCATCAGATTCCTACTTCTTGTTTGCCGACTTAGTTGGTTTTTATCCACATTGAACATATATGCACATTTTTCTCAACAACTATTGATGGCAGAAATCTGGTATTTGGTCACAAGCTTCATATAGGTACCCCATATCATGGGAAGTGGCAGGGGTATCATAAGTGAGAATTAGATCACAGTTCACCTTGTTTTAATTAGATTGGCACTTCGCCGGAAAATAAGAAAATATGATTTCTGTGGCGTCTGAAAAAAACATTTCTACGTGACATAGCCCCCTTCAAGGTAAATGGTCAGTCCCATATTATTTTGCAGCAACTGTCTTGTGGAACTAGAAGTAAGGTCTCTTTTGTTTCTAATCCAGCCCAAATTTCTCTGAAACATTCCAGTCAATTAACAAATAAAACAACACTGGCTACGTCATTCGTTTTTATCAGACATGTCAGTATTTCACTGTGTTCTACATGTATGTCTCTGTTTTCATATTGTCGGTAAACTGGCTAAAATAAATTAATTTAACACGTGTATCAAAATCTCGGGGAACAACTTCATAACTTATAAGAAGAAAAAAACTAATTTAGTTATTTTTAACGCCGGCAAAAATTTCCGATCGAAAATACGTAGTTGAGCTTGTCCCCATAGGGTGCCTCCTGGCATGTTTTCAATGGTTATCGTGGAAATATCGGCTGAATCTGTTAAGGCATGTAGTTTTCATCAAAGAAAATCTATTCCTGATAAAGAAATTATTTATTCTACGTCTTTTAGATACAATCGGTTCGCAAATAGCTTTTTTCCTCAACTTTTATAGAAACTTACCTCAATATCCATGCTGCAGCATCCGGGCTACTGACATAAAAATAGATAAATAAATAGAGTTGGCCTCGCCCAGGTCAGTGCATAATTAATTAGCTTCCGGTAACGATGGTCAGCTTTTTTAGTCGAAAAAACAACGTTTCGGAGCGTATTCATCAATAATTCAGTGTTTACTCTTCATTTTATGAAGGTCAGTACGGAAATCGACAATAATTTTGGGTATGAAAAAATTACGCAGCTGGTAGACAATATCCCTTTAAAGAGAAAAATAAAGATATAGAAAATAGTACACAGGTGATGAGCGATCTATTTGAAGATGTTAAACACAATTGTTCATCTAATAAAACTGAAATAGATACGCTGAAGAGACCGTTTGAGGAAGTTGTAGAAAGAACATCAATAAGACGGGAAGAATTAAGGGAACATAGACAGGAACAGGAGAATATGAAAACTGATATTACCGATTTAAAATGCAGATCGATGAAAAATAATTTGATTTTCACAGGACTATTTGAATCACCACGTGAATACACGGAAGGAATACTAAGAGAGTTCATAAAAAACGAATTAGGAATAGAGGAGTACATAGAGTTTGGAAATGTACACCGGTTCGGACGAAGAGAAACGCCGGACAGAAAACCAAGACCGATAGTGGCGAGATTTATTTACAATAGACAATTGACACTAATTCTTCAAAATGCGCACAAACTTAGGGGCACTTATTTTGGAATAAGAGAACAGTTTCCAGCAGAAGTGGAGGAGAAACGACGAACATTATACCCTGTGGTACGCGATTGTAAACAAAAGGGCTTGCGCACAAAACTGGTCCGAGATAGACTTTTTATTGAAAACAAACTATATGATCCGTCGAACGATTTAAACAGCCCGCATAGACAAAATAGACAAACACCACCGCAAATACAATATAGCGACGCCGCTCAAGGACACCATGCCGTGGGCCAATCAAATTTGTTAGGTAGACCAGCCACGAAGAGAAGGCGACCGCCATCTACACCCTCGCAGGGTGAATAGGGGTGTCAGGGAGAACAAGACGTTTCTCAAGGTGACGAATCGAGCAGTATTAACGATGTAAAATAGATGATTTAAATGTTGATTGTTCTTTTTTAACTGTACAAAATAAATTGAAGATATTGTGTTTAAATTGTTGTGGTCTGAATTTAAGATTAAATTATCCTGAATTTGGTGAATTAACCTGTCAACATGATTTTATATGCTTACAAGAAACAAAAACTGATGACACTGATCAAATTAGTTTTCCGGGGTATATATTTAAAACAAAAAACAGACAAAAGTTTGCACATAGAAAATCGGGCGGGATTGCTTTTGGATATAAGGAAAATTTAGATAAATTTATAACTATTATAAAAAATAACAATAAATTTGTATTTTGGGTAAAAGTGTCATCCACATTATTTAAATTAGATGAAGATGTTTTAATTGGTGTTGTGTATATACCACCAGAATTCACCTCGTACTCGTCTCAAGAAGCATTCAATGACATAGATTTCGATATAAGAAATTTTTCGAGGTCGTATAAATATATATCTTTGGCGGGAGATTTCAATGCAAGAACGGCTGAGCTTAAAGATTTTTCGGTATTTACAGAAAAGGATTTTCCAAACGGAGGCGAATATTTACTAGAAAATTATATATCTTTTTTAACTGATTCAAATTTACCACTAAATAGAAAAAATATAGATAAAGGAAAAAATAACTTTGGAAAATTACTAATAAATCTTTGCAAAGGACAAAACTTGTTTATCATGAACGGACGAGTAGGAAGTGATAGTAATATAGGTGAACTTACTTGCAGGAATGCAAGTGCTGTAGATTATTTCATTTGTTCTCCAAATTTTATAAAATGTATTGATGATTTGACTGTACTTGATTTTAGTAAATGTTTTTCTGATGTTCACACGCCACTCAATATAACTTTTGAAAGCAATGTTTTTGAAGATAGTGATAGTGATATAAATGCTTTAGAAAATACAGAACACATTGTAAAAATACAAAAATGGGAAAATGAAAAATTATACGAGTTCAGAGGTAATTTTAACAGACAGGCTATTTCTGATCTTCGTAATAAATTACGTGATTTGGATGCCTCTAGTGTAACACAGGAGCAGGTGAATATTGTGTTAAATGAATTTGGTAAAATACACATTGATTCTGCGAAAGAAACATTTGGAACTATTACTAAGTCTAATAACAGAAAGAAAAAAAGAAATACTAAAATTAAAAAACCATGGTTCGATTTAGATTGTAAATTTGAGCGTCAATATTATAGAAAAATGAAGCGTAAGCACAAATTTAGAAATTCGCATAATTCTAGAAAAGAACTCAAAGAGGCCGAGAAAAAATATAAAAAGCAGATGGACACTTCTATTAGAAAATATAGACAAAAAATGAAGAAAGAATTGAAAACTTTGAGATCGAAAAATCCAAAGGAATATTGGAAAATATTAAACAAGGGCCAAAAGAAAAAACAACCAAATATTTCTATTGATGTATTGTACGAATTTTTTAAAAATCTAAATGGAGCTCCGGATCATGATGATGTTGAGTTAAGTGTTTTATCGGAAAGTTTACAAGCAAACCTAGATTTTGATAATTTAAATATACACTTAAACGACAGTATTACTCGTGACGAGATTTTAACATGTATTAAGAAATTGAAAAATGATAAGGCGTCTGGGGACGATATGATAAGAAATGAATTCATAAAATCAACTCCAGATATGTTTTTAGCATTATACGTCGATCTATTTAATCTTATTTTTAATTCTGGTAAAATTCCAAATACTTGGCTCGCAGGCAATATTGTACCTTTTAATAAAAACAAAGGGGCAAAAACTGATCCTAAAAACTTTCGACCTATTACCATTTTGAGTTGTTTTGGAAAATTATTTACATCGGTGTTAAATAATAGATTAAATACTTTTTCAGACCAATTTCTCCTCTTAAATGAAAACCAGACAGGTTTTAGGAAAAAATATTCAACTCTAGATAATACTTTTGTTATATATGGCCTTTTTGAGCTACTAAAATTAAAGAAAAAGAAACTTTTCTGTGCATTTATAGACTTCGAAAAGGCTTTCGATACTGTGTGGCGTGATGGTTTGTGGTACAAGTGACTTATGTGTAATATAAAGGGTAAAATGTACAATGTAATTTTAAACCTGTATAATAATATAAAATCAAGAATTGTTTATAACGATTCTGTTTCAAATGTTTTCCCATGTTTAAACGGTGTTAGACAAGGCGAAAATGTATCTCCATTTCTGTTCGCATTATATCTTAATGATTTGGATACTTTTTTGACTAGTAAAAATGCGCAAGGGGTTAAAAGCATTTCCGAAGACTTCGAAAACGATTTACAAATTTATGTGAAATTATTTACCATTCTTTATGCCGACGATACAGTACTTTTGGCAGAGTCTGCTGAAGAATTGCAGTCGGAGTTAAATTATTTTTATGAATATTGTGAGAAATGGAACTTAAAAGTAAACACAAACAAATCCAAAGTCATGGTTTTTTCAAAGGGGAGGTTACCTATAAATTTAAATTTTAAAATGAATAATATGGAATTAGAAATAGTAAGTGAATTCATACACTTGGGTACAATGTTTCAAAGAACAGGATCTTTCAAGAAAAATAAAGTTAATCTTGCAGAGAAAGCATCTAAAGCTATGTATGACATTTTAAACAAGGGAAGAGTACATAATGTATCTGTAAGTTGTCATTTGGATTTGTTTGATAAAATAATTATACCTATGTTAACCTATGGATCAGAGATATGGGGTTACGAAAATATTGACAAATTAGAAAAAGTACATGTAAAATTTTGTAAGCTGTTGCTTAATTTAAAAACTTCAACACCAAATTTTATGTTATATGGCGAACTTGGTAGATACCCTCTGAATATAACAGTTAAGTTGAAAATTTAGTCATTCTGGTCGAAATTAATTGACGGAAAGTAATCAAAACTATCATCTCTGATCTATAGATTATTGTATTTGAAAACTCATGGAAATAATACTTTTTCATGGATTAATTTTGTTAAATCAATACTTGATGACTGTGGTTATTCAAACGTTTGGCATACTCAAAATTGTATAAGCCATAAATGGCTAATTGAAAGCATTAAACTGAGATTAACCGACCAGTTCAAACAAAATTGGCATTCTACTTTGCAAATATCTCCAAAAGCATTGAGCTATAGATTATTCAAGTCGGATTTTAGATTTGAAAAATATTTAGACGTCTTAAATGACAAAAATAGATTTACTTTTTGTAGATTTAGAACATCTAATCATAGATTACCGATTGAAGTAGGGCGCTGGACAAATGTAGAAAGACACAATAGACTGTGTCAGCTATGTCAATCTCGCGAGATTGGTGACGAATTTCATTATGTATTACAGTGTCCAAATTTTGTAACTGATAGAAAAAATCTAATTCCAAAATACTTTTTCAACAGACCAAACACATTAAAACTGTCATCATTATTTAACAAAAAGAAACCTGAAACTGTTCGCAAATTATGTAAGTTTATTGATATAATAAATAAGAAAATTAGTTCTCCTTGAAAAAAATCAATCACACCTCTGTTAGTATTTGTATCATTTGTATGTAACGTTTAAACATTTTTTTTTCTTCCATAATTTGAATTCAATGTACACCCATAATCTTGATAATTGATGTTATGATATGTATTTACTTTGTATTGATTTGAACACTCTCACTCTGTAACCATTGTAACATTGGTTTAGAGAATAAAGTTATTAATATCTAAAAAAAACAACAGAAGATTGTATGAATATGGACACAAACAAGTCAAAATAAGGAACAAGAGATGAAATAATAAAGAAATAAAGAAATTTTATTGAAAATAGATATGTAAAAAGAAAGTTAAAAAAGGGGGGGGGGGGTGGGGTGGTAATTCCGTGCCACGAGAGCCTGTGTTATTATCTACATGCAAGTTGTTGTTACTATAATATTGTATGGATATATATATATACGTCTGAAAATTAAACCAAACAGTGTTAGAATTAGATTTTAGAGCTGTCAAATTTTTGTTCTTCCCTCGACGGGATTTGAACCCACACCATTGATACACTGCAGCACCATTCGCTTAGCCTTACGTCCAGCGCCCGAGACCACTCATCCACTCCCTAAATATATATATATAAAGTACAAAGAAATGAAATAAAAATAATTTTTATTGAAAATAAATAAGTTAACAGAAACTTTTATAAAAAGGGGGATTACATGCCACAAGCGTCTGTGGGTTGTTACTGTATTTATTAGTGAATGCGGACTTATAAACATGTTTGATGTGTATTCATTCGGTCGTTCTCTGTATTCGACGTACAGCTGAAATATATAAATATATTTGTTTAGAAATGTGATTTTAAATTGCACCTTGATGTCGAAGTGTGAGACCTGATGGTTGTTTCCAAAATATGATATGATGGATCAATTAAATTTAAATACCTATTGTATTCATACATATAACCGTGGTCTATATATCTTTTAAATCAACAAAAAATAAAATGCTAAAGTAAGACTGTATCGGGCGTCGTTACATTTAATTAAGGGAATGTGGTGGTCGCTAGCGTTTGCAATCAGTACATTTCACAACTAAAGGTGCGATTTCAATTTCCACCCGTGTCGAGGACAACACGCGGCGGGTATAACTCTAGGTGATAAAGTTTGGCAGTGACACATTTTTTTTGCGGAGGTCTTCTCCGCTTTCTTCCTAACAATCAAACCTGATCCCAATGATATAACTGAACTATTGTTGACCTAAGCGTTACGTATATCTACTTATCTACTACAAGTATTGTCTTGTCTTGGTGGATTTTACAACATACAAAAAATGAAATCATATTAGAAGGTTAATGGCGTAATGGTTAGAGCGTGCTCACCTCGAGTGTGGTATACCGTGGGTTCGAGCCCCGGTCGTTCAAACCAAAGACTTATTATGTTGGTATTTGTCGCTTTTGTGCTAAGCACACAGTATTAAGGAGTGAGAGCAAAGACTGGTTGCCTTGGACTCATGATAATGTGTCCGAGTGGAGCGACATGTCTACTAACGAACTGACACTTCAGTGAGGTAAAATTTAAACTAAGCGTGTTAGTCTAGTAGAAAGCGGACATCATCATCATCATCATCATCATCATCATCATCGTCATCATCATCACCTTCATCATCATCATCATCTCATTGAAATGTAAGTTGTTCTCGACATGATATAACTAAAAATTCGCTCATTTGGCGATAAACAACAATCACTCACTCACTATCAGATAAAGAAATTGTTATTTTACATTTTTAGGAATTCTACATTCAAAGTTTTGGGTCCCGAACAAAATACCAGTGGACCGTAACACATGTACCTGTAGCTGTTGGGATACAATATTTAAAGGTAGTTCAATCTAATTAAAGTTAGATCTCCGCGCTTGCTCTCTATTTACCACGTAGCGACTACAAAGCAACCGATAGCAAATAGGGAGCAAGTGCTTAGATTTAATTTTAATTAGATTGAAGGTAGTTTAAATGCATTTTTTAAATATACCAATCAGATTTGTATTTGTTAATTCAAACTGCTGACAAATGACCAGATGATTGGTTTGTAATTTATGTCTCAGATGTACTAATATATATTAGTCTATAAATGTCTCATGCAGTCGCATTTGTATACAATTCCGATAACCTTGATGGCATTGTTCCATATATATTAACCATTGAATAGTATTTATCACCGAGAGACCGGAATAGCTCCGACATGCTTCACATCTTTTTTATATATTTTTTTTCTGCAATAGGACGATGATACGTTGGTCCGTACATTGACCATGACAATGTTCTTTCAGGAATTCATGGAAGCCAATGCGTTTCCCTATAACAAGCGAACCGGTAATCTACTAATGATGGAAGGAAATTATAGAGAAATGGTAAAAAAAAAATCAAGTCCACCCCTTAAAATAATGTTTTATCATTAAGATTTTGTGTTTTTTTTTTACCCCCTTCCCCCTTTCCTGACAAAACAACAAAATTTCGACCCCACTTTTGCTAAAACATAGCGCCAAAAAACATAGCGCCTACCTTGACACCTCCTCGGCTCATAAGCCACTGTATTATTCGCTACTATACTTAATTGAAAGGGTAAAGTATTTTTCTTTTCACTGTATATTTTGTTTTAGGGAAAATTGTATATTCTAATATCTTGTTATTATTGTATCTATCTGTACAATATAAGTGCTCATGATATGCCAACACGCGACAAAAGTAAACAGGAATTAATTCATAGAATTCAAGACTCATGCATCTACAGAGTGCACCGTTGCCTAGCTTTTAGTAGAATAAAATTAACCCTGCCGTCACAAATTTCGGACAATGACTGGTGTCGCACTGTTTCTACGAGTGTAGAAATTATCACCAAAGTACAAAATCAGACGTAAAAATGTTCAATAAAAAAACGTAGATATCTAATTTAATTCACAACGGAAACGTTTCTATAATAACCTTCACCAGGTTCATAGTCAACATATGTTAACTGTAGGAAGGTAATCATAATCAAGGGGGACAATTTGAAACACCCGACTGTAAGGACAATAGATGGTGATATATCACTTTTAAGACTATTTTCATTTTGTAGGTTCTTATGAGAGTGGGAAGAGAAATGGATACAAACATTTTTATTTCAACTCTACTGGACAAATGTTTATGATATGGCTGATTACAATAGCTGCCATCTTGGCATTTTATGAAGGAATAAAACATGTGACTCGTTTATACGCGGAAGGATTGCTTCGATATTCGATGTTATTTTTACTAATAATTGATATTCATGCGCATTATTATTCTTGGTGGATGTATGTCAACTACTTCAATGATGATTTTTATATACAGATATTTCACCAGACGTTCTTTTCGGTGACTGAAATAGTTTCGTCCGTGATAATATTTAGTCTGTGTTCAATAGAATACGAAATTACAAATTGGAAACTGATGGTGACAATTTCAATAAGCATTGTCCATCTACTTATAGGAGGTTTGGACCAGTTTGTTAAGCAGTTAATTTTCATGGAGGGTAAAGCATTTCAAAGATTTAGGAATTTAGGATTCATGATACCAGATATTTTACATATTGTTATTATATTTTTAGAATATAAACGAACACGTGGTCTATCACGTTATAATTACATTTTAACGAAGAACCAACTTGTCCAGTTGACGTGTTTAGTTGTGTTTCAATTCCTGATTGGAAAATATATACTGACATAAGAAAATAATAGATATGTTTTCCATTCAATAAGTATTGCCCGATATTTGTCGATAGTCCACTGTCATTACCGATCTAAAGATTCAAGATGGACGTCTAACGCAGAAAATGATTTAAAACATCACCACACGTTTTGTTTGTTTTGAAAATGCAATCCAGTCTGAACAAAACTATCACGTAAAGCAATGACTGCGGGATAGCTCATTAGTCCCCATGTCGTATCTTCATCCTCTTCATTACAAAGGTTATGTTCTTCTGTACTGTGATTAGTAGCTCAGTAATGTAACTTATTGAAGGTCTAAGAGCTCGGATTCCAGTAAAGTAGTTCTGTTCGGTGAAGGTCAAATATTTCATCTATGTAACCGTGATCAATGAAGTGCAAACATTTCTGTTATGTAGTTGTGATAACTGATGGTCATAGATTCCAGTAATGTAGTTGTCATCGGTGAAGGTCAAATATTTCATCTATGTAACCGTGATCAATGAAGTTCAAACATTTCTGTTATGTAGTTGTGATAACTGATGGTCATAGATTCCAGTAATGTAGTTGTTATCAGTTCAGATTAACGAATTTAATAATGTAGCTGTGATCAGTGAAGGTAAAAGATTACAGCTATGTAGTTGTGATTAGTGAAAGTCAAACAATTCGATAATGTATCTGTGATTAGTATAGCCAAATACGTTAAGTAATGTAAGTGTGATCAGTCAAGGTCAACGATTTCAGTAATGTAGCTCTTAGTGAAGGTCAAAGATATCAGTAAAGTTCAGTAATGTAGCTCTTAGTGAAGATCAAAGATCTCAATAGAGTTTAGTAATGTAGCTGTAATCAGTGAAAGTCAAATATTTCAGCAATGTAGCTGCTATCAGTGAAAGTTAAAGATTTCATTAATGTAGCTGTTATCAGTGAAAGTTAAAGATTTCATTAATGTAGCTGTTATCAGTGAAAGTTAAAATTTCATTAATGTAGGTGTTATCAGTGAAAGTTAAAGATTTCAGTAATGTAGGTGTTATCAATGAAAGCTAAAGATTTCAGTAATGTAGCTATTATCAGTGAAAGTTAAAGATTTCAGTAATGTAGCTGCTATCAGTGAAGATCAAAGACCCCGGAAATGTAGCTGTGGTCAGTACCATGGAGAATCGCAGAAATGTAGACGAATCGGATCTTCTTTGTGTAGTGATATGTGTAGATAAAACTGAAACGCTGGCATACGACACTTCAGCAAACATACATAAGTTACTACACTGAAATGTTTATTTAATACACGTTGATTATTTATTCTCGCCTCAAGATTGTCATTACAAGAAGAATTTGAAGATACCAAAGGGGCAATCAGAATTCGTATATCGAAGAAGAACAGACAACACAATGGCCACTTCATTTCACAGGCGACATATAAAAGTGTAACACAATGGATCAAGAACAAGCTAACAAAGATAAAAGGAGATCGCTTAACTGGGACAGTTCCGAAGTGGCTCTCCTACGGAAATTGGTAGAATTTTGTTTATCAATCATTCGTGACAAACAAACCAATATACTCTCAAATAAAATGAAAATGGATGCATGGAGATCCATTACAATGGAAATAAACACCGTTGGGTTACACGAGAGGACTGTATCAGAGGTTAAGATAAAAGGTCAAAGCATACAAGCAAAAGCTAAAAGGTCAAAGCATACAAGCAAAAGCTAAAAGGTCAAAGCATACAAGCAAAAGCTAAAAGGTCGTTTGCAGAAACACAGACACAGAGAAACACGTGGTGGTCCACTACCGAAGAAATTAGATTTGGTTAGCGAGAAAATTGTCGACATGATGAAGAATACATCCAGTGTTGTGGGTCTTGAAGGACAAGAATCGAGAATAAGTGTGTCAGATGGTGTTTTTTTGTCGTGATATTTGCATACAAAGTCATTGTCATATTTCATATATTATATATGTTTATATACATAGGCCTCTGAAGTCCATCGTAAGAATATAAATAAGAAAACAAATCTTCTTCGCTTCATATGTGTTATTTCTTCAATTTGTTTTCTTATCATGGGACATTGGATTACGAAACACATATTTTTCCCGTCTTGCCATAAATTGCCTATATGCCCTTTGTAAATATTGAGAACAAAATATTCGTCGAATGAAAGACGAAAAAAATATGTCCGAACAAGAAACTTCCTGATAGATAAACGGTTGGTCCTTTATCATGAATTAATCCACATATTACTTATTTTAGACTATTAAGTTTTTTTCCCGCCTGCATAAATTTGACTTGGTGGATTGATGACGGCTATGATGTCCTTGGACCTTTCATCAACAATTCATGCTTTATCAATATGTTGAGATTTTGAATAAAAATGCCCAAGATGTCGACTAGCTTCGTTGTTACATTTTTAATTACTTTCTTTAACTTGCTCTGGGTTGTCTCAAGAAATCATTGAAATACACAGAAGTAAGCCCTATTGTGAACACATTTAAACAAACAAACAAATATTCCCTGGCAAGTCCATGACTATGACTAACTTCATATTTCAATTTAGTCATACAAGTTATGGACGTTGCTGAAGTATACATAAATCGGGTCAGCGATCACCTATTATCAAACAGTCTTGGATTAATCAACAATTGTTACTTGGTGTGTGTACGGTCTTATGCGTTTGTTTGATGGTGTTTAACGTCACTTTCAATAATATTTAAGTTATGTCGTGATGGTCAGTTTTATTGGTGGAGGACCCGGAGAAAACCACCGACCTGTTGCAAGTCACTGACAATCTTTATCACATAATGTTGTACACCTCGCCCTGGTGGAGATTCGAACTCACAATATCGGTGGTGATAGGCACTGATTGCATAGGTAGTAGTTAATCCAACTACCATACGACCACGGCGGCCCCCGTTCTTATGCGAAATTAACTTTCACGTCTAACATAATGATAGTTTTGAAACTATTAAATCATTTCGAGAATTACTATTTAACTTCTATAAGAGAGGGCTGTGGTTTTTTTTCTGTCTCCAAGATCTATAGAAAAAAATGAATTGACCTGAAAAATGCACAAATGAATAATATGATCCTGCGGATTACGAGAAATTTTGGTAAATAATCCAATACATAATAATTTTGTTTCGCTTGTTAAAAATATTTAGCTTGGGGTAAATATATAGCTCCCCACACCACATAGTTGGTCCCTAATCGCCAGTTAGAGACGAGGATCGATATTTTACAGACATGTGGAAAACACTTACATCACAGCATCATTTTACTAAGAGGAAAGGTTTGGACCGATACAAAGTTTAATCTAAAGGAGTGGGTATGATGAGGGTCGATTTTGGCCCAATCTCAGAAACTGTTTATATAGATATAATATTAAACACAATCATTGAAAGCTAAGAAAAATACATTTTTGGATGATTTCACTTTGTCCTTTGTTGCTTAGCAACGTAAATGGAGGAGTGGCCAATTAATCATTGGAAATTCAAATATGGTGGTTTTATTTTACATATCTTGCATAGTCTTTTCGACAAAATGTTATATTCTGTGTATGCACACTCTACAAATGATATTCCAATGCTCTAGGGTAGGACATAGTATTTGTGTTTAGTTGTGTTACCCTAGCAACGGTTTTGTTAACATTAAATTAGCATATATTATTGCAATTAAAGGTTGAATTTGGACATCTACGATCTTTTGACTTGATATTTGACTAAGCGGTACATTTTTGTCAATCTATACACACTACAAATGTCATTTCATATTTCAAAAATACATTTTGATATTTGTATTCATAGTTATGCCCCGTCCTTATATAGCAGCCGGTTTCCCTACGCACAATATTTTGTTGTAGATCTCATGGACTTTTTATTTAATCAAGTCGAAATTTTCTACACCAACATCTTAGCAGTGACATCTTATCATTTACTAACCAGTAAATATTATAAGTATTCCTTAAACCTTACAATGTCCCTAGTAACCAAATATTATACCTAGCAACCGGAGAGACTCGTCAATGGCGAGCTCTGTAAATTTCTTTACTTTATCTTTTTATAACCGAATGTTTTGGGGTTTTTTTAAATCATGAGAGGAAATTATTCTCAGTATTAAGAATGTCAAAGGAACCAAGTCAACTGCATAACATGATAAAGGGGCGCTACAGCGGCAGGAGAGGATATAATCCATGTTGAATAAACAAAACTTAAAATTGTGTCCATGAACACCCAATTTACCCCAAAATCGAGTTGGTCTGCCATTTGTTGCTATAAACAACATATCCATATATCAAATCAATCGGTTGAGATTTCAGACGTTATGGCACGGAAACATCGTTTGGACGGACGTACGTCGCGTACTTAAGTTCGTCCGTACGAGATAACACTTAAACATCAAACAGAAGAGAAAAAATGACAAATTAACGTAGACCTTGATATGTCAAATCTTCTTAATTTTATTTCAACTGCATACATTAAAAAACTAGAACACTATAATCATGAAAACCTAAGAAATCACTGTATGGCTAGATGTTCAGAAAAAATTTTCTTCAAAATAATATGCCAGAGATACAACATCTTATAGTGGGGGAAAATAGATCTAAACATAATTTTTTTAACACAGTTAAGTGTTAACAATATAGGTCAAAGTTGCCTTATCTTAGATTAGTAAATGTTCTATCAGGGAATCATATAATGCCCGCATATGATTGATAATCTATATCTAGTAGCTGATGTCTAGTCTTAAAGGCACAACATTTTATCCGAATTCTCAGTTAACAGTGACTTAATCATTAGTAAATACTGTTGTACTTTTCATCAAAATCCATTGCTTAATCATATCTATCTAGTAAATGAAAATTGAACCTATTCCTACATAATTAGCAACGGTGTTTAAGCGTAACATGGAGGCAACAATGACATATCAAGAAGAAAATGAGGTATTATCAAATACCAAATATCATTAATGTACTATCGTGACTATACCATTTATTATATTCAAGATCTGGACGTATACCCATAAGTTAACCAAAACCTATAGCGGTCGTACGGACGTGCAGATCTATGGACAATGGTACATCCTTATACTCCTTTGTGATAAAGGTAATCAAACCTAATAATGCTTATCGAAAAAAACCAATATCACAGGTGCATTCTATTCTTCAGTAGAAGCTTCACTTCATTGTCATCGTCAATAAACTGGGGTTCATGTAAGTCATTTGCATGGGTAAGATATGCACTCCAGCCACCTGAGTAATGAAAGTAAATATCCATGTGACGAGCACATCACAGAAACTACACAACTGAAGCAACTGCCTGACAATCTCTGTCCACAATAATGCAACATTGAGGTAGTCTTATATATTACCCTTTCTAACAGTCCTTTTTATTTTCTGAACTTTACAATTTCTTCTTTTCTGAATATCAAGTTATTTTGATACTGGCAGTGGCAATGTAGCCAGATGGTACTTCTGAGTTTTAATGTGCATGTATATGTTATAAAGATTTGAACAAATCAAATCAACAATTAAAAAGAACTGGGAACGTTTAGCGTCAATAAATTCATACATGCTATTTTATAATCAATATTGTTTCAATGTTTTTTTAAATGATGTTTTGTGTTTTTTATTTTCATTATGTTCAGTTCATAGTTTACTTGCAATAATCCAGCAAGATTAAACTTACATTCTAACACTCTAATGAATGGATACTGAAGTTCGGAAATTAAATAAGTATCTGTATGTAAATTGTAAAATCATGGGAAATGGGAAAAGCAACCCGGCCTTTATAATGACAATCTACCAAAATAATCATTAATCAGTTCTCAAAAACTGATCACGTGAATTTCATTTTGTATCTGTATAATAAATATCAAGTTATTTTATTTGTCATGTTTTAAAACATATCTGTTTGCTCTGAGTAGTTAACCCAAAATGAAGTGCTATAACCCGAGGGTCAAATATCTATGGACATTTGATATTTTGTTTTAACGGTTATTTTAACATTAAATAATATCAGCACATCAAAAACGTTTTCTTATGATGCATAATAATTAAATTTTTTAGATGATTCGAACTCACGATGTTGGTATCGATAGTCTGGAGCGCCAACCATTACGCTACCGCAACGTGAATAACATTTACGTAGAATTAAGTTATATATAAATCAACTTTACTTTATTACAATTATTGGAATTCACTTGGCGAAAGAGCTAAATAAAATATATTTGTCAAAATTAAAAAAAGTAAAAGTAAAGGTACTACTAAAAAGAGAGTTCCGATCTGTCGTCTGCATGTCCAATGAATTAATTTCTAAGATAATTTACCAATATAAAATAGTGGTAATAGCTACGGGTGACCGGTTTTCGTACTATTAACGAATTTGTGTGCTTTATTTGTAAATAAGCCTTCACATGTGCAGTCTAACGTTCTAAAAATTGTAAACAAATATTTACAATTAGAGGTAAAAAACTCAGTGGGTCTATGAGCACTCGCTCTACGTCAATCTTTAAAGACCCAAATGTTGCTAAACACCTGTTTCTCCTTCATGACAAATATGTTATTGTCTCTGCCGACAAGGCACCTTTGTGAGTAAATCACATTACATAGACTGCTTGATAAAGGAATTAGGTATTGACAATTCACTTGGCAACACTACATATACCCCGAGGACACTTACGAAAGAGGAAATCCTGGACAATCATAGGTCCGTTTAATGTTCCTTTGGAATTTCAACTAAAGATGAAGAACTGGATCTACCATCACTCTACTGGATTCATAAATTACACAAGTGTCCTTTCAAACAGCGCTATACCGTTGGGTCTGCCAAATGCTCCACCAAATCTCTTTCCAAATTATTAACATATATTCTATCGGCGGTCAAAACTTGGTTTCAGAGTTACTGTGAAACTAGCTACTCGAGGCGTGGTGTGAATCAGATGTGGATTCTGAAGAACTCTCAAGATCTGTTAGAGTACATACAATCTAGGTCCCTCTCCTCCTGTAATAACATTAAAACATTTGACTTCTCTACCCTCTACACAACTATTCCTCACTCTAAGCTGAAGGACAAATTAAGGGAATTGGTCCAGCTGTGTTTTATAAAAAATAATTTCCAACGTAGATACAAATAACTTGTGCTCGAGTTTTTGATTGACAACATATTTGTTATCTTTGGTGGACGTGTTTTTCAACAGTCGGCATACCTATGGGTATAAACTGTGCTCCTCTTCTCGACGACTTGTTCCTTTATTCGTATGAGGCAGACTTCATACAGGAACTTCTCAAGAAAAACAAAAAGAAGCGAACCCGATCCTTTAATTTAACGTTCCGCTATATAGATGATATACTTTCACTAAATAATTCTAGGTTTGGTGATTTCGCTGATCACATCTATACCATTGAGCTTGAAATAAAGGATACCACAGATACAGATAGGTCTGCTTCATACCTTGACCTACACCTCGCAATTGACAGCGAGGGGCGGTTAAGAACGAAACTTTACGACAAAAGAGATAATTTCAATTTTCCCATCGTGAACCTTCCATTCATATGTAGCAACATTCCAGCAGCACCTCCATATTACGATATTCGAGAGCTTATGGTTCCTATCAGGATTTCCTTGATAGAGGGTTGCTGCCATCAAGGAAGCTACTGAACCAAGGGTTCCTCTTAGTTAAGTTGAAGTCATCACTTCGAAAGTTTTACGATCGCCACCATGACTTGGTTGACCGTTATGGAATATCTGTGTCACAAATGACCATGGATATGTTCCACTTGTCGTAAGCACTTCCCAGTCCTTTCCTCGTTCATGACTTATCACCGGGTTTGTAACTAGATTAACACGACTGGTGTCACTAGTGGAACAGGAACTGCTTACCCTTCCTGAGCACCTGAGTTCACCCCCGGTTTTAGTGGTGTTCGTGTTACTCGATCTTTAGTTTTATATGTATGTTTTGTAGATCGTTGTGTGTCCTTTTGTTTATTTTCTTTTGGCCATTTGTGTTGTCTGTTCTTCTTCGATATACGGATTCTGATTACCCCTTTGGTATCTTCAAACTCTTCTTACCAAATATCTTGTCTTTACTTTAAAATGTCGCTAAGACGACCGGTGTTACTAGGGAGGCAGGAACTGGGAACCCTTGCGGAGCACCTGAGTGTATCCACGGTTTTCAGTGGCGTTCAGTTTCCTGTGTTGTGATTTGTAGATCATTGTTTGTCCTTTTTCTTTTGGCTATTGTATTGTCTGTTCTTCGAAATATGACTTCCGAGTGCTTACTCCCTTTGGTTTTGTTTAAACTTTTCTCAAGACTTATTAGTACGTACACATCATCAAATCACCGTTTCCGATTGACTGAACCTTCAATATTACTGATATTATTATTAATGTCTAATTTCGTTTTCTTACAAAATTTATGCCATTAGCATACCTCTAGTCCTTTGACAAATAAAATGAAATAAATACTATTTTTAAAGATTTTTTCATCAACCACAATTGATATGTTAATGTAGGATATTTTTTTTATCAAACACATATTTAATATTTAATGTATCGCAACTTCACGTTTGGAAGCGCAATGATAAATATTATCATTATCATAAAATAGTCTTAGTCATCTAGAAATGAAACATGTTTCCACGTACTGTTTAACCTGACTCTAAATGGGTTATGGTTGTTGTGTTTAACGCCACTTTCAACAATATTTCAGTTATATCATGGCGGTCAGTTTTATTGGTGGATGAAACCGGAGTACCGGGAGAAAACCATTGACCTGCCGCAAGTCCAAATGTTTCCACATTTTTTGTCTATATTATACACTCTAAGCACGACTTAAGGCGCCCTAAAATCGTTACTTTAAGCCTATAATATAATAATTTGTATGCGAATATGTTATTAATGAATTGCAGGCAATATTTCAAAAATTGTCTTTTAGTAGTTGGAATATTTTCTGTTTTCTAAGTTTAGTATTATATTAGTCTGTAAAAGCTTGATAACTTTGAATGCAGAAGTTCGCAAGTATGCTTTCTGGTCCGATCAAAACCAAGAAACATACAATAAGTATTTGCTTTTTAGACAATAACAACCACTCCTCAAATTTCATATGGAAAAAGAAATAGAATATTGATGAAAAACAACTGATGTATGATGTAACATGACTTGCGAGCAATGCTTATGTTAATCTTGAGATATTTTTGTTGTACCGGTGATCAATAGTTTTCGTGCAGCTTTTAAAAGACAAACTATTAATTTCACGTCAAATATTGAACTTACTAGTTTTAAGCCATTTTTTTTATTGAGGGAGTAGATCATTGCTTTATATGGACTGAGTGGTTATTGCTGAATTTAGTTTCATCCTACTCAATAGCTTATGTACATTCTTTTGTATGCCTCTGTGCCGAAAAGTTGGGGTGGGGATGAAAAGGAAAAGAAACGTAAAATAGTTGTGCTTGTTTATGTTAAATATACGATCTACTTTTAATACAGTTTCATGTTGTATTGTATAGTTAAATCATATTGTACCACGGTACCTTAGAACCTCTATATACTTCTATTTCAATTAGTGGTGAATTGACTGTGATTGTGTTAGAATGTCCTTAGAGAACAACCATTTGATTGTTATGGGGGATATGAAGTAAAAACAAATCCTGCATTTTCAACTGTATATCTGAAACTAACTTTTTCTCTCGTTTTGGATGGTTCTGGGTTTTGTTTCTTTTTTTGTTTTTGTTTTGTTTTTAGTATTGTTAATTGCCTCTTACTTCCCAATCGTTAACCTCCCATTCATATGTAGCAACATTCCAGCAGCACCTGCATATGGAGTATATATCTCTCAGTTGATACGATATTCTAGAGCTTGTGGTTCCTATGACAATTTCCTTGATAGAGGTGTGCTACTAACAAGGGAGCTACTGAACCAAGGGTTCCTCTTAGTTAAGTTGAAATCATCACTTCGAAAGTTTTACGATCGCCACCATGACTTGGTTGACCGTTATGGAATATCTGTGTCACAAATAACCACAGATATGTTCCACTTGTCGTAACCACTTCCCGGTCCTTTCCTCGTTCATGACTGATCACCGGGTTTGTGCTAAATCAACACGACAGGTGTCACTAGTGGAACAGGAACTGCTTACCTTCCGGAGCACCCCCGGTTTTTAGTGGTGTTCATGTTACTCGATCTTTAGTTTTATATGTATGTTTTGTAGATCGTTGTTTGTCCTTTTGTTTATTTTCTTTTGGCCGTTGTGTTGTCTGTTCTTCTTCGATATACGGATTCTGATTACTAGTACCCTTTATTAACATATTTATAGTATGTAACAGATTTGGAAACATTAATTTATATTTAACAAAACATTATAATAACCCCATAAATATCTTTCAAAGAATGTTGCACGAAAGGTTTTTTTTCTAATATTCATAAATATCAAGAAATAGCACACATATATTTACCAGACAACCTCTTTGGTGTAGCGGATATCGTATGCACTTCGAATGAGGGCTACCATAGGTTCGATCACCGTCGGATCAATTAAATCACTGACTAAAAGTTTGGTTTTTCCTGCGATCTATCTATCGAACGGTTTACATGCATACAGGATGTGAACGTTAATACCTCTTAGCAATTAAAACAACTTGAGCTACAGTAATGTTATCCCATTGTTGCAATTTGAGTTGAGGTCTGAGAAACAATAATACAACCATTACTAGAAATTGGCATGATTTTATGAGAAAAGTTACCCAACTTTTTCTGCAGCCTATCTTTTCATTAAATATTAAAAAACAACATACCAAAAGCATCATATACATGTTAACATTCAGATTATGAAAAAAATTAGGCATATTTTCAATAAAAAAACAATTTTGGGGAACTCCAGTCGGTTGAACTATTATTATAATTCAATACATTTTAATTTTTTATTCGTAAATAACTAATTATTAAACAAAAAATACCTTTATTAACGTTAATATACGCGATTAGACATATGACTATTAATTTCCTGTAGTGGTGTAAGCGGCCATGACACCTCTTCATGTAAGGTCACAAAATCGGTTTCATGTTAGTTGAATAAATAATGTATCTGACCCTTCCCAACCTCTAGCCATTTTGGTTATGTATTAACATCAGATCAACTGCAATACAATGTTTACAATTTGTATATCGTCCTAATTTTTCTCTTAATATTCCCATCGGATTATGAAAAAAATTAAGCATATTTACAATAAAAAACATTTCCATAAGACATACGAGTTCATTTATATTTTTAGTTGGGGGGGGGGGGGGGGGGGGTATAATTTCATGTTTTACATGATTGGCCGTAGATTAAATAACTGTAACTGTTAACTCGTTATATGCGTACGCATTTTTTTCTCTCTTTTTTTTTCTTCAACGCTGTCGTAATTTCCCGTGTTTTTCATGATCACCGGTCGATGTGGTGACAAGGGTAGGATCAGTAATTACAAAAAAATCTTCTCAGACTTTCCCTTTTCATTAGTGCAATAAAATGCTTGACATGAAGTCATATTGATTTTGTAAATATCCAAAGATAAATATACGACGTTATTTTACGATTTACATAATTTTTAATGATAAAATTGCAACTGATGCTGATAGACGATACCGACTTTCTGACGTCACGGCTCTTTCGATGAGCTTTAATTGCAGGTATAATCCGAGAATGGATTATGCCTTTTGTCTCCTCACATTGAAGAGTTTAAAAAATGGCGGTCCCCATTATTTGGTGTTAAATGCAACTTCAATTACCAAATTTACCTTACGGTATACTATTTGTACTTTTCATTAACACAAATGTCTTGTATTTACTGCCATTTAAATTATCACTCTAACTTGCTTAGACCATGACGTTTTCCTTTAAATAGGGGTACCCTCAAACGTCTTTAAATAGGGGTACCCTCAAACGTCTTTAAATAGGGGTACCCTCAAACGTCTTTAAATAGGGGTACCCTCAAACGTCTTTAAATAGGGGTACCCTCAAACGTCTTTAAATAGGGGTACCCTCAAACGTTGTTCATGAAAAATACACTAAAATGTAACAAGAGCAATACAATTTTCACAATTTTCAATAATGTTTTTATCTTTATAAATACACAATCATGTGTAATTATCTCAATAACTATAATAATTTAAATGGATGCTCATTACATTGGGTTTACATTTTTATGAAAAATGTACAAAAAATGTATTCCTTTTTTGTCTGGTAAGTTTTCAAAAACTGTGCATCAATTAAAAAAAAGTCACTATAGTTCCAAAACATACCTTTATCCAAATATCAGGATACCCTTGGCTAACTGGACAATATGTGCTTCCATACTAAAGTGAAAAAAAAACTTTTTTCTTAAATTTATGCCAAAAAAAGGGGGGGGGGGGGATTTGGTTTTGTCAATCTCAACTTTTCAAAGTGGGGAGGGAAAATGTCCCTAGCTCCTTGGTATTAGTGAAGATCGAACTTCAGACTCATACGGAGCATCTGAGTTCTTGTGGGTCCAGATTTTTAGTGGGGTTCGTGTTGCTCAATCTTCAGTTTTCTGTGAATTAAATATTTGTCTTCTTGTTAAGTTATACCAATATGTTTATATCATATATTGTTATTGAAGTAAATTCATTGACCCTTTAAGAATATTTACCAATAAAGGTAGCTTTCAGTCTGTAGTGTAAACAATCGAAGATTCTCAAAGCGGAAGCTGGATTATAAAATTTTTCCACGAAATTATCTCCCTTTGATGTCTACACAACTTTATTTTTGTGAAATATATTGTGTCCACGGGGGTAAATGATAGAAAAAACTTTTAATTTATATTAAAATTATTGTGGAATTTGCTAAAAATAAACATTGATTTAGCGTATAAGACCTAAATCATATTTGTTAAATTAAATTTCCATTTCGAATTATGTTTTCACGATGGAAATGTGCTTCTAATTTTATTTAATGCCCATATAAGCTTGATTTGATCATCCCTATTATATAATTTGTATATATTCGAAGCATTTGTACACGGGTATCTTTATATAGCCTGTAGAAAATACCATGTCACTTGGTGTTAACTTTTCTGAATTTGTCATTCATTGCATCGGGGTGATACCTAGCGGAGGTGCCAGTCGCTACCATTACTTGCTTCAGTTTTTGACTGACAATATACTTTTGTGCTATATTTTCATTTCCTAGCTATACATATCATATGTTAATCATCTATATATATCAGACATGGTACATAATGTGACATTCCTTGCTTAGGATATATATATATATTCCTCGAGGCTCACCCGAAGGGAATATATATCCTAACCCTGTCTGATAGCTGTATAACAAATATGTTATGTATTTAACCATTGTTATTGAATACAAAGCCAACTGTCGTATACAAAATCAGGGATTTTTTCCTCTTTTTGTTTGTTTGTTTTTGTTTTTATTTTCCTTTTTGTTTTTTACCACTTGTATAATCCCAATTCATATGTAAAACCATATAAATTTAATTTAAATTAAATTAAGTTAATCATATTAGATATTTTGTGTCTTTTATTTTCATTTTTCATATTTCCAGATGTCCTTTTCCGTACCTCTGACATTCTTTCTACGATGACATCAAATTAAGTGTCACGTGATATGTCATGTATATGCATGTCACATGTCACATGCACAGGCACTTGTTTCATTCAAAAAATATATGCCCCCTCCTCTTCCTTACTTCAAGGTAAACATCTACCCTTTTCCCCTTCCCCACTTCGCCTCAATATTTTTCGCTTATTTGTGATCCTTTTGCTGACACAATTATATCGTTACACGCCCGAGATATTTCTGTTTTCGACTGCCACATTTAAATATACCTACCGGGCCCCCCTCAGACAAATTGGACAAGATTAGTCAGCGAATGTGGCTTATTAAAAATTTCAGTCAATGAAACGGATACAGCCACTTCCGGTTTGCGCTGGATTTTTCATATGCATTCGGAATTCTCTAGACCGGCCATGTGTAACAATGCCACATGATCATCTCCTCTCAAATGTAAAGTAAGCCTTTAAAATACAGATAATTGTTCCAATGCAGATTATAAAAATATGTTCAACTCCAAATTACTGACATTTGATTTTTAAAGCACCTTTTTTTTAATTTTCTAAATCAATTTAAACCGGACCGGAAGTGGTTGTATCCGTTTCAATGACTTAAATTTTCACTAAGCCACGCTCGCTGACTATTCTTGTCCAATTCGTCTGAGGGGGGTCCGGTAGATATATTTGAATGTGGCAGTCGAAAACAGAAATATCTCGGGAGTGTAACGATATAATTGAGTCAGCGAAAGGATCACAAATAAGCGAAAAATATTGAGGCGAAGTGGGGAAGGGGAAAAGGGTAGATGTTTACCTTGAAGTAAGGAAGAGGAGGGGGCATATATGTTTTGAATGAAACATGTGCCTGTGGTCTCATGAAAGAACGGGTTAATTTAAATGTTATTCTACCATGCCTCCTTCTTTCGCATTGTTAACAAACGAGCAAGTTATTCATTCGGTATAATCTCATTAGCACATGCGCCGGTGAATGTGACTGACTTTTCCATTGGCAGCATAAATTGTGTGCGACATTTTCCGCAAACCTAAATGTAAATTATCGTCTTCCAATCAAAGTATACTATAGTATTTGTACTCTTAGACATATCAGAATCGAAATAAATCATGGAAGCCAGAATGTGTTTTGAGTTTTAACATGAGTTGGCGGATATTAGTAAATTGTATCCCTCGCCCCTGGCTCGGGATAAAATACTAGTATCCGCCAATCCATGTTAAAACTCCCAACACATTCTGGCTTTCATGATTTATTTCTTAAACAACATGTAAGCAAAAACTTGGTGTGGCCCCGTGACTTCGAAAGTTTTCACGCGCAAGGCAACTGAATTCATCCCCGGTTTTTAGTGGAGTCTGTGTTACTCGATCTTTAGCTTTATGTGTATGTTCTGTAGATCGTTGTTTTTCCCTTTGTACTTTTTCTTTCAGCCATTGTGTTGGCTGTTCTTCTTCGATATACGGATTAGGATTACCCCTTTGACATCTTCAAACTGTCCGTCTTACTTTTTTATTTTGATGTTCAAGTTTGTTATGGTACATCCGTGGAACATATGAGTTTGCTGAATCAATCTGGTGTTTGTGACGGAATTAACTGTTGTAATATTTCTTTTGTTCATACAGTCGTCTTGAGTATAAAAACAGCATTTTATTGGGTAAAAATACATTCATTATTCCGTATTTCCAAGTTTTCAAAAACATATGCATTGTATTTACCATAATACCCCCAACAAACAATAAATTATCTAAAAAGACGAAAGAAACCATCTTAAGGAAATATGTTGGCCTTGAAAAATAAATAAACCGAATATATATTTCGTACAGAAAAAATAATTTCAGAACTGAATCAATTCCCTATAGGCTATTTACGAAAAGCAGAAAAGCTTCATTTCTATCTTCTTGTTGTTGTAAGAGTTGTCTTTCTTTGGAAGGTATTTGACATCACTTGTAGGAATGTCGTTGCATGAATGTTCGAATATCGCAACAACAACAAAAAAAAAGGGGGGGGGGGGGGGGGGGGGAACAGACATAACCAATATCTAATTCGGTTTTCTTCAAAATTATTACATTATGTCATATGAAGGGAGTATGGTGATTAACGCCACTTTGAACAATATTTCAGTTATATCGTGGCGGTCGGTTTTATTTGTGGAGGGAACCGTAGTACACGGAGACAACTACCGACCTGCCGCAAGTCGTTGACAAACTTTATCACATAATGTTGTATTGAGTACACTTTGCCATGAGCCGGATTCGAACTCACAACGTTAATGGTAATAGGCACTGATTGCATAGGTAGTTGTAAATCCAACTACCATAATACACGACCACGACGGTCCATCATAACATTTGATATTTCTGTTCATCTATAAATAGTACTTTATTCGATAAACTGATTGATTGGTTAATTGATTTTTTAACGTCAAATAATCGATTAACTAATTAATCTAAAATTATGGCATGTACAGTCAAACCTGTATATAAAGGGCACTGACAGAAACCTGAAGAAGTGCCCTTTATAAACAGTTGTCCTTTACATACAGGTTAAATGTATATGCACTATTCATTAATGGGGAAAATGAGACTGCCCTTTATTGACAGTGATTTGTTGTATAGAGGTGCCCATTAAGAGAGGTTTGACTGTACTTCATTTTTTTAGATATTTTTATGGATTGATTGATTGATTAGTGTTTAACGCCAACTTTAGCAGTATTTCAGCTATATCGTAGCGTGAACAAATTTTATAAATTAATTTCCCCAACTACAAGACCCTCAGGAACGAGATATATTTGTATATAAAACAATCGGGTTATATGTACAACTAAAAGAGAAATTAGAAGAATAAAACCATATATGTAGAATGCATGCTATCTATTTATATTTTAGTATATAAACCAATTCTCTTTTCCGGGGTGACGTCACTTCCTCTAACAACAACGAGTCGGCCATCTTTAGGCGGTGAAAATCAAATGTAAAATGGCGAATGTTTCACCGCCTCAATGACAAGGGAGATAATTCGTTGACCGAAATACCCGGATGTCCGGAAAAGAGAATTGAGATATTTATAGGTAATTACTGACCCCTTAATTAAATGTAAGAAAGGTAAACCAGCAACAGACTTATAACTATAAATTTGTCCCAGTTTGACAAGACTATTTTTATCTATTTTGACAGCTGTTTTAATTGCATTTGTTGACTAATAATGAAGGATGCCTTATGGTGAATCATGCGCGGATCCAGGCTTTGACGTCAAGGGCGGTCGGCGTGAAATCTAGGGGATCGCTTTGGTTCTGTGGGTACATTGTAGAGCCTTGATAGGGGGGCAGGGGCGAAGTCTTTATTTCTCCGGAAATTCAGCAGGATGTTTGAGATTTTCTAGCCATTACTAGTATTCTTAAATGAAATACAACATCTGCATTGAAAATTTTTTAGAAGGAAGAACGCCCACCATACATTCTCTAAATCCGTGATCATAAATTAAAGTGAATTTATACAGAACCTTATATATAACTGTTAATGTTAACTGAACCGTGATTTCATTATATATAACTATGTTCAAATATTCATTTTGGTGTTATTTTGCAAGTTGTTAAAAAACCTTTTGTGTTTACTTATTGACTTATATTTCATGTAATAAATATTTTAATGTGTGTGTAGTAAGACCGTGTATGAAATGCTGAGATTTAAATCATTGTCGGTGAAGACCGCCATTTTAAAATCTGTACTGATCTAACCACAGGCGCATGGGGCATGGATTTCGTTTCCTCCTCCCTCCTTTTCTCTACTGCCCCCCCCCCCCCCCCCTTTTTTTCAAAATTTTCATAATCATTCGTTTTTTCTTCATTTGACAATATCAGTAGACGTCATACATCATGAATAATACGTGTATTCTGTGTCCACATTTTTTCGACTCGAAATCCATGCCCCATGCGCCTGTGGATCTAACAACATATTTATGATTCTGTCAAGTGGCAGGAAATATTATTAACCGGATAATCAATAAATAAAAGTTTACAGTGAGGAGAATATAACTTGATGTGTAGCTGTGTAGCGAGATGTTAATCAATGGCGTCTCTACCGTGGTACAGTGTAGCATTGGATTTTTGCTTCTTGTGATGATTCCGTATATTCATATAGGTAAGTGAAAGTAAACATAAACAATTCTACTATTTATATTCAAACAAATTGCACTGGTGGCTTATATATAATTATATGACATTATCAATGTTTCCTTGTTGTTATTATGTACATTGTATGTTTGTATTCCATATTGTCAATCATTGTAATTGCTATGCCCCTTGTGGGTCCTTAATTGGTCAATAAAGCATTCTTCTTCTTCTTCTTCTTCATACGAGTAGACACATGATCCAGGGCCAGATATATAATGTGGGCACCCCATGATGTGGATTTCGTCAAAATATCGGCCTACTGTTTACATTTTTATTCAATCGCAGAAAGCCGATGTTATGAATGAAAATATTAAATAAACAGAGAAAACCATGAAAGCGATCACCCTGATCAATCCATGCCCATGATTTCACACTAATTAGAAACGTCATTTTACATTTTGGGCGGTCTCGGGTTGAACAATAATCCGGGAGATACATATTATGAGAGACACACCCCTCTTTTACTCTGTAACCTTTGTAACATTGGTTTAGAGAATAAAGTTATATTATATAACAACATTTAGTCATCGTCCAGCTTTCACAAATCAGTTTTAAGTTGCTGGACTGATACGAGATGTGATTTTTTAATTTGTTTGGTGTTGAACGCCACTTCCAACAATATTTCAGCTATATCGTGGCGGTCAGTTTTATTGGTGGAGGAAACCGGAGGACCCGGAGAAAACCACCGACCTGTCGCAAGTCAATGACAAACTTTATCATAATGTTGTACATCTCGCCCTGTTCGAGATTCGAACTCACAACATCGAAGGGGTGTTGGCGTTAAATCCTCAAAATAATGTCAGGAGTTTGAATTACTGTGCAAAGAAACATTTCATGCGATGTCGCTCGATGTTCGATACATTTTACTCAAATGCGACCAATCAATTACACGACCTTTAAATTTGTTTTACATGCAAACAAACTATCTCGTGAAATAAATGGAAAACAATATACAATGAGATTTTATAACAATATACACTGCAGGAATGTATATATTGGGATTTAATTAATTCATGGGGATCTTGCATAGGTAAGTACAATTTGAACTGAATAACACATGTATATTTCATCGACTTGTGACACACCAATCATCCAATACCCCAAGTGCGACCAAGAAAAGAATAGTACATTATGTAATTCTTTACAAGATTTTATATTTAAAATACAGGTAAAAATATAACTACATTTCAGAAAAAACTTTAATTGTTAAAATGTCTTTTGATTGTATTGTTGCCACAGGCGCATGGGGCATGGATTTCGTTTCCTCCTCCCTCCTTTTCTCTACTGCCCCCCCCCCCCTTTTTCAAAATTTTCATATAAATCATTCCTTTTTCAAAATTTTCATAATCATTCGTTTTTTCTTCATTTGACAATATCAGTAGACGTCATACATCATGAATAATACGTGTATTCTGTGTCCACATTTTTTCGACTGATACAGTATAAGATAGAAGGTATAGTCTGTTTGGTGACTCTGAAAATAGGGAAAACAATTCCTAAAAAATCAACGGGTTATCAGATTTATTTTTTAATTATATTTATATTAAGGACTGATTAATACATATTATAGGTGAATTTTTCAAAAAAATTCATTAAAGAATAAAAAAGTTTGCCATAGGACTTAATTGTAAAATTCTGTCATTTTGTCATGTAACAAACATGGGAGTAAGTACTACTGAAATGAACAGCAACATGTGGTCAGTATTGACAAACAGCAAGTCAGCTGATTTCATCATTAGCATGTTATATCAGATGTTGACATACTAACCATACCAAATATGGACAATATTCAAATTAGATTCACACCTGTTCAGGTAAAAATCAATAATGATGATACATTATTACATAACTGATTGTGGAGCATTTAAAATACATGCAAACTACCCATCCCTTTATGTGTATAGAGGTTAATAAAAGATAACAAAATTACCTGAAAATGTTGTATATTCTGACCAGTACATATCAGTAGTTTCAACCCACACTGTCATGATTTGATTTTGATATTTGATTTTTGGTGTTTTAACGCCACTTTCAACAATATTTCAGCTATATCATGGCGACCAGTTTTAGTGGTGGAGGAAGCCGGAGTACCCAGAGAGAACCACCGACCATGGGCAAGCAACTGGTAAACTTTATCACTTGTGGTTGCGAGTCGAGTGCACCATTTTTGTAATTTACAAATTTAAAAAACCATTGAGCCACCCGGGCTCCCCACTGTCATGAAAAAAATGTTTATCTAATTTGCCTATAAGAAATTAACGTTGTATATGAATTGTTTAATTTTTGGAAGAAAACAGTATCAAATAAGAATATTATTTAATTTATATATTTATATAAATTATACTTTCACGAAATTAGCATTTATTTTATTTTGGTATCATTTTTTAAGTGTTAATTTAAAATTTGTTATACATCAGCATGAGTGAATAACAAGGGACATCTCCATATAAGGGTCTCATGTGACCAGCAGTTATTAATTGTTTACAAACAAATATCATATGATCAAATTGTTTATCAATTATTCAAAACATCTTGAATCTTTAACCTAATATGACATTCCCATGTGACTGAAATTAGCATAACAACAGACAGGAAAGAACAGGTAATGCTGTTCATTATAATGGTAGCCTCCTTTACTTACAATCTGATAAAATTAGTATTGGGCCCTATGGAGATTTTTTTTATTATTTGAATTATTTCTTTGACAATTTTTTCTCAGATATGTATTACATAATGTGTGCCTAAAATGTTAAAAAGAGCAATAGAAAGCAAATCCCTGATTTTTAAATAATTGTTTTCCCTATTTTCAGAGTCACCAAACAGACTATAAGCAACTCCATTTTCATATTTCGCGCCATATCGCTCACCTCGGTTGGGAAACCCCCGTGTTTTTTTTACACTTTTTACCTTGTCTACATATGGCACTGTCGTATCAAACTGTTTCTAAGACACTTACCTAATTGCCCATGTTCGAATTTCAGTCTGTACGTCGATCTTTTCCAAGAAATCTCACCGAGAATAGCGAGGCAGCTTCGTTTTTATGTCAAACTACATCATTTGAGACGGAAGTGCAAGAGCGGGAACCCTGGGATTTTTACGAATGGATTACCTGCAATGAAAAACCCAGATGCGCTCCGAATATTTTTCCCATAATGTTTTGGCGGGAAATATAAACCGCTGAAAAAACATAACAGCAGACGGATTATTTCGTAAAAATGGCACAACGACCATCTGAATATGGAAACATTGAAATAATTTGATGGTAGATAACTGTTCAAAAAGAAATTCAAACTGAGAAATAGATGATTGAATGGTTAGAACTGAAGTCAAAATTTCAATGAAAAAGAAATATTCAGCTTGCCTCTACTTCAAATTATTAAAATCATACCCAAACAAATACATATACAACTAAAAAAAATAAAAAAAAATAAATAAAGGAAGAAGAAGCTGGGAACAGCTATTGAATGAGACTATGGCATTTTACCCTCTTCCTCAATAAAAGGGCTCCCAACTGATAAAAATGTGTAAGGGAGCCGGAGGGACCATTTAACTAAGGGGGCTATTTCTTTTTCAGGGGTAAAAAAATAAATAATTTGTTTAACTATTTGAACGTGAAATAATAATTCGTGAACTTTTTTCGCGCATTTAACATCCTCGCGAAGAAAGCGAAAATTAAATACCCACCAAAATAACCACTTATACGGTAAAATAGGATTTTTTTTCTGGATTTCAACACTGATTTCTGTCACTGCTGAAAAGTGGAGTTACACAAGTTATTTATTTTTTACCCCTGTAAGACAAATTATTGTTTTATAAAATCAGTGACATGAAATGAAAAAGAAATAGCCCCCTTAGTTAAATGGTCTCTCCGGCTCCCTTACACATTTTTGTCAATTGGGAGCCCTTTTATTGAGGAAGGGGGTAAAATGCCATAGTCCCATTCAATAGCTGTTCTCAGCTTCTTCTTCCTTTGTTTTTTTTTTATTTATTTATTTTTATTTTTTTTAGTTGTATATGTATTTGTTTGGGTATGATTTTGATAATTTGAAGTAGAGGCAAGCTGAATATTTCTTTTTCATTGAAATTTTGACTTCAGTTCTAACCATTCAATCATCTATTTCTCAGTTTGAATTTCTTTTTGAACAGTTATCTACCATCAAATTATTTCAATGTTTCCATATTCAGATGGTCGTTGTGCCATTTTTACGAAATAATCCGTCTGCTGTTATGTTTTTTCAGCGGTTTATATTTCCCGCCAAAACATTATGGGAAAAATATTCGGAGCGCATCTGGGTTTTTCATTGCAGGTAATCCATTCGTAAAAATCCCAGGGTTCCCGTTCTTGCACTTCCGTCTCAAATGATGTAGTTTGACATAAAAACGAAGCTGCCTCGCTATTCTCGGCGAGATTTCTTGGAAAAGATCGACGTACAGACTGAAATTCGAACATGGGCAATTAAGTAAGTGTCTTAGAAACAGTTTGATACGACAGTGCCATATGTAGACAAGGTAAAAAGTGTAAAAAACACGGGGGTTTCCCAACCGAGGTGAGCGATATGGCGCGAAATATGAAAATGGAGTTGCTTACCTTCTATCTTATACTGTATCAGTCGAAAAAATGTGGACACAGAATACACGTATTATTCATGATGTATGACGTCTACTGATATTGTCAAATGAAGAAAAAACGAATGATTATGAAAATTTTGAAAAAGGAATGATTTATATGAAAATTTTGAAAAAAAGGGGGGGGGGCAGTAGAGAAAAGGGGGGAGGAGGAAACGAAATCCATGCCCCATGCGCCTGTGATTGTTGCTGATGACAATCCTTTGTTGGATTTTATATCAATAAGGAATTTGAATTTGAATATAACCCCCTATGTTTATTTATACCTGTAATTAAAAGTGGGCAAACCAGGAAATCACCAAAAGAATATACATACATGTATAGTGTATAGAATACAGTACTATTGAAACAAAAGAAGTGGACCGTATTGGATATAACGGGTTTCTTTTTCCGCATGAGTACTCAGCCTTCACCTGAGTACTCATGTCTTCACCCGAGTACTCATGCGGAAAAAGAAACCCGTTATATCTAATACGGGCAAATTCCTTTGTTTAATAATAATGTATCTAACTTGTACAATAATAGTGTTGCTGAAAAAATATATGGCATGGCATATGTTTACACTTTTAATGTTTAGAAAGCCAAGTAAGACAACAATTAACAAAAATAAAACGACAAATTTTTATCGGTCAACGTCCTTTCGATTCTCGTTTATATTTAGATATTAAAAGTCTTTCAAGTGAAAAGAATCGTTTATATATAGATATTTCAAGGTCTTTCAAGTGTCCCAAATCTTCACCTGTGGTCTGTCTGATTTGTTATTACTTGCGGTCGGTTCGTTAGTTGTTTTTGTATTGCGAGAATAAATTTTAAAAGTTCACATACTCGTCAGTTCTGAACATAAATTATGCCAGATCTGAAATACTTGCTTTTTTAAACAAATTGTTGATATATTTTTTTAACAAAGCCTACTATCAAGAGTCAAATATACTAATTATAGCGTATTGTAGTGTGGTCACCGTAGCCAAGTGGTTAGATGGAAGTTTTGAAAGTCAAAGTAGACTTTGAAAAGCCCAGAAGTGGTTCGAAACACGAAAGTCCAAAACTAGGTAAACACGTTTTAAGCCTAAAACAGTAAAAGGTTAAAGTTCATATTGTCAAGAACAAAAGAATAAACACTAGATTCTTAAAAATAATCCACTGTTCGAACAATAGTGTGATAATAGTCAGAGAAATGCATTACGTAAACGATATCAACCTTGTCCCAAAAATGGGTCAAATTATTAAAGTACAGCGGCCTGTATCATCGGCCCCTATTAACGGCCTGTATCATCGGCCTCTATTACGGGCCTGTATGTAATATTAGAGGCCGCATTTACAATAGCTTTGCTGGGGGTATTATTGTACAAGTAGAAGTACACAATGTTGACAATTGTCAATAATGTTATACCTGTTGACTTGTTAGTTCAAGTGAAACGCCGTGTATCTTTTATGTATTTTTCACAGGCACTTGGGTCCAGGATTTTTTTTTTCTCGATTTTATCAATAAAATGTGCATCTACGACGTATATGAACCCGTTTGACATGCTTCGTTGTGAAATAAACGCCTTTATGAACTATGCCCCATTTTCCTAATATTTTCCTAATATCTTCCTAATACAATGTATCAGTGTAAATACATTGTATTAGGAAGATATTAGGAAAATGGGGCATAGTTCATAAAGGCGTTTATTTCACAACGAAGCATGTCAAACGGGTTCATATACGTTGTAGATGCACATTTTATTGATAAAATCGAGAGAGAAAAAATTCTGGACCCAAGTGCCTGTGGTATTTTTGTACACATGAAAATATAATCAGACAGGTTATCATTTTATCATTTCCAAATAACAAAATATCGATATTTACCGGTAGACCCCCCATATCAAGCACATTTAATTCAATGAGCATGTTATTTCTAAGTAAATTGAATTTATTACAATATAATAGAAAATGCTCGGAACATTCGTTTTTATATCCACATGAACAAGAAGCAATAGGCACCAAATTCGATTTAAATAAATCGCTGTTCAGAGAACTACATTTATTTCTAAGTCTAGCATGCAATACACTAAGATATCGGTCTCCAAAAGAAAAGTAAGAAGGTACAGTTTTCGGTTTAAAATAATTTTGTTGCAATTTGGATTTCCTGGTGTGTCTAAAACTACAGAATGTCCACTTTACCATACCCAGGAGAAGTAACTGTTGATATATTAGACCAAATTATCAAATAGTAACACTGATTTTTAAGGGATCGACCATTTATTATATTAAATGCAAAACAAAAGAGGGGAAATGGGAAGGGGTTCGTTGGTGATTTTTTTTCGTCTCCGAATTCACATTTAATTTCTTATTTGCAGGGGTGTTTTCCGTTGGAACAGAAACTTTATTTCGTCTCCGAGACGACACAATTTACGGCATATCGGGAAAGGGGGGTGATGTAGTATCATAGTTTGTTTTGGGGTTGTTTTGTTTTTTTTGCAAAACAGGAGAAATAGTATATAAAAAATATCCCTCCCCAAAAACCCAGCCCTCGATACTATCAAATATATACACACATTTTCACTCACTCACAGTGCCATTCATACTATGGGGCCGTCGTGGCCGTAGTCGTATGGTACCTATGCAATCAGTGCCTATCAACACTGATGTTATGAGTTCGAATATCTGTCAGGCCGAGATTATATGATAAAGTTTGTCAGTGACTTGCGACAGGTCAGTGATTTTCTCCGGGTACTCCGGTTTCATCCACCAATAAAATTTACAGCTACGATATAAATGAAACCAAACCAAACCATTCATACTACACATTAATTACATTCTGATTTAATTATTATGCAACACACCACTGACCAGTCACTAAAATACAAAGAAAGACAACTCTAATATAATCTAAGCCACTTTTATTTCTAGCATAAACATCAAATACTATGTTATAAAATATGCTATTCAGAAATATTTCAAGATAATAAAATTACGATTTGCACCACTTTTCTTAGTGATTTGTTTAATTCTAATTGTTTGCATTAACGTGGTACCATACACTGCAGGGAGATAACTCTTTAAAATCAGTTGAACGTTTTGATCCTATGATGTTTGTATGCAGATTTCAAGCATTTCGGTGATCAATACCACAGAGAGAAAAGCTTCTATGTGGCTAGTGAATTTATAGCTCTGAGTCTGTTGGTTGGAATTTGTTAAAATTTTGATATTTATTACAGTGGATATATTCAAACACACTGTCAAAAAAATAAGAAAATTAAACGAGCAGATAAAATTTTACCTGAAGTGTATGGTACCACCTTAAGTTGATATTGTGTCCTCACTTGACATAATTCGTATTAATATATCAACATGATGTTAGTGTCCTTTAACAGTAACACAACAGGTGCGCTTGCGGAGCAGGAACTTCTTACGTCTCCGTAGCATCTGAGTTCACCCCTGTTTTTGTCGGGTTAGTTTTGCTCCATTTTTACTGTTCTGTGTAGTGGTTTGTATATATCATTGTTTGTCCCTCGATTCATGGCTTGTGATTACCTCTTTGGTATCTTCAAACTTGCATAAAGTTATAAATTTTAGAGTGTTTCTTAAAAATCTTTCAAACAAACTCTGTTTTAGTTTTTTCACACATTGGAGATTTGAATAAGACATTAATCTCACCTTCCTCTATAGATCAAGGTCCTCCATGCGCTCGTTAACATTGACTCATTTCGATCTACCCAATATCCAAAAACTGGTTGAAATATGTGTACAAATATGTTCTCAAAAACTACTCATTAATTTGACATAAACCTTTGAATTGGTAATAAATATTACTCAAAATATCAAGGTTCATTGTTTTTGATTCCACATCCAATATTGCTGCCATGTGCTTTATTATTTCTGAACAGCATAATTATTTTTCTTATAGAAACTACTTGATCATTGAATCAAAACTACTGAAAAATGATGAATGGCTCCTTCTAAACAAAATCATCACTGTACTGACTTACCATCATAAAACATACAATGGTTGTTGCATTCAGGTGTAACTGATTCTGAATTAATACGAACACAAAATCAGGCATCATTCGCTTATTTTAACAAACAAAAAATAAAATATATATAAGAAGTGATAATTACATTACTTCCGTTTTTCATTGAAATGTTACAATATGATTGGTTATGAAGTGGTCACATGATTATAAAAGTGATGTTTCATATCCCAATGAAACTCAAATCCAAACTTGCACGTGCCTGCACGACGACGTCAGATGTAGACAATCAATGGCGTAGTAATTTCCAACAGCAAATAATCTAACACAAATAAAATTCACAACGAAAAATTCAACTATATTAAATTTTGGTGTGATTTAAATATAATTATAAGAAATGAATGCATTCTTTTGAAGTTTTATTGGGGTATGAAAGCGTTGATCGAACTACATTTGCGCTTCATTGAAAATGTACTTCGGTCAACGCTTTCATACGCCAATGAAACTTCAAAAGAATGCATTCAATTCTTAAATAAAAGGTGTCAACAAACAAAAATCAGCTTTTTCCCTTTTAATAGTAAAATACATCTCTTGCTAACAGAAAGAGTTGAACATTTCGTATGTAACTATTATTATATATATTCCTTGGAGTATTGTGATATACAGCTACACTATTTAAACGTTGGAGAAAACCGAAAATACAACCAAGAACGGACAATCCAGAGACACAGCAACATTAGGCAGAAGACAACAGAACAATGACAAACACAAATACAGCAACAAGAACTGATTGAAGTTCTCAATTCGGTATTCTTCTATTACAATGGCTGTAGTAAGTGATTACACGGGTTTACCAAATCCCTGCATCTAAATGTTCAATGTCTGGTAAAAAAAAAATATTTGATTTTTTTAGGCATTTTTTATTCAAAGATGTGGGTACCAAATAAACAACCAGTCAACCGAAACGAGTGTACATGTAGTTGCTGGGATACAGTTTTCAAAGGTATATTTGTAATATTATTTTTTCTGTGGACATTATCGATAAAATGTCATAAAAACATAATAAAATTGTTTAACTAAGAAGAGTTTGAAGATACCAAAGGGGTAATCAGAATCCGTAAATCGAAGAAGAACAGACAACACAATCGCCAAAAGAAAAAGGCCAAAAGGACAAATTAGCGTTCTACAAAGCATACACATAAAACTAACCGAAGTGTCGACTCGACCACCGGCACATATTTTTCTCGATCCATTGGAATATCGAATTTCAATATGTATTATATTGATCATGTTTATTATCGACCTTTCAATTGATTGTCATAAATCCAACAGTCATAAGACCGCTTGCAAAAGTAAGAGCATGTTTTCTACATACTTTCTCTTGCCTCTGAGCTACTGTTAAGAGTAGTTTAATTAAAATCATATCTCCTCTGAAGTCTAAATTCTTATATACCTATTCAAATCTCTATATATGTTTATTCAACAAAAACCGGTCACGAAAGGACTGGGAGCTATAAGGGCCAAAATCGGCCCCACATCAGATGTCGATAAAATTTCCTCCAAAATGTATTCACAATATGTGCTTTTCAGAAATAAATACAGTTACTTAATATGTGTATCTAATTCCTCACAGCGGATCGACAGATTCAGGTAACGAAAAGCAGTGAACGTCATTTTTTTTATTATACAGAACATACGTATCATTGTATTATAATGCACATCATATCATTAAAAAACAAAAACAAAAACAAAGCATAATAAAACTCAATAAACAAAGCATAAATTTGACTTAATATGCAATGTGGATTGATTTCAGGAATAAAAACATGTTCCGAAACTGTATTATGAAATTAAAGTGAACGAACAGTAATGTCACAACATCACCCATTTTCGACGGTCTCCTGTTTTCGACGGTTTGTTTCACGTGATAAAATTTCTCATTATTTTGATCGCTTAATTTGTGAGAGGTTATATTATGATGCTGAAATTGCATGAATGATCTCATGAAATCTGATCTAAAAATGTCATCTTTAAATATAAGAACTACGTACCACATCTATTATTTCACATTCAAATTGTAGTTTTTCGTAATTCATTTTTTCGTCACCTTAAATCTCATACAGACCAATTTTGGATTCATCGTCTGCTATGACATTGATAATGTACATATTGAGGTTAATATTAGGGGCGGATCCAGGATTTCAAGTTAGGGGGGCGGACTTAAAAAAATTGTGCCGAGCGGAGGGTGGCGCGAACATTTTTGGGGTATTTCGTGTGAAAAATCACGATTTTACGCCAAAAATTATATTTTTTCCAATTTTATGGGGGGGGGGGGGGAGCGACCCTGGAGCATCAATTCAGAAACTTATTAACACTGATCGTCGAAAACTGGTCGAAATTTTGGTATTAATCTTAAAGAAGTAATAGATAGATTTATTTGGACAATAGAACTTTGTCATATTTGAAATTTTTTTAAACACTTTTTTAACCGTACTTTATTCTTAACGACAACCAATGCGATGATATATTCCAGTACATTTTTACAGACAACCATCACAAATCTATATAAAAAAAAATGTCCAATATTTAAAAACCGCTTTTTTTATAATATGGAAATATTTTGGGAAATGGTGTGAAGCAAAATGTTTAATGTGTAACGATTTTAGCAAGGACCCTGTGAGAATTATTTTTATTTTTTTGATAAACTGATAACAAGCCTTGGAATCAGATATCCCATAGAAAGTGGTTGTCGATAGATAATTGTTTTACAATCAAGTATTTCATATATATTTATGATGAGAACAAGTTTACAACCATATGATTAATCGTGTAGGTAAAATGTGTGTCGCTGCCATGAGTCTATGTATGATTGTTTTGATTGTCACTAGAAAAAGAGGAGATGGTAGATATTATTTTGCTTTGTGACAAACCAACAACAACACTAGTGAAAGCCATTTGTTATTTTATTTATGTCAAATTCGCAGTCATGTTAGGATTCTAATAATAATAGGATATGATACATTATTATACAGCTATAATTTTAATCCAATCAAAAACAATATGGTTGTGATCGTCTTCCGTAATCGTCAAAATGAAATACAACCGAATTAATATCAAATGGTGACTTGTTTCAACCTCATTTAAAATATACCTGGACATTCTTTAATACTTGTTCACGATCTTTTATTACAATACTATTTCACTCAAGCGAACATTTTGTTCCTGAACTAGTTAAAGGACTTTATCAAACAGAATCATACAGTTTACATGTAATGCAGTTAATACGCATTTAAACCACAGAAGAATATTTCTATTTTCCACACCTTCTGGTGTGGGGTCGCTATTGTGCATGCGAAATATTAATTGCAAACCCCATTGACTGGCTATTTGCTGCCTGTCTAGAATATTTTTTTTTTTTCTCGATCGACAGTTCAGAAGCTAGAAAACAATATGATGAATATTGTCTGTCAATCATGCAAACAATAACTTATGCACGTGACAGAACGCATTTTCAATGCACTACATACACAAACTTGTGATCCATCATTTGTCCATTGGAGGTTGATTTAAGAGAATGGAACTGATAGAAGTTAAAAGTTTAATTTGGGCGCAAAAGGGGAAACTTTATATAATTTATGAAAATGTTATGTGAATTCAGTGGCCAACCATCCCAGTCTGATGGCAAAAGAAAAGGTATTGTTCTGATATGCCTAACGTTGTGTCTGCAATCGACGGAACTTCACATGAGATACAAATTCCATCCAATGAACCCCAACAAAAAACCTACTTTCAGCAAACCAATTCTTTTCATTGATTGATATGAAAAGAAATTTTATAAACAGTGATAATCATAAATTCCATCAATATCAATAAAACAATTACCTTTCATCTTAACTGAACTTGAGCCGTCGTGGTCGTATGGTAGTTGAATTTACAACTACCTTTGCAATCATTGCTTATCACCACTTAAGTTGAGAGTTTGAACCCCATTCATGGCGAGGTGTACTCGATAAAACATTATGTGATAAAGTTTGTCAGTGACTTGCGACAGGTTTGTGGATTTCTCTGGGTACTCCAATTTCCGCCACAAAAGTAGTAAATGAAATATTTTTGAAAGTGGTGTTAAACACCTAACCTCCAATGGACAAATGATGGATCAAACGTTTGTGTATGTAGTGCATAACATAAAACACCTTTGGGTCATAATGTGAGAGCTATCTGTTGGATTGTGCCCATATCTACTCCTTTTGGATCAAACTATTTTACTTCATTTTAGAAGTAGCATCGATAGACCATTAAACGGCTACCTCCATATCCCTGTAGTAATAACTATTTCAGTATCCCGGAAGAAAATATATAATCAATCATTGGGGGCTTATGAAAAAAAACTATTTTGGATGAAGTGGTGTTTATTTTATTTTTATCTTACATTTGTATATGACTGTTACGTGCCGACATACCATCGTTTTTTACGGCAAAGATTGCTTCTCAAATATCAAAACGTCATCTAAGCGCTTGGAATATTTGAACATTTTCCCGTCGTTTTTCAACAAATTTAACACCTCGTGAAACCAAAAAAAATACTTTAACAGTATTTGTGTTTTATTTATTTTAATAATCTGGTAAAATATTTTTCTGGTGCACGACTGGTGCTTAATTTCTTCGAAAACCGTCCAAATATCGCGGGCAAAATTCCACGAAATACAGAAAACAAATAACGCTCATGGCGTCACAATGAAGTCAAATACGTATCGAGTTTGTTGGAAACAAGTTTTAACATCAAAAGTATGATCTCGTCTATAATACATCAAATTTTAATCAAGTATTTTCTAAGATAATGATTCATTAAATATGGGGCCATATATGGCACTTATAGTCCCCAATTCTTTTTATGGCATAGACGCCGGATTGCATGCACTGAGTTTTTCTCTTGGTTTCAATGTACACAAACTGTATTTAAAATAAATACAATTATTTACAGAAACATAAGTTATTTACTGATGAATTTCATTACTTGAAATGAATCATGAAATGTACAGATTGTGTATATAATGGTCTCATATATACAATCAGAAGAGTGAAAATATTGATTTTAAGGGTCTGGCTGCGGTTATAAATAAATTAATATTTAATAACCTCACAATCCTCCACCAACAAAATATTTTGATATAATCATTAACCCTCTATACTCAAAACAGCTGCTCAATTTGGTGTTGGTGGAAGACTGTGGAGGTATATAAAATAGCTAAAATGTACATTAAATATGTCGTTTGTAGTCCATTTTTAGCATTATCCGTCTAATTATGATGTCATTATGACGTCATAACGCACCCAATTTCACGGAAAGTTACATTTTTTGAAAATTTGTTTATCTATCAATTAAATTAGTAAATTGTTTTTATTCTATGTCGAGCATTATTTTTTAATATAATGTGGGGCCAATTTTGCACCTTAACGCCTCTCCCTCTTTGATACTCATATTTATGCCGGGTCCGTTTTCATAGAGGTCGTGCACTCTCGGGTATTCATCATCGCTTAATCAAATTGGAAAATGATTTCAAATCAAAATGCGGAAAATATGAAGAAAGGAAAATAATAAATAGTAGTCATGGTAACCGTTTATAATTATGCTAATATAACCAAAATACGATTATTTTATCATATTGAGTGAAAGCTATTTGTTTTCAGCTATATACCATGGCGAGGGCAAGCTACCGTTAAATATCATTGTCAGTGGTTTACTTTCTCGCTCGTAATATATCCAACTGTTCTTACTCTGTTTTTTTACTCTAATTTTAGGTTCGTATGAGAATGGTAAAAGGGTTGGATATAAGCATTTGTATTTCAATTCTACTGGACAGATGTTTCTGATTTGGACAATCACTATCGGATCAGCGCTAATATTTTATGAAGTAGTGAAATATTTATGGAGATTACACGCGGAAGGATCTTTAAGATACACAATGCTGATTTTACTCATAATGGATATTCATCCGCATTATTATTCATGGTGGAGCTACCTGAACTATTTTAATGATGATTTTTACAAGCAGATTGTCCATCAAACGTTCTTTACTGTGACAGAATTGACATCTTCAGCAATCATTGTGTACATGTGTTTAAAGACAACAACTATTTCTCCTAAACTTTTGATAGGAGTGTTGTCTATAAATATTGTGCATATACTAATAGGTGGGGTAGACCAGTTTGTTAAACAATTAATATTCATGGAGGATAATACATTTCAACGCGCAAGGAACCTTGGTTTTCTAATACCAGACGTTCTACACATAGTCATACCTTTAGTAGCATACAAACAGGAAATTGGTAAATCACTTGACCGGATGTTTACACGTGGCGAGTTGACGTTGTTAACGGGTTTGACCGTGTTTTTATTTTTGTTAGGTAAAAATATAATGAATAATTAGTGTTTCGTTCTCAATATGAAACAATTTAATGCATACCAGGTTAATAGGTTCTGTGTGTATTGAATTATTATAACAAAGAAGTGGGCAAACAGCAGTATTAGTTATTAGAATATCCTAGAATGACAAAATAACCATGATTTAACATACTAATAACAACAGGTTAAAAATAAGCTACAATATTTTGCAAACAATCCTGACAATTTATTCCTCACTCTTTTTGAATAACATTTAAACTCATCTAGCACCACGGAATGGTGGCCGATCATTCTGAATTCACTCAAATACAAATACTATTAGTATTCAATCAAATATTGAATTAATAGGTTAAATAAATGATATCAAGAAATAACGACATTCGGGTTAACGTATTCAAGACATCCCATGTTTGTAACATAGATTACAAGCAGACATTGCATATAATCATTCAAAAATATAACCAAAATACAATTACACCTCTCTGGGCCCATAAAACTACATTAACCCCACCACGTTCTATTGAGGTACAAGTGCCAAGCTAGGAAAGTCAGCGGTCGTGTATTTGTGTGTAAGGTTCTATTGAGGTACAAGTGCCAAGCCAGGACAGTGAGCGATCATGTATTTGTGTGTAAGGTTCTATTGAGGTACAAGTGCCAAGCCAGGAAAGTCAGCGGTCATGTATTTGTGTGTAAGGTTCTATTGAGGTACAAGTGCCAAGCCAGGAATGTGAGCGGTCATGTATTTGTGTGCAAGGTTCTATTGAGGTACAAGTGCCAAGCCAGGAAAGTCAGCGGTCGTGTATTTGTGTGTAAGGTTCTATTGAGGTACAAGTGCCAAGCCAGGAAAGTGAGCGATCATGTATTTGTGTGTAAGGTTCTATTGAGGTACAAGTGCCAAGCCAGGAAAGTGAGCGATCATGTATTTGTGTGTAAGGTTCTATTGAGGTACAAGTGCCAAGCCAGGAAAGTGAGCGATCATGTATTTGTGTGTAAGGGATGCCGATTTTGCCGCTGTTTCTACAAGATTTTTGGAACTGTTCCGACAGTGCGTTATTTTAATTTTATTTTATTGTCGCATTCGACCCCCAGCGCTCACGGTCGTGGCTTCATTAATAGTTGTATATATGAATGGTACTAAGTATTAATACATTTGTCTATATTTTTTGTTATCAAACTTTTCATATATTATAATAAAATACTGAATATTTGTAAACATGTTCTTATATAGCGTACATGATAAGTAGCATGTGTCACGGTCACCGGTGGTTTTTTGGTACGTACTAGAATTTCTACCCGGGATTCTAGTAGCAGATGAGGTGACGTTTAGATAGTGTGTTCTCCATTTAGTGAGAAGTGATATGGTACTCTTAAAGACTGTACTTCTGTTGATAAACGCTGTATCTGGTCATCTTTGTCGTTTTTATGTTACCTGGTGTATATTATTGCATGTCTCAGATGCGGGATTATCAAACTAATATGTTTAAATAAATGAATTATTGTTATTTATTATCAACAATTGCAGGAAAACAAACACCTTCATCATTGTGCTCGACATTATATTGTGATATTACAAATAGACTAATATAATCACATGGCTTTCATCAGGTAAATAGAAGGAAAGCAGTTTAAAATACAACGGAGATTGAAGTGGGATTATAGTGTGTGTGTGCGTGTGTGTGTGCGTGCGTGTGTGCGCGTGCGTGTGTGCGTGCGTGTGTGCGCGTGCGTGCGTGCGCGCGTGTGCGTGTGTGCGAAAATAGTATTGACTGTAAACATTAAACACGCTGTTACGTATCATACAATCGTAATTTTATAAAATAAGAGTATATATTATTTATCGTACTATATATTATCTTCATTCCGATAGAACACACTAGATAGAACACCGATGTTTAGAAATGGAACCTAGTTTCTCATTTGTGCAAAAAATCTATTCAAAAGTGGTGCCCTGTAATTTTGTGGGACAATCAAATACACAACACGGCCTACGTATGACGGGATTCAAATTGTGACGCTCTCTGCATATATAAGACGAATGGCAGCAGCTCGTACATGTGTATGGACAACGTTTGTTGGGAATGGTCGTTGATAGCCCGTTGCAAGGCACAATTTGCAAACCCTATCTAGTTACTGGTGGGAATGTACTAAACCAACAGGCTTAGTTGGATTTTTATAGTGTTAGCTCACTGAAACAACAATCCACGGGTAGACGTGTCGCTTCACTCGAACACATTATCCTGATTCCGAGCCAACCAGTCTTTGCTATTTCTACTTAATACTGCGTGCTTATAGGAGAAACAACCAATGCCAATTTTATAGTCTTTAGTTTGACCCAATAGGGGCTCGAACCCACGATCTATTACACCACTGATGCGGTTCCTTTGATATGGATTGTGTAAAATAGAGAGAATAAATGTAATCGCAGCATTATTGATCATGTGCGAATATTTATAATTAAGCAAAAGTGGGTTAGGGTTGTGGTGTTTAATGTCACTTTCAACAATATTTCACTTAGATCGTGACGGTCAGTTTTATTGGAGGAGGAAACCGGAGTACCCGGAGAAAACAACCGAACTGTCACAAGTCGCTGACAAGCTTTATCAGATAATGTTGTATCGAGTACATCTAGTCATGAGCGGGATTCGAACTCACAACGTTAGTGGTGATAGTATAAACATATTTTATTAATTAATTCAATATTACACATTATGATAATACACATATAAATTATATAGACATTTAAATTAATCAATAGGATTCGGAAACAAGTGGTTAAGCTTATATTAATCCATATTCCTGTTGTTATCTGGTGTTCAAGGTTTAATTAGTATCGAAAGGTAGAAGTGTATTGAGAATTAATCAAGTGTTAATCGGTCGTTGTCAATGTTATTTGGTGTGCTTTAGTAAGAAAAAAAATAAAAAGAAACAAACAAATGAAGTGCAAAGGTGCACGTGCTTTTTTAGCATGTTTAAATTGTGTGAATATGGTTAAGAGGTGAATCGTTTACTACTTATGATGAACTTCTGCACGTTTAAGAATATATCTGTATTTAGGGTATTCGTGAAGTCTGTAGAGCCAAACAATAATAAATCCGTATTTAAGTTAATTGGTAAATTAATGGTGTGAATATATCTCAGTCTTGTTGCATTGTGACGGGGACAATGTAGCAGACAATGAGCCGTTGCCCCACATTGACAGAATGGGGAATTTACAATGTTTTTACGAAATAAGTGATGATTGAGAGAGCTGCATTGCATACGCAACCTAGCGTGTAAAATTTGTCCCAGTCGAGTACCAATATAATAATATACTGTGTGATATATAGTGGTGATAGGCTCTGATTGCACAGGTAGTTGTAAATCCAACTACCGTACGAACACGACCACGACTGTCCATAAAACAAAAGAGATGTAAATCTGAAATTGAATATTTTCTAAATAACATCGTTTTTAGGCCGCCAATTAAGTTTGCTCGAGTTATCTCCCATCAAAATGAGGCTTAAATTATATTAGAGTTATCTTTCCTTGTTTATGATTGCATGATTTGGCAACAAATACAAATTTATATAAATACATTTTCTAATTAAGGAGCCCTTTCGGGCAGAACAATTAACAAAGAATTTAATACAATGATTATGGATTGATTACATTGATTGGAAGATGACATTGTATGAAACAAACAAATCAAACAAATCCAAATTTAATCATACAAACCACGTGATATAACATTTAATCATACCATTGACATAGTAATAGTTGCATTCGAATGTATGTTATATAACAAGCACAGTGACCTATCAGTTGTAAAATAATAATGGTCGAGCTTCAGAGAGGATTTATATAAAAATATATATATACACCATACACATAAGTTTACACTTGAATTCTTTTCATTAAATAGTTATCATTATGTATCATGTATTTATTAATTTATTATTATTATTATTATTTTCTTAGATTTGTATGTTATGCATATAATTTAATAGGTAAATACTTATAGGTATATGCATAATATATATTATATCACTATATTGGATGTATAATACAATGTGAACTTGGAAGAGAGACCGGAGGACAAACATCACTCCCAGATAACAATTTAGTTCTAGTTTCTGTTAATGACATCAACAGTTTTATGACTATATTAATAATAATTATATTTTCATTTGAAAGTAACCAAATAAATTTAGATTTGTTATCCAATGATGCAACATTTTTGCAAATATCTGAGATTTTCTGCATAGCTTCAGTTCTAAATGAATTTAAAATGGGACACTGCAGTAAAAAATGTATTTCATCCTCTATTTCTAATTTGCATAGTTTACAAATTCGTTCATTCGATGGTATATTCTGGTGTCCCCCCTTTTCAATTTCTAAGTAATGTGCACTTATTCTAAATCTAATCAATATGTTTCTGTTAAAATTATCTAAATCAAGATAAGATTCAAATGCAAAATTATTTTTGAAAAGTCTATATGTGCGTAATTTATTTCCATATTGCTTTCCAGGTCTGTCATTAAAAATTTCAGTTTTCCAAACTGCATTATATTTAGGTTTAAGTTTTGAATAAAAGTATGATTTTATATTTCTTTTTGTAGTCAATATCGACTTAACACTTACATTAAGATACTTAAGTATGGTATCAATGCTTCCATATCAACTTTTTCTGTTTTGTTTATGTAGAGCTTCTGAAAGGAGTAGACACTCAGATAGTAAAGTTGATGAAGTATTAATGTTAGATAAGCGTACCCAATATTTTATCATGTTTAGAAGAACTTCCAGAAAGAGGGGATATCTTCCAAACTCACCCATAACAGCGCTATTTGTTTCTTTTTTCCCAACTTTAATTGAAAATTTACATTGTTTAAAATGTGCTTTTTCCGCTATAAGGTCCCTGCAAACTTTAGAAAAGTAATTATCCCCTTGTGTTAATAATTTTTGTGCTGGAAAAGAGCCCCAAATTTCACTTCCATAAAGAAGTATGGGTTTAATTGTATGGACAAATATATGTAATATGGTTTTAATCTTTGGGGAGTGTCCTTGAAAACATTTTTTTAACCTTGAAAAGAGCCTTCAAGCCTTTATGATATAAATTATGTTTGGCTTCTGTAAAACTACCAGATATTGAAAAGGTTACTCCTAGATATACATAATTACTACAATTTCCTATAGGAGTATTATTAATATAAAATTTATGGGATGTTGTTCTGCCAGTGTTGTTGAAAACTAAAGATTTGGTTTTAGAAATATTTATCTGAAGACCCCATTCATCACAGTAATATGATAATGTTGTTAAACTATTTTGTAACCCTTGCGGGCTCTCTGACAACAACACCAAATCATCAGCATAAAGTAGACAATGAAGTTTCCTTGTCAGAAGGCTCACAGGGCTACAACTATCATCAAAAATGTTAGGAATATCATTTATGAAGAGCTTAAATAAAGTGGGTCTCAGATTGTCACCTCGTCTTACCCCGGCGAATGATTGAAAATTATCTGTTAATTAAATGTTATTCACTTTTACACTTAAGAGTGTATTTTCATACATATGTTTTATAACATTGTTAAAAAGGTCACTAACACCTGAATTTCGGAATTTATAAAGTAGGCCTATATGCCATATTGTATCAAAAGCTTTGCGAAAATCTACAAAACAGGTATATAAATGTTTAGACCCTTGTTGAGTATATTTATCAATTAATGTCTTCAATACAAACACGTGGTCACTAGTACGGCTGCCCTTACTAAAACCTATTTGTTCAGGACATATAATATTATGCATTGTTAGAAAATTGTCTAATCTATTATTTAGAATTTTTAAAAATAACTTGCCAATACAACTGCCAATTGTAATGCCCCTATAGTTAGAAGGGTTACATTTTTCACCACTTTTGAAAATGGGAACAATTATTCCTTTTGCCCATACAACTGGTAATTTACCTGTACTTAAAATATTATTAAACAATTTACAAAGTGGATCAATAATATAAGTTTGTCCAAACTTCAACATTTCATTTAATATTTGATCAAAGCTGCTAGCTTTATTATTTTTCAAAGATGCTATTGCATTTATAATTTCTTTATTTGAAATTCTAGTGCCAAGCTCTGAAAATTTTAACATTTTCTAAATCTTTTAACTTATTTAAAAATGAAGAGTCTACATTTTAATTATTTTTATTTAAACTTTTAAAATATCTAAACCATTCCTCCCCTGGGATTTCATTTGATGGAGAGGTTGAACTAGGTTTATCTAAATGATTAAGTTTTTCTAACTGGTCAAAGAGGTTTTTCTTATATTCTTTATATTTTAACTTTCTTGCTTTCATATACTTCTTGAGCAAACTAAAAAAAGATCCTCTAATTTGAGGATCCCTCCTATATTTGTCAAGAAGCCTCTGTTTTTGCTCAAGCTGCCTTCTGAGACCTACTAAAGACTGGTCAAACCATTTTAATTTATTCTGTTTTTTGCTTTGTTTACTTTTAATATTTTTATCAGTATATCTTACTTTTTTAATCGATATATCGGCAGCTTGACAAATAATAGAGTTAAGACTGTCGACCATCATATTGGAATTTTCAAAGCTTTGATTTAAAAAAGATTTAATTTTGTCTTGAAATGGTATAGAGGCCAGTGTTGTTTGGAATTCGGGGCAACTTTCTATATCCCAGATATATTTATCTGGCATAAGTGGGAGATTTTTGTTATTTTCTTCATGTGTAAAGTTTACTTTTAGCAACAGAGAAATTTGACAGTGGTCTGAAAGGTCAGCCAGGAACCTATGAACAGTTAAAAAAATAATATCAGGAATGAGGCACTGGGATGCTACCCCATAATCAACTACACTGCTACCTCTTGGAGTGTGGTAAGTTAATTTACCCACAAAATCTCCTGGAGCTCGACCATTTAATATCCAGAGTCCTGTCTGCACGCACAAATCATTAAAAACTTGGCCCCTCGGTGATATAGTTTGATCCATGCTATACCGCACAGGAATACTTATATCTGGTGCATAATTTTCAAATAATGGAACATGATCTGATATATTCATTTGGAATAAAAATCTGTCTCTTGGTCCCCAGTTCTGGCATTAATATCTCCCATTAAAATGATATCGCCATCAACAGCATATTTTGTGATATCTTCTTCAAGAATATCTAAAATATTTTCCTCAAGAGAATGTGTATATGTTGAATTTCCTGGAGGATCATATATAAAACATAAATAAATATCTTTCTCAAGATTGAAGAACTCTCTGTTCGATTTATGAGTCAAAAATGTTATGCCCTTTCTGATATTATTTTTCACATAGACAGAAATTCCCCCTGATCGCTTGTTTGTACGTGCAGACTTCGGCCTTATTAGATGTACAGATTTAAAAAATGGCAGGTTTAAAGATTCCTCTAGTGTGCAATGAGTTTCAAGTAGGCAAAAAATATCCTTATTTTGGATTTCATTTAAAAATCTAGGGTCACTGAACTTGTTATATCCCTTATGAGTAAACCCGTTTATATTCCAACATGCAACATGCAAGGATTTTTTCTCTGTCATAATAAAAATGTCTAAGATTTAAAATAATCGTTGACTATCTCAGTACCTATGGTAAAGAAAAAGATTTACATGTATTTGAATAATGAGTAGCTATTGTCTAAAACATACAGTGTATGGGAGATAACTCCAATACATTTTAGTGAAGTCAGTAACAAATTATAAGACTGAATTCTTTATAAAGGTTACAGAAATAAATACAGTTATTCTTTACTTTAATTAACCCTGTTTTTATTTTAGAGTAAGAAGTATATAGTAAATTCATGATAAGTAATAAGTTTTATCTATGAAATAGTAACTGGCCATCAAAATTAGCCAGTGTGTATCAGTGAGAATACGTGTATGATATCACAAATATTGTGATTTATTTTCTCAGTATGAGCATTAAGGTTTATTAACGAATTTAAATTTGAATTACAAAAAGGATCAACGTTGGAGAATACTGTTCATTCTACAAATTGTTTCTATAGTTTCTCATACTTTGCCTCTTGTTAACGTTACAGAGATGAGATAGACAAACTTTTGTTAACTACTTTGAGAAGAAATATATATTTTTTCGATCCCAATACCCAGCTATAGAACTAACTGGTTGTAATCTTATAGGCACTGGCGTGTGACTACCACCGAACTGGATTCACCACAAACGTTAATTGTATTATTCTAATATGTAAATTAGAAATGTGATCTATAAAAAGTAGCGATTTCGAGCCCACAAAAATAAAGATATGTTAAACAAGCATTGTAATTAATTTTAATTTGCCTGAACTGCTGTATTGAAAATTAAAATGTTTATTTACCATTTGATGACGATGATTAACCGTAGAAAATCACTGACCAGTCGCAAGTGACTGACAAACTTTACAGGGATGATTTTTCAGTTATTTAACTGATTTCGGCTATTTTTCTGTGAAAACAAAAGTCTGAAAATTGCAGGACACAGTACGAACAGGTCAAAAATGACCTTTTTGAAAAGGTGTATAGATGGTTTGATCTATTTTTATTGATTTTCAGTTATTTTATTTTCTATCTAGAATCATCCCTGACTTTATCACATAATGTTGTATCAAGTACACCTCATCATGAGCGAGATTCGTCACAAGCTTAGTGGTGATAGGCACTGATTTCATAGATAGTTTTAAATTCAACTACTATACGAACACGACCACAACGGCCCATGGGGCGGTTAACGCCCTTGATTACCTTATGGTATCGCATGGACGGCTTATTTCATGCATTATATATAAGAAATCTATTTTTGTATTCAATTTGGAAATGTGTGACAAGAAAATAATTGTATTAATAAAAATAATTGGATTAACAGAAAAAAAGAATTTTTGGATATATCTTTAAAATAAAAACAAACAAAAAAAGAATAATTTTTTATAGAGTACCAGAAGACTTGGAAATATTAAACTTTATTGACGACATCTTTCACAGAAGACCTAAGTAGAACCTATGATCTATACACTCCTAATGAACTCTGAGCTTGCCTGAAAGCTTTAAAATGTAAGATAAATTTAATGTAAAATTGTATTGTTAGATCCGTGATGTCGAATTATTCCATACCATACAATATTCAACACCAATAGGGAAAATAAATAAAAACAATACTATTTTGTTTTGTATTTTAACATAATATAATCTTCTCCATGAGATATATCAAGTCAATAAAAAATTGACTTCAATCAATGCTCATGTATTTTACTTTTTTTTATTCAATACTATTTGTTGTAGAAACTGAAATATTAAATAAAGTCTAGGCACATAATATTATTTTTGTCAGTTTTAGGCGAACTGAAGTAAAATCATAGATGGAACATTCCATTACGATAAAACGTCATTAAAATCATCTGCATAACCTGATACAAATGCACTGCCAATAATTTGAAATTATTTCTCATGAAATGAAAGAGTTGTCTCTCTTCTATCACATCCAGGGACGTGTCATCTTCTTGATTGCATCGGAACTCGGATATCTTTATACATACAACTTTCTGGACGAATCTGGAAGAAAAACACGAAATGTAAGGACATTTCATCAAAATGAAAATTATAAATTATCTTTTTTTAACTAAATAAAACATATTGAATGTATGCGTTTAACACATAATTTGCACGGTTATAAAAGTCAACTTAAACTAGATACTGAAAAAATGTAGTACTTAATCAAAATAAGCGATTTAAGTTTATAAAAACATATGGACACCATTAATAAATAGCGGTAGCAGACTGTTTTTGTAAGCAAACTGATATTAAATGCCAGTTTCTGCAACAAGAAAGGCATGAAGATGACAAAGGGCTAATTAGAAGTCGTTATTCGAAGGACAGACACTGCAATCTTTAAAAAGAGACAAATAATGGTGGATAAAACACGATGCAGAAAACAGACTATTGATCAACACGGAGCCCACTAAATATCGTGCTACGGAAGGGTCAAGAGTTCATGTTCAACTAGAGCCACCCGTCGCGTTACTCTTGTTACAGATTCACTGGTAGGTCATGAATGGGGAAATGACAAGACAGTGATTACTACAAACAGAACATAATATCCGTGGTCATTTATCATACAGATATTCCATAATAGTTAATTAACCAAGTAATAGGGGTGACCGTAAAACTCTGAAACTGATGACTTCATCTTCACCACTAGGAAACCGTTGTTTCAATAATTTTGTACATAAGTGGAGCAGATCAAATGCAAATGACAATTATAATAGTTATTTATATAATAATCTAACGGAATATTTCTTTTGCGAATTATTTATTTATATTGTTCAAGCAAAAACAAACAGACCACTATGAACAATATGAAATGAAAAATTATCAAACAACTGCGTTATGACACTTTATGATGTACGTGCAACTGTCGTAAAGATTAATAAGTTGTCTTAATTAATTCTGAAATAATTATAAGACAGTTGTTATTTACAAAACAATTCTGTTTCCATGGTGCAATGATGGAAATGAAGCGTATATTTCAGATGTTACGATCAGGTGTGTTGTATATTTCACAGAACAATCACTCTCCTAATGAGTACGTTTGATTTCGTTACTTGTTGTTCTTCATTTTGGCTCAAAGGAATTATTGATATGCATTTTACAGTGACTGAAGATATGTTCAACACACGTGTTAATATAGGTCATATCGAGGCTCATTTGCAACAGAGCGTCAAACGAGATTGTGTTCATAATTTTCGGGTTCCTATGGCAGCACAAAAAGAAAAATCAATAATTATTATATACAAAATACGTTATAGAAACAAATAAATATCAACCACGTATATTTGTATGATATTAAACAAAATACAGTTTATCAATCTTCGAGCCCACGGTTACACTAAAGTGATATGCAAAATGCAGACATGTATTTATTAGAATAGATTCTGGAAGACGACATGCCATGATTATAAATGTTCTTTAATTTGAATGTGAATTTATAAGCTAAAGCAATCAAATGCATGTTACCCACCGGGGGGGGGGGGGGGGGGGGGTATATAGCTAAGAAATGTTTTCTACTCTATCTCCTCATTTTTTACTCTTTTTCTTTTATATGTACCACAGGAAAAGAGTAAAACATATATCATACTACTTGAAGACAACTTGAAACAGCTCATAATGAGCAACATGTTGGCAGGAGTGATCGTTGATGTCCCGTTGCAAGGCAAACATTTTCAGCCCTATCCATCAACTCCCAATATTTTCCTCGAGGCATTCAAAACATCCACTCGTCTATAGACCTATTCCAGCGCTACTTTTTCACTTGAATGATGTATTGTTTGTACACGTGTTCTCATGGATTGAATATAGCTGAAATACTGAAGTACACTTGCTGTATGTGTGGTTCTCTTATACAAAGAGTCATTATGTCACCTTGATTTGGCTGCAATCATGGAAGTCAAGCGTATTCCCTGTTTCTTAATGGTTATCTTTTTAATTTGCTACTCTGAAACTTCAAGTACAAATGTTTTGAAGCTTGGAACAAAGATTACTCGTGTAACCAGGATTAATCAAAGCACGTGTGCAACTAGCGAAAGATAGCCTGAAACACTCCTTGAAAAATCCTGCATTCGCACGTGTACTCTACAACTAATTATTATTATTATTTTTAATATTAATTCTTACTATTGCGATTTATAAGCTCTTAGGTATATTTTGTGTATGTTTTATTTGATCATTAAGGTGTAAAAATTTAACTTCAAAACGTTTTGAAATAAACAATGTAGAATTTAATTTGGAAAACAGGTGAATGATTTAGTCTCCTGAGAGCCTCTGGTTTATCAAGAATTATGGAGGAAAATATACTTGTCGTCATCTCAGAATTATATTTAATCAAGTGTTTTTCTCATTTTCTAATAGATCTAAAGTCAATCAAGTTTGCAAACACTTAGATACGTTTTAAAGACATTCTTAGGTTCAGGTGGTTTATGGTATTTAACGCCACTTTCAACAATATTTCATTTATATCGCGGCGGTCAGTTTTATTGCTGTAGGAAACCGCTGTACTCGGAGAAAACCACCGACCTGTCGCATATCACTGACAAACTTTATCATATAATGTTGTATCGAGTACACCTCGCCAAGAACAGGGCTCGAACTCACAACATTAATGGTGATAGGCACTGATTGCAAAGGTAGTTGTAAATCCAACTACCATACGATCACGACCACGACGGCCCAAAACAGATTTTTAAATCAAATTAATACACAATTGAATTTAATAGTGTGTCAAAAGTACTGCCATATGTTTCGACTGTAGTTGGAATTAATAAGATTTTCATTTTTGCAGTATGATTTTTATATCAATTGAAACACCACTGGATAGCTATATCCAGTTTCGTTTGATAATTCTCAAATACAATGTATTTGAAAACAGACTGTATAATTCCTGCCAAGCATATGTATAAGAACAATATACAATAGTTGTACTTTAACAAGAGTTGTATATACATAACATCTTAAAGATAAACTAAAGTTTATCATTCACAATGGAAATGTTTCGTTAGAGAAACTGACAGATATGTAACACAATCTGACATATGCTTCCGATTTTATCAAATTTTAGAATGATAAATGACACAAAGAGCTTGTTTCTCTACAACATTCATTACTTTTGAAATGTAAGAAAATGATGAGAATGGTTTACAGATACATCTGAAAAAAAATACGAATGAACAGATGTTCGGAAACCGGATATTGTCATCCGTCATTATAAACTCACAAAATATTCCCATAATGGTCCGACGGAATCCGAATGAACAACTGTGTCTGATTCGTTGGCAGCGTTATTAACTGTAAACGACTCTTTATGTCGGCAAAGCTATAAATACGTTATTTATCGTGTTTTCTCAGAAAGAAGAAAGCTTGGAAGTCTTTGAGGTTTTGAAGATAATCTCATTCGTTTGTAAGAGAAACATTAAACGACTAAAATCGACTTTGCAGACACGATATCTACCTCATCTTTCTGCATGACGTATTATTAGACAACTTAAGACATCATCCATCATAAGAGGGTGTTCCGAAATATCTATAACAGGTAGCACCGATTCTGACGTTATTTTTTTTTTTTTTTTTTTTACCCATTTGAAAAATGAATAACTAAGACTTCTCACTACTCGGAACATTTGATTTTATTTATCACAAAATAATAATTATCAGTTTTCATGGCTAAATTATGTAGAGAGTATATTAAATGAATGTGACCTTTCATATGTATGGTTGAACCAGTATTTCATAAGTGAACAATGGCTTAAAAACTCCGTTAAAACTTGTCTCCAAGATCAGTTTCACCAAACCTGGCATGCAAATATTGATACCGGCTCGAAAACTTTAAATTATCGCCTTTTTAAAAATAAATTTGAATTTGAAAATTATTTTAATATCCTCGACGATAGAGATATATTTACTTTTTGTCGCTTTAGGCTGAATAACCATAAACTACCTGTTGAACACGGACGATGGAACAACATACCTAGGGAACTCAAAATTTTTAATTTATGTAACACAGATCTAAGAGATGAGTTTCATTATTTATTAAAATGTGACTATTTCAGTGAAAAAAGAAAGACCTGTATAGATAAAAAAAATACTTTAAAAATTGTAATATTCTGAAATTTGGTCCTTTAATGAATCTAACCAAAAATCAACAATAAAAAAACTTTGCACCTTTATAAGATATATTAATGAAAATGTCTGCCCTCATGGCTGAAAAATCTCTCTCTCTCTCTCTCTCTCTCTCTCTCTCTCTCTCTCTCTCATTTTGTAAATATTGTATATAGCTGTTTTCTTATTATGTATTGTATTGTATATTATTGTGTATTGTGTTTGTATTTAATTTGTTATCTGTATACCATTGTTTTAACAAAGGTTACCAGAAATAAAGATATACGAAATTGTTCCAATTTAATCTTTAATTACATTTAAGATTTGTTGCCATGATATATTTCAGAAATAATTCCTCTTTAAATAAATAAAGATATAAGATTAAAAAAATTAACATGCCCCACTAAATGAATTTTTTTTCCTCACTGAATGATTTCCCCTCTAATTCACATTGATAATAAGAAAAAAACTGTAAATGTTTACAATGTATAAAATCATAAAAATGTACAAATCAACATTTACCTTTTAATATAATAGTGTTAGGGTAACTGTTATTGTGTTTAACGCCACTTTCAACAATACTTTCACCGACCTGCCGCAAGGCACTGACAAACTTTATCACATAATGTTGTGTCGAGTACACCAAGCAATGAGCGGGAATCTTTACTGGTGATATACATTGCATAGGTAGTTGTAAATCTTCAGCTATATACCGGTATTTCGCTTAAAAAATATTTGGGCCAAATCATTTGCTTGATCATTGGGGCAAAATATAAAAAAATGGAACGCGCTTTCTAACTGGAGTGTGGGTTACAGAACAGTCTGAAGCTAAAAATAAAATATAAAAGAATGGAACGCGCTTTCTAACTGGAGTGTGGGTTGTAGAACAGTCTGAAGCTAAAAATAAAATATAAAAGAATGGAACGCGCTTTCTAACTGGAGTGTGAGTTGTAGAACAGTCTGAAGCTAAAAATAAAATATAAAAGAATGGAACGCGCTTTCTAACTGGAGTGTGAGTTGTAGAACAGTCTGAAGCTAAAAATAAAATATAAAAGAATGGAACGCGCTTTCTAACTGGAGTGTGGGTTGTAGAACAGTCTGAAGCTAAAAATAAAATATAAAAGAATGGAACGCGCTTTCTAACTGGAGTGTGAGTTGTAGAACAGTCTGAAGCTAAAAATAAAATAAAATAAAATCGATGTTTAAAAACATTTTTCAAAAATATTTTAAAAGTAATAATGCATTGAATTAATTTTGGCTTAAGTGAAAATTTTTGCAAACGTATATTTTTGTTGGCCCAAACGCATTTTCGTTTTTGCTCTAAATGATAAATGTAACCCTGCACCAAATTTCTAAAACAAACCACATTTTAACATATCTGAGGGTATGTAGACATTCTATCGTATTTAAAACCAAAATTATTTAAACTCGTATGTATTTCTTTATTAAAGTTTATATAATGAGAAAGTTGTGATGTATTATTGAAGCAAATCAAATAAAATGACAAGTAGATTTGCCATTAAGCCCTATATGACAAGTAGATTTGCCATTAAGCCCTATATGACAAGTAGATTTGCCATTAAGCCCTATATGACAAGGGTGTCACATTCTACAGACAAATAAACTGCGGAATACTCTCGTACTGGTGCCTGTGATATTGTTTTAATTTGTGTAAAAACGTAGATATGTAATTTAATGCACACGACGGGTTTCTGTAATAACACTCATCAGGTACGATCAAAGTCAAAAGATTAGAAAGACAAATAAATTAAAAGTTTTTGGAGGCAAATAAAAACAAAAGACGTAATAATCGGTTGAGGGAGATTGTCTTTAGTTTTTATAAATTACATTATTTAGGAACTGTTAATTTCAAACTCTATATCAGTAACATATCTCATTTATAATCATCTCATCGGTCATGTATTTGTGTATTAAGGGGTTTCGATGTTGCCACGATTTTAATATTTGATTTTAGAACTGTTCCGACAGTGTGGTATTTTTTTTCTATTAGATTTTAGAACTGGTCTGACAGTGTGGTATTTTTTGCTTTTCTATTAGATTTTAGGACAGTTCCGACAGTGTGGTATTTTTTGCTTTTTTATTAGATTTTGGAACTGGTCTGACAGTGTGGTATTTTTTGTTTTTCTATTAGATTTTAGAACTGGTCTGACAGTGTGGTATTTTTTGTTTTTCTATTAGATTTTAGAACTGGTCTGACAGTGTGGTATTTTTTGCTTTTCTATTAGATTTTAGGACAGTTCCGACAGTGTGGTATTTTTTGCTTTTTTATTAGATTTTGGAACTGGTCTGACAGTGTGGTATTTTTTGTTTTTCTATTAGATTTTAGAACTGGTCTGACAGTGTGGTATTTTTTGTATTTTTATTACATTTTAGATCTGTTCCGACAGTGTGGTATTTTTTGTTTTTTTATTAGATTTTAGAACAGTTCCGACAGTGTGGTATTTTTTGCTTTTCTATTAGATTTTAGAACTGTTCCGACAGTGTGGTATTTTTTGTTTTTCTATTAGATTTTAGAACTGTTCCGACAGTGTGGGATTTATTTGTTTTTTTGATTAGATTTTAGAACTGTTCCGACAGTGTGGTATTTTTTGTTTTTCTATTAGATTTTAGAACTGTTCTGACAGTGTGGTATTTTTTTTTTCTATTAGATTTTAGAACTGTTCCGACAGTGTGGTATTTTTTGTTTTTCTATTAGATTTTAGAACTGGTCTGACAGTGTGGTATTTTTTGCTTTTCTATTAGATTTTAGGACAGTTCCGACAGTGTGGTATTTTTTGTTTTTTTATTAGATTTTGGAACTGGTCTGACAGTGTGGTATTTTTTGTTTTTCTATTAGATTTTAGAACTGGTCTGACAGTGTGGTATTTTTTGTATTTTTATTACATTTTAGATCTGTTCCGACAGTGTGGTATTTTTTGTTTTTTTATTAGATTTTAGAACAGTTCCGACAGTGTGGTATTTTTTGCTTTTCTATTAGATTTTAGAACTGTTCCGACAGTGTGGTATTTTTTGTTTTTCTATTAGATTTTAGAACTGTTCCGACAGTGTGGGATTTATTTGTTTTTTTTATTAGATTTTAGAACTGTTCCGACAGTGTGGTATTTTTTGTTTTTCTATTAGAATTTAGAACTGTTCTGACAGTGTGGTATTTTTTTTTTCTATTAGATTTTAGAACTGTTCCGACAGTGTGGTATTTTTTTTTTCTATTAGATTTTAGAACTGTTCTGACAGTGTGGTATTTTTTTTTTTTTTATTAGAATTTAGAACTGTTCTGACAGTGTGGTATTTTTTTTTTCTATTAGATTTTAGAACTGGTCTGACAGTGTGGTATTTTTTGTTTTTCTATTAGATTTTAGAACTGTTCCGACAGTGTGGTATTTTTTGTTTTTCTATTAGATTTTAGAACTGGTCTGACAGTGTGGTATTTTTTGTTTTTCTATTAGATTTTAGAACTGGTCTGACAGTGTGGTATTTTTTGTTTTTCCATTAGATTTTGGAACTGGTCTGACAGTGTGGTATTGTTTGCTTTTCTATTAGATTTTGGAACTGGTCTGACAGTGTGGGATTTTTTGCTTTTCTATTAGATTTTGGAACTGGTCTGACAGTGTGGTATTTTTTGCTTTTCTATTAGATTTTGGAACTGGTCTGACAGTGTGATTTTTTTTGTTTTTTTATTATATTTTAGAACTGGTCTGACAGTGTGATATTTTGGAACTGGTCTGACAGTGTGGTATTTTAGAACTGGTCTGACAGTGTGGTATTTTAGAACTGGTCTGGCAGTGTGGTATTTTAGAACTGGTCTGACAGTGTGGTATTTTAGAACTAGTCTGACAGTGTGGTATATTAGAACTGGTCTGACAGTGTGGTATTTTGGAACTGGTCTGACAGTGTGGTATTTTAGAACTGGTCTGACAGTGTGGTATTTTAGAACTGTTCTGACAGTGTGGTATTTTAGAACTGGTCTGACAGTGTGGTATTTTGGAACTGGTCTGACAGTGTGGTATTTTGGAACTGGTCTGACAGTGTGGTATTTTAGAACTGGTCTGACAGTGTGGTATTTTAGAACTGGTCTGACAGTGTGGTATTTTAGAACTGGTCTGACAGTGTGGTATTTTAGAACTGGTCTGACAGTGTGGTATTTTAGAACTGGTCCGGCAGTGTGGTATTTTAGAACTGGTCTGACAGTGTGGTATTTTAGAACTGGTCTGACAGTGTGGTATTTTAGAACTGGTCTGGCAGTGTGGTATTTTAGAACTGTTCTGACAGTGTGGTATTTTAGAACTGGTCTGGCAGTGTGGTATTTTAGAACTGGTCTGACAGTGTGGTATTTTAGAACTGGTCTGACAGTGTGGTATTTTAGAACTGGCCTGGCAGTGTGGTATTTTAGAACTGGTCTGACAGTGTGGTATTTTAGAACTGGTCTGACAGTGTGGTATTTTAGAACTGGCCTAACAGTGTGGTATTTTAGAACTGGTCTGACAGTGTGGTATTTTAGAACTGGTCTGGCAGTGTGGTATTTTAGAACTGGTCTGACAGTGCGGTATTCTAGAACTGGTCTGACAGTGTGGTATTTTAGAACTGGTCTGGCAGTGTGGTATTTTAGAACTGTTCTGACAGTGTGGTATTTCAGAACTGGTCTGACAGTGTGGTATTTTAGAACTGGTTTGACAGTGTGGTATTTTAGAACTGGTCTGACAGTGTGGTATTTTAGAACTGGTCTGACAGTGTGGTATTTTAGAACTGGTCTGACAGTGTAGTATTTTAGAACTGATCTGACAGTGTGGTATTTTAGAACTGGTCTGACAGTGTGGTATTTTGGAACTGGTCTGACAGTGTGGTATTTTAGAACTGTTCTGACAGTGTGGTATTTTGGAACTGTTCTGACAGTGTGGTATTTTGGAACTGGTCTGACAGTGTGGTATTTTAGAACTGGTCTGACAGTGTGGTATTTTAGAACTGGCCTGGCAGTGTGGTATTTTAGAACTGGTCTGACAGTGTGGTATTTTAGAACTGGTCTGGCAGTGTGGTATTTTAGAACTGGTCTGACAGTGCGGTATTCTAGAACTGGTCTGACAGTGTGGTATTTTAGAACTGGTCTGACAGTGTGGTATTTTAGAACTGGTCTGACAGTGTGGTATTTTAGGACTGGTCTGACAGTGTGGTATTTTGGAACTGGTCTGACAGTGTGGTATTTTAGAACTGGTCTGACAGTGTGGTATTTTAGAACTGTTCTGACAGTGTGGTATTTTAGAACTGGTCTGACAGTGTGGTATTTTGAAACTGTTCTGACAGTGTGGTATTTTGGAACTGGTCTGACAGTGTGGTATTTTAGAACTGGTCTGACAGTGTGGTATTTTAGAACTGGTCTGACAGTGTGGTATTTTAGAAATGGTCTGAAAGTGTGGTATTTTAGAACTGGTCTGACAGTGTGGTATTTTAGAACTGGTCTGGCAGTGTGGTATTTTAGAACTGGTTTGACCGTGTGGTATTTTAGAACTGGTCTGACAGTGTGGTATTTTAGAACTGGTCTGGCAGTGTGGTATTTTAGAACTGTTCTGACAGTGTGGTATTTTAGAACTGGTCTGGCACTGTGGTATTTTAGAACTGGTCTGACAGTGTGGTATTTTAGAACTGGTCTGACAGTGTGGTATTTTATAACTGGTCTGACAGTGTGGTATTTTAGAACTGGTCTGACAGTGTGGTATTTTAGAACTGGTTTGACAGTGTGGTATTTTAGAACTGGTCTGACAGTGTGGTATTTTAGAACTGGTCTGGCAGTGTGGTATTTTAGAACTGGTCTGACAGTGTAGTATTTTAGAACTGGTCTGACAGTGTGGTATTTTAGAACTGGTCTGACAGTGTGGTATTTTGGAACTGGTCTGACAGTGTGGTATTTTAGAACTGTTCTGACAGTGTGGTATTTTTGAACTGTTCTGACAGTGTGGTATTTTAGAACTGGTCTGACAGTGTGGTATTTTAGAACTGGTCTGACAGTGTGGTATTTTAGAACTGGTCTGGCAGTGTGGTATTTTAGAACTGGTCTGACAGTGTGGTATTTTAGAACTGGTCTGACAGTGTGGTATTTTAGAACTGTTCTGACAGTGTGGTATTTTGGAACTGTTCTGACAGTGTGGTATTTTGGAACTGGTCTGACAGTGTGGTATTTTAGAACTGGTCTGACAGTATGGTATTTTAGAACTGGCCTGGCAGTGTGGTATTTTAGAACTGGTCTGACAGTGTGGTATTTTAGAACTGGTCTGGCAGTGTGGTATTTTAGAACTGGTCTGACAGTGCGGTATTCTAGAACTGGTCTGACAGTGTGGTATTTTAGAACTGGTCTGACAGTGTGGTATTTTAGAACTGGTCTGACAGTGTGGTATTTTAGGACTGGTCTGACAGTGTGGTATTTTGGAACTGGTCTGACAGTGTGGTATTTTAGAACTGGTCTGACAGTGTGGTATTTTAGAACTGTTCTGACAGTGTGGTATTTTAGAACTGGTCTGACAGAGTGGTATTTTGGAACTGTTCTGACAGTGTGGTATTTTGGAACTGGTCTGACAGTGTGGTATTTTAGAACTGGTCTGACAGTGTGGTATTTTAGAACTGGTCTGACAGTGTGGTATTTTAGAACTGGTCTGACAGTGTGGTATTTTAGAACTGGTCTGGCAGTGTGGTATTTTAGAACTGGTCTGACAGTGTGGTATTTTAGAACTGGTCTGACAGTGTGGTATTTTAGAACTGTTCTGACAGTGTGGTATTTTGGAACTGTTCTGACAGTGTGGTATTTTGGAACTGGTCTGACAGTGTGGTATTTTAGAACTGGTCTGACAGTATGGTATTTTAGAACTGGCCTGGCAGTGTGGTATTTTAGAACTGGTCTGACAGTGTGGTATTTTAGAACTGGTCTGGCAGTGTGGTATTTTAGAACTGGTCTGACAGTGCGGTATTCTAGAACTGGTCTGACAGTGTGGTATTTTAGAACTGGTCTGACAGTGTGGTATTTTAGAACTGGTCTGACAGTGTGGTATTTTAGGACTGGTCTGACAGTGTGGTATTTTGGAACTGGTCTGACAGTGTGGTATTTTAGAACTGGTCTGACAGTGTGGTATTTTAGAACTGTTCTGACAGTGTGGTATTTTAGAACTGGTCTGACAGTGTGGTATTTTGGAACTGTTCTGACAGTGTGGTATTTTGGAACTGGTCTGACAGTGTGGTATTTTAGAACTGGTCTGACAGTGTGGTATTTTAGAACTGGTCTGACAGTGTGGTATTTTAGAACTGGTCTGACAGTGTGGTATTTTAGAACTGGTCTGGCAGTGTGGTATTTTAGAACTGGTTTGACAGTGTGGTATTTTAGAACTGGTCTGACAGTGTGGTATTTTAGAACTGGTCTGGCAGTGTGGTATTTTAGAACTGTTCTGACAGTGTGGTATTTTAGAACTGGTCTGGCAGTGTGGTATTTTAGAACTGGTCTGACAGTGTGGTATTTTAGAACTGGTCTGACAGTGTGGTATTTTAGAACTGGTCTGACAGTGTGGTATTTTAGAACTGGTCTGACAGTGTGGTATTTTAGAATTGGTTTGACAGTGTGGTATTTTAGAACTGGTCTGACAGTGTGGTATTTTAGAACTGGTCTGGCAGTGTGGTATTTTAGAACTGGTCTGACAGTGTAGTATTTTAGAACTGGTCTGACAGTGTGGTATTTTAGAACTGGTCTGACAGTGTGGTATTTTAGAACTGGTCTGACAGTGTGGTATTTTGGAACTGGTCTGACAGTGTGGTATTTTAGAACTGTTCTGACAGTGTGGTATTTTTGAACTGTTCTGACAGTGTGGTATTTTAGAACTGGTCTGACAGTGTGGTATTTTAGAACTGGTCTGACAGTGTGGTATTTTAGAACTGGTCTGGCAGTGTGGTATTTTAGAACTGGTCTGACAGTGTGGTATTTTAGAACTGGTCTGGCAGTGTGGTATTTTAGAACTGGTCTGACAGTGTGGTATTTTAGAACTGGTCTGACAGTGTGGTATTTTAGAACTGGTCTGACAGTGTGGTATTTTAGAACTGTTCTGACAGTGTGGTATTTTGGAACTGTTCTGACAGTGTGGTATTTTGGAACTGGTCTGACAGTGTGGTATTTTAGAACTGTTCTGACAGTGTGGTATTTTAGAACTGTTCTGACAGTGTGGTATTTTAGAACTGTTCTGACAGTGTGGTATTTTAGAACTGGTCTGACAGTGTGGTATTTTAGAACTGGTCTGACAGTGTGGTATTTTGGATCTGTTCTGACAGTGTGGTATTTTAGAACTGTTCTGACAGTGTGGTATTTTAGAACTGGACTGACAGTGTGGTATTTTAGAACTGTTCTGACAGTGTGGTATTTTGGATCTGTTCTGACAGTGTGGTATTTTAGAACTGTTCTGACAGTGTGGTATTTTAGAACTGTTCTGACAGTGTGGTATTTTAGAACTGGTCTGACAGTGTGGTATTTTAGAACTGTTCTGACCGTGTGGTATTTTAGAACTGGTCTGACAGTGTGGTATTTTGGGTCTGTTCTGACAGTGTGGTATTTTGGAACTTTTCAGACAGTGTGGTATTTTAGAACTGGTCTGACAGTGTGGTATTTTAGAACTTTTCAGACAGTGTGGTATTTTGGAACTTTTCTGACAGTGTGGTATTTTAGAACTGTTCTGACAGTGTGGTATTTTGGATCTGTTCTGACAGTGTGGTATTTTAGAACTGTTCTGACAGTGTGGTATTTTAGAACTGGTCTGACAGTGTGGTATTTTAGAACTGGTCTGGCAGTGTGGTATTTTAGAACTGGTCTGACAGTGTGGTATTTTAGAACTGGTCTGACAGTGTGGTATTTTAGAACTGGTCTGACAGTGTGGTATTTTAGAACTGTTCTGACAGTGTGGTATTTTAGAACTGGTCTGACAGTGTGGTATTTTAGAACTGGTCTGACAGTGTGGTATTTTAGAACTGGTCTGACAGTGTGGTATTTTAGAACTGGTCTGGCAGTGTGGTATTTTAGAACTGTTCTGACAGTGTGGTATTTTAGAACTGGTCTGACAGTGTGGTATTTTAGAACTGTTCTGACAGTGTGGTATTTTGGAACTGGTCTGACAGTGTGGTATTTCAGAACTGTTCTGACAGTGTGGTATTTTGGAACTGTTCTGACAGTGTGGTATTTTGGAACTGGTCTGACAGTGTGGTATTTTAGAACTGGTCTGACAGTGTGGTATTTTAGAACTGGTCTGGCAGTGTGGTATTTTAGAACTGGTCTGACAGTGTGGTATTTTAGAACTGGTCTGACAGTGTGGTATTTTAGAACTGGTCTGACAGTGTGGTATTTTAGAACTGGTCTGACAGTGTGGTATTTTAGAACTGGTCTGACAGTGTGGTATTTTGGAACTGGTCTGACAGTGTGGTATTTTAGAACTGGTCTGACAGTGTGGTATTTTGGAACTGTTCTGACAGTGTGGTATTTTAGAACTGTTCTGACAGTGTGATATTTTAGAACTGTTCTGACAGTGTGGTATTTTAGAACTGTTCTGACAGTGTGGTATTTTAGAACTGGTCTGACAGTATGGTATTTTAGAACTGTTCTGACAGTGTGGTATTTTAGAACTGGTCTGAGAGTGTGGTATTTTGGATCTGTTCTGACAGTGTGGTATTTTAGAACTGTTCTGACAGTGTGGTATTTTAGAACTGGTCTGACAGTGTGGTATTTTGGAACTGTTCTGACAGTGTGGTATTTTGGATCTGTTCTGACAGTGTGGTATTTTAGAAATGTTCTGACAGTGTGGTATTTTAGAACTGTTCTGACAGTGTGGTATTTTAGAACTGGTCTGACAGTGTGGTATTTTAGAACTGTTCTGACAGTGTGGTATTTTAGAACTGGTCTGACAGTGTGGTATTTTGGATTTGTTCTGACAGTGTGGTATTTTAGAACTGTTCTGACAGTGTGGTATTTTAGAACTGTTCTGACAGTGTGGTATTTTGGAACTTTTCAGAGAGTGTGGTATTTTAGAACTGGTCTGACAGTGTGGTATTTTAGAACTTTTCAGAGAGTGTGGTATTTTGGGACTTTTCTGACAGTGTGGTATTTTGGATCTGTTCTGACAGTGTGGTATTTTAGAACTGTTCTGACAGTGTGGTATTTTAGAACTGTTCTGACAGTGTGGTATTTTAGAACTGTTCTGACAGTGTGGTATTTTAGAACTGTTCTGACAGTGTGGTATTTTAGAACTGTTCAGACAGTGTGGTATTTTAGAACTGTTCTGACAGTGTGGTATTTTAGAACTGTTCAGACAGTGTGGTATTTTAGAACTGTTCTGACAGTGTGGTATTTTAGAACTGTTCTGACAGTGTGGTATTTTAGAACTGGTCTGACAGTGTGGTATTTTAGAACTGGTCTGACAGTGTGGTATTTTGGATCTGTTCTGACAGTGTGGTATTTTGGAACTGTTCTGACAGTGTGGTATTTTAGAACTGTTCTGACAGTGTGGTATTTTAGAACTGTTCTGACAGTGTGGTATTTTAGAACTGTTCAGACAGTGTGATATTTTAGAACTGGTCTGACAGTGTGGTATTTTAGAACTGTTCTGACAGTGTGGTATTTTAGAACTGTTCTGACAGTGTGGTATTTTAGAACTGTTCTGACAGTGTGGTAATTTAGAACTGGTCTGACAGTGTGGTATTTTAGAACTGTTCTGACAGTGTGGTATTTTAGAACTGTTCTGAAAGTGTGGTATTTTAGAATTGTTCTGACAGTGTGGTATTTTAGATCTGTTCTGACAGTGTAGTATTTTAGAACTGTTCTGACAGTGTGGTATTTTAGAACTGTTCTGACAGTGTAGTATTTTAGAACTGTTCTGACAGTGTGGTGTTTTGGAACTGTTCTGACAGTGTAGTATTTTAGAACTGTTCTGACAGTGTGGTATTTTAGAACTGTTCTGACAGTGTGGTATTTTAGAACTGTTCTGACAGTGTAGTATTTTAGAACTGTTCTGACAGTGTGGTATTTTAGAACTGTTCTGACAGTGTGGTATTTTGGAACTGTTCTGACAGTGTGGTATTTTAGAACTGTTCTGACAGTGTGGTATTTTTTGTTTTTCATTTTATTATTGTTCAATTTTTTTACTTTGTTCAAAGTATTTGTTTCTATTCTAGCCAACAATTTATTTTCATTTTTCAGTTTTATACGAATGACAAGTTCGTCTCAGTACACTTTCTGCACTGATGAAATTTGCAGATGACCATAACTAGAAAAACACAACCTTCAGCCTATGACCCAAAGATAAGGTCATTTGAGGTCGCATCAAAATAGTTTCAATATGTCAGTTTATTTGAGAATACTAGTATTTAAAAGTTTAAGAATCAGTGCCTATCACCACTGATGTTGTGAGTTCGATTTTCGATCAGGGCGAGGTGTACAACATTTTGTGATAAAGTTTGTAAGTTACTTGCGACAGGTCGGGGGTTTTCTCCAGGTCCTCCGGTTTCCTCCACCAATAAAACTGACCGCCATGATATAACTGAAATATTTTTGAAAGTGGCATAAAACACCATCAAACAAACAAAACAACAAAAGCTTAAGTATATAAAAGTAGACAAAGGTTAAACAAGAACTAAGTTTACATAAAAAAAATCGTGCTAAGCCCCAGTATTTATACATTTTATCTATGGTGCACATTTACCGTTAGCAGTGCCATTTTGGGTATCCGATGCATGTGGACTGACACATTTTTGGTCTACCCTCGACGGGATTCGAACTCACACGTTTGAAACACTAGAGCACCAATCGCTTAGTCTTATGTCCAGCGCCCTAGACCACTCGGCCAACATCCGCTATGTAAAAATATAGCTGCAGTAGTAGAAGTCTTACTTTTTCTCGCAAAGCAAGAATATGTATATAATTATATACTAGACTATGTATAATATTTCTAGTCATCTAGTCAGCAGGACACAGGTGTTTATTTATGCACTTTATAAATCTCAGTAATTTCGTCAAGGCAGATTTGATTGTTTATCTACTTTTAATAATCTATTAACTTAAATATATGTATTTACTTGATACTTGCAATTTTTGTCCAAATACAAATTTCTACTATCTTTAAAATACTGACACTCATGTCTTTTTGATGGAGTCCGTATTGCTAATCTATTTAGTGTTCTGTGTTGTTTGTGTTTATTTACCTTCATTCCATGTCTTGTATGCCCAATGTTGCCAGTTAATTTTTATTTATTTTAGTATTAAATCACGGAAACCATAGTTTGTATGTAATTCTAACGTGGCTAACATTATTTTCGTAAGAAAATTATCCTGAGCGGTAGCGATATACCTCTTGTTCAGAGATATATAAATAACAATTTTAATTATAAATTACAAAATTGGAGGTAAATATACAGAACAGTTCTATAAAGAGAGAAAAAAGGATGTTAAAATCATTATTTCAATTAATCGTCCTCTGTGAAAAATATACGAGCAGTTCCGCGTAGATGACAATTTACATAGTCAAAGTCGATAGATGGTTAGTATTTGTTTCTAAATAAACAAAACGAAAATTTAATAAATGTTTGTTTGCACAACGATCCTGTGTGAATACATGAAATCGCTTAGGAGTGATGTCCATAATTTGTTCAGTAATACGCATGTGTGAATTAAAATATATTGGAAGTTTTATCACGGCATTGTTAGGACATCATATTGGAATTGAAAATTAATTTTACCTGGAGTCTAATTTATCAAAATTACCGGAAACATTAGACTTTATATGGCGCAGTTGAGATATTCAAATATAAAATATGCAATGAACTGTGCGTTTGGCAGCGTGAACTCCGATAGAAGAGACACATTTTCATCTTTGTGATACTAATATTTCATTAGATCTCTTTAATAGTAAAAATCTAAGAATAGCTTACTTCAGACAGAAATATATCCCTTCATATTATGTTAAAATTGCGAGTGAATTTAGTTCAAAGGGTATATTATTCGTATGCCATATGCAGTTATTGCTCCCAAAACTTTTTAATTATTTGGCTTTCCAATCTTTCAATTTTGAGCGTACCTGATGAAAGTTATTCCAGAAAGATGTAGTGCGCACTAAATTTGATATCTACGTTTTTATTACTATCACTGGGCCGATACCTCTGCTGGTAACTATTAGTCCCCGAGGGTATCATCCGCCCAGTAGTCAGTGTTTCTATCACTGGGCCGACACCTCTGCTGGTAACTATTAGTCCCCGAGGGTATCATCCGCACAGAAGTCAGTGTTTCTATCACTGGGCCGACACCTCTGCTGGTAACTATTAGTCCCCGAGGGTATCATCCGCACAGAAGTCAGTGTTTCTATCACTGGGCCGACACCTCTGCTGGTAACTATTAGTCCCCGAGGGTATCATCCGCCCAGTAGTCAGTGTTTCTATCACTGGGCCGACACCTCTGCTGGTAACTATTAGTCCCCGAGGGTATCATCCGCCCAGTAGTCAGTGTTTCTATCACTGGGCCGATACCTCTACTGATAACTATTAGTCCCCGAGGGTATCATCCACCCAGTAGTCAGTGTTTCTATCACTGGGTCGATACCTCTGCTGGTAACTATTAGTCCCCGAGGGTATCATCCGCACAGAAGTCAGTGTTTCGGCAGACATTGTTTTTTAGATATATTTATTTCTGAAATCTACTGTTCTTTAAAAATGTAATTATTAATCAAACTAAGATTCTCCCCCCTCAGGCATACCGCTGCTGGTGGACTATTAGTCCCCGAAGGTATCATCCGCCCAGTAGTCAGTGCTTCGGCACTAAAATGGTTTATTAGATATATTTATTTATGAAATTTACAGTAATTAATGTAATTATTAATAAAACTAAGGTTCTCCTCTCTCAGACATAGGTGACCTCAGACGATTTTGTCTATCCTGTTTAGGCCCTTTGGTTTTATTGCTCCCAAAACTTTAAATTATTTGACTTTCCAATCTTTCGATTTTGAGCATACCTGATGAAGGTTATTCCAGACACGCGTCGTGCCCACATAATTTGATATCTACATTTTTTTATTATTTTTTATTAATTGAACCTCCTTGGGACCATCTTTTATGTCAGGAAAAGATACGTGTTCGGTTTATACAGGTTAGATTAATAAATATTTCTACATTGGAATTTTATTAAAAGATTAGTTTATACAGGATTCCGGGTTATTCAGGGTTCGATTTAGAGAGATTTGGCTGTATTATTTAATTCCTTGTCACCAATGAATGTATACTTTTAATATATTTATATTGTTCACTTCTTCACATCTAGTGTTAAAGGTTAAGCCTGTATTGTCTTTATATAGTGATAGTGTGGAAGCTGAGAGTAAATAAAGAAATGTAGAAATAGATTGGTTATAGAGTTATATTATAGAAACAAACATCACATTACTAATTGTTATACGACCATACGAATAATTAATAATAATACAAAATAATGTGATCAAATCAATTTGGGTCCTTCTGTGAATTATATTTTTGTTGTTTGTTTGTTTTGTTTTGTTTGTTAGCTTTGTTTTGTTTGTGTTATTTTTTTTTTTATTTATTTTTTTTTTTGCAAATACCGGTACATCGAATTATTCATAAAAATATATAATATAAAGGACAATACAAAGCCCATCTCCGAAAACCGCTTTCTTGCATGTTCCTCGAAAAATTAACCAAATAACAGCAAGTTCAGGACAATTTTATCCCTTCTTTTATGAAACATTATTTTTCATATTGGGAAATATATGTCTTATTTCTTTCTCCGGATTCACGAATATATTTATATGTAGACTGTTGAACTTTATAGACTTGATGCAACGATGAATTACAGGAAACATTTAAAATAAACACCTTTTATACTTGTTGTTTATATAGCACAGAAACTGAAATTATATATAATGCTAAATTTTCTCTCTGCCCCATTAACAAAACAAAATAGAAATAAATTTTAGAAAATGACTTTGACATTTTGTTTCTTCACTGAGAAATGTCCATTAAATATGATTTAGCTGACTGTGATATTTACGTAGTCATTAGTGAATGATCACATGGGAGTTGATTCACCTCGCCCGGGTCTATGATCTTTGTCAAGTTATCTATTTACGTGTATTTGGGTCCGGTATATTTTTGTTTATTTTATTTATATTTTATTATTAATTTGTATTTAAGTAAACAAAAATATGGTAGATCAAATAAAAATGTCAGAATATTATATCGAAATAAATTATATATATTTTCTTTTTATCTATACTTATAAATAAATAAAAATAAATAAATACATGTAAAACTTTAAATTAAAACGAAAATATTAGTTACAATATCTTTGAAGTAAAAAACATACATTTCAATTTTTATCTTTAATTAAATTTGTTTCAAAAAAATGGAAGATTCAATTTTCTAATACAGTATTAAAAAAATAGTAAATATTGTTAATAGAAACACTAATATATTTTATCAACAGTAGAGTGCTCAGTAGAGCCGATCTAATGTCTCCACGATAATCACAGAGCTATAAGATTTCTGTTATAATTACGCCAATTTTGTTTTCTTGTCCGTGAAATTAAAAATCTGTCTACGTCCAGTTGTTTCTGTACGTCATGCTCCATTTTGACGATTTAACTTGTAGATTGTCATATATATCTTTATTTCTCTTAACCAATGTTCTGAGGTACAAAGATGACAATATACACAATATACACAAGAAATAAATACATGTAAATACATAATTAAATAAATATTGAATTGTGAAAAGAAGTGGCTCAACTTAGAGGACATACACTCTGATCAATTCTGATAAATTTACAGTTAATGTAATATAATTGTGACACAAGATTAAACCAGGATAAAATCTTGGTTGCTTAGTTAACGTCATTTGAGATTAAGTAAAAACTTCATTTTCTCGTCAACATTTATTTTTTTCCTTCTGCTGAATATTTTGAATCATAAGAAAGGAGTTGAAAAAAATAAAACAAACAAAAACAAAAACAAATTTTATGTCAGCAACTATATTGGGTTGCCGAGAAAAAACAATTTGAATTTGCTTTATCCGAAAATAAAATGTCTAATAATATTTATTTTAAAAATAAAAAGTTTATTGAAAATTTCTATAAACTTTTAGAAAACAAAATAATTTCATAGAGTCACACAAAAAAATGAGGTGTGTCTTGTTTTTTACCAAAGACAAATTCAATTCATTTAATATTTAAAAATATTGAAAAAAAATAAATTGTGTAATGATCGTTTTGAAATTTTATTTGATTGATTCATTAGTGTTTAACGCCAACATTAGCAATTATTTCAAGAGTTTTTCTTGTGAATATAGTTACTAAGATAAACTACAAAAATATATTCACACGAGTATATTTATTTTAGTACGGACCAAAATCCCTTACAAGTTTCTCATACATAGTAATATAAATTATATTCAGATAGATACGAAATAGGTTCATCTACTCACCATTCTTAGTCTGGACGCGCTTAAACAAAAAGTACAAACAGACTTTGGTAAAGTGTCCATATTGCCCCGTAACATAGCTTGATGTTTTATACAAGGTTGGTCGATACAATCCGCGCCAACCATCAAAACAGTGTTTAAATGAGCTATGTAACTTGTAGCTAGTCTCAGTGTCTCAATTTTTGACAATTTTCGGTTTGCTGGTTCAGTAGGAATTAACGTCCGTAACGTTATAAAAGCAGAATTAACACTGTGAGTTCGATCCCTTTCTCGGGCATTAGCAGCATTTCTTGGTCTTGGATATTGATATCCGTCTAATTGTTGGTCTTGAAGTTCGTTATCGTCAGACGAATGTTGTGACTTTCGTTTTCTGGACGTCCCACTACATGTCCTTCCGGTTGATAGATCCTCATTGGATCCGTTACTATCACTAGCGTCAGAATATGTGTCCTCTTTTGACTTCTTATGATAAGGTTCTAATGATCTTTTCATAATTCTTCTTATATATAAAACTTCTGTTGTCTTCAGATTTATGATTCAGGAATATGGAAAAGAAATTCACTTAACGTGTGACTCGCGTCCCATGAAACCTCTACAGGGAAATTAATATTTAAATTCCATCTGTACAAAAACAGAAGAGGAATAACGTCAACAACGCGTGAACACTCTCCACAGATTCACATTGCGTAGAGTAGAAAATTCTATTGTTTCTGATTGTTGTTCCCCGCCGCTTTTAGTTATTATTCGACTATTTATTGACAAAAACACGTCGGTTGAGAGGAGCTTCAAAACTTATTAAATATAAAAATTATGCATATTCCAGCTTTAAACCATACGTAAAATACATTATTGTCTCCAATAGACTTTTACTTCAGATCGTTGATGAGCATGATGCGATGAAAAGGGGGCGTGTCCATCATTCTAATTTGTCTATGTCTGTCTATGCAGAAAGTAATTGCTTGTCAATTTTATGGGTACTTAAATCGCATTTCTAATATCACGGACATTCTGTACACTGATGAGCTTGAAGATAGGTCAATAGATGTTATTTGGGATATTTGAGACTAATTTCAGCCATGATTGATGGCATCTTTATTTATATATATCTGGAATGGCATTTGACAACTGTTGGGGGAGTTCGTAGTTCGGTACTGCACCTGACAATTTTTGGTGTTAGGACGTATTTAAGCACACCGGTTGATTGCATGCAAACAACAAACTAAGACCGTACAATTTTCTGAAATATGTAATTTATAATTTTTTATATTAGCCTAGTCGGTTCTTGAACAATGTTTCAGTGGGACGAATATTAACAACACACCAAGGGAAAATGAATTTGAAATCGTTTATTGATTGATTGATTGATGTCCAGCGAGTAGTATTTCAGCTATATTCAGGACAAGAACAAGTTCAATAATATATAAAAACTATATAGATATAAGGGAATAGAATGGGTCAATTGAGTCGACGACTTTCGACTGTCTCTGAAAAAGTATAGAGATTTGAGTAAGGACTAAAACATTTAGACTTTTGTAGTGGCTACTCTCCAAACACGTTACTCGCTATGGTCCACCGTCAGATTTACCGTAGTATACCCTGACAACCCACTCACCGAGAGCGCTCCCATACCCGCCATCCGGGGACGCTCTGTACAGCTGTTTGGGTTTGAGCCCAGGGAATCCTCACAAGTACCCATAAAATCGTTTAGGCATTCAGATTATTTGTTGCACATTTATCATGCAATGTCTGCCGTCATGTAAAAACCTTAAAAATTAGGTATATCTTTTATTGCTGTTTTTCATTGTTTAGTTATTGTTTCGGGGGGGTTTTTTGTAAGTAAAACACTAGATTTAAACATGCTTAAAAATTATTTCAGATCCTATTTATTCTCGTATTCATCTTGTTACTCGACAAAAGTTAAGTGCAATTCTTATTTCTTCCAATTTATTTGTTGAAATTATTTTATGGTGGAATTAAGAGGCTAGATATTTCTAGAATGCCTGGGAAACTACTGACTACTGTCTACAATTTCTTAAAAGGATACCAATAATTATATGACGAAACTGGGTGGAAAATTATATCTGATTGAATACAAAAACCATAAAATAGATCAAATGGCCCAGATGGTCAACCCCTACACTCCAACTTACTTGAAAATTTTACCGAACAGACAAAACGAATCACATAGTTATAATACACGTAACGCCCACAGCTTATACAAGAACAGTATTACAAATGTATATTCAAATGATTTTCTTTCTTCCGTCGTCCGTTAAACTGTGGAACTGTGTACCAGTGAGTGTAAAAAATCTTCACACCTTAAATTCATTACAACATTATTACTCATTTATGAAAACATTTTTTTTAAATATTAGTACCGGTACGCGTCTATGTCAAATATTACATACAAGACTCAGTGTGGCGCACGTTCATTAAGCGATGAACTGTAGTTGAAATATATTATTGAAAATCCTAACTGTTCTATTGAGTCAACAGTACATTTTCTTTTAAATTGTCATAAGGGACCGACCATTTAACTTGCAGGGGAGGGTTATGGTCTTTTGTTTCGTTCAGAATTTTTTCTCGGACAACACGAGAGTTAGAATTTTTTTTTTTTTTTGTCGCGCGAAGCGACAATTTTTTTTCCAGAATTTATCATTAGGTTATATGACAAAAACTCTGAATCACATTATTTTTTTTCCTCCACCAAAATCAGAATATTTTTTTTAGGAAAAAAACCATACATAAATGTGTTATATGAGGACATATCATATATACAGTATTACATGGCGAAATGATCATATATTATCAAAAACATTAAAACATACCAGCAATTTTCTTTATGAACAATGATAACCTTTTATAAACTTCTACATTACAAAAAGATAGGAGACCATTCATTTTAACAATACTAGGATAAGTAACATAATACCTAGGTAAATATATACGTCTCATGTTTACTAAATATTCATTACAACAAACAAATAACAAGTGGAACTCATCACCAATTGATTGTCCACACAAAGTACAAAACCTCTCATCTTTAGGAATATTATACCACCGCCCAGTTTCTATTGGAATTCGTAAATTTGACGCCCTTAATTTTGTCATCCAAATTCTAGTTTTCTCGTTTAATCTCACTAAATAATTTTCTAATCCAAAGTCTTTTTTGAGAGAGCCATAAAATTGTCCTCGAGATGAATTTTCAATGTCATTATACCATGAACTGACAAACTGATCGGCTAAAATTTGGTTAAGATATGTTTTATCACAATATCCAACCTAATCTATAAAGATATAACCTAAGCCAGCTCTATTTAATATAGATTCTACATAATTAATCCATTTGAAATTATTCTGACCCTGATTTTTTAAACATAACATCAACCTGTATAAGGAACTACTCAATTTTGTTTCGTTATTCACAAGTTTACACCAATATGAAATCATACGAAGTTTTACTCGAATTTCCAAAGGAAATCTACCTAATTCCCCAAAAACAATAAAATTTGGAGTAGTATTTCTAACTTTTAGAATTCGTTTACAAAATTTAAGATAAATCTGTTCTAATATTTTTACATTCTCATATCCCCAAACTTCAGAACCATATAAAAGTATTGGTTCAATCATAGAATCAAACAATTTTAATTGTAAGTCGACAGGTATGCTTTCATTCCTGATAGTCTTATAAATAAAATGTAAGGACCTTTGAGCCTGATCTACAAGTTTCTTTTTTGTATCAAAAAAGGTACCATTATATTTAAAAATAATACCTAGATATGAAAATTTTTCTACAACTTCTAACTGTTTATCTTGTAATATAAATGAATAATTAAGATTCTTATTTTTGCTAAAAACCATAACCTTTGTTTTGTTAATATTTACATCCAATTTCCACAAATCACAATACAACTGAAAAATATTTAGCGATTGTTGCATACCCTCCTTTGTTTCAGACATTAAAACAGTGTCATCAGCATATAATATGACAAATAATTCAAACAATATATGCAATTCATTATAAAACCGTTCTTTTAGCTTTTCTAAAGGAACGCCATCTAAAGTCTTAAATCATTTAGAAAAACTGAGAAAAAAAGAGATAAATAAATTTTCACCTTGTCTTACACCTGTAAGACAAGGGAAAAAAATCAGACTGACATTCTTTATACTTAACACAAGATTTAATACCCTGGTACATATTAAATATTACTTTAAAACACTTTCCTTTAATATTACTAAATTGAAGTTTTTTCCACAGGTCAGATCTACTGACCGTATCAAAAGCCTTCCGAAAGTCTATGAAGGTACAAAATAGTTTCTTTCCGAAAGAAAAATATAACTCTATGAGGACATGTAGTACAAAAATATTGTCTATTGTAGAGTATCCTTTACGGAAGCCCGCTTGATTTTCGTGTATAAGTGTGACCTCATTTGCAAAAAAAATTGAGTCTAGTGTTAACAATGGATGTAAACAATTTACCTAAGCAACTAATTAACGTTATAGCTCTAAAATTGTCTGGATCTGTTGGACATCCTTTGTTTTTATAAACTGGTATAATTATTCCAGTTGTCCAAGTTTCTGGTATAATACCTGTATCAAGAACAACATTAAGCAATTTGGTATAAATAGATACTAAAAACGGCGGAGAATTTAAAAAAAATTCATTAATTAATTTGTCACTACCCGGCGCTTTATTTTTCAAACCTTTTATTGCATCTAAAACCTCCTTTTCTGTAATTATGTCATTCAACATTTCGCTATACATAGGGTCATTACAGACTTCGTCAATATTGATATCACTCTCTTCCTCTTCACAAAAATTTAAATTCTTAAAATATTCAAAGAATGTATCAATATCAACAGGTGGGGTTTCTTTTTTAATACCAGAATATTTTTTCAAAGAGTTCCAGAATCCTTTCGTATCATTTTTTGACAGTGCTCTCAGTTCAGATGCACATTTTTCTTTATATTTTTGATAACTTGTATTTAAAGTCTTACGGTATTCTTTTGCTTTTATATTCATTGTATTTTTATTTGCACCTGATTTCACTCTATTATATGAGAGTCTTGCCATATTAAACTGATTTCGTTTTTCTTTACATAGTTTATCATACCACGGTTTCTGATCACAGTTCGGAGCAACATTCTTTATTTTAACCTTGCCCTGTAATTTCTGGGCAGTATCTAAAAGTACATGACCTAGGTCAGTAACTAGACCGTTCAACTGATCGGCTGTAATTGTGTTTTTATCAATATCACTTAATTGACCGTCAATGTGTTGTAGTGTGTCGCACATATGGACAAAATCGTCTGTTTTAAGGTAATCCCATCTAATGTGAGTATCTTGATTTTTCAATTTGTTATTGTCGTTGTGAATACTATTACACTTATTAGGTGTATTAAATAACAATGTAAAACTAAGTCTACAGTGGACATCTGAAAACATGGGGTTAAGGTCTTCAACTTTAAAATAACTAATGAAATCAAACATGCTAGGATGTACAATTAAATAGTCAACTAAACTAGAGTCTTTACATGTATTACGACCAATAGTTCCGAGATAAATATTTATTCTCCCTACAAATTCCCTTGGTATTGAATGCTGAAAACTTTACTTGTTGATGAAAACACCGTACTGTTTAATAATGTTTTAAACTTTTTAGTTCAATGAAAACGTTTTGTTTAAAATCCTTATTTATGTATTTATATTTGTGTATATTATTTCAATAATGTACTCATAATGTCTTTTTGTTCTTCTAAATTATGATTATCTTTTTTTCTATCTGAATATTTTTAGTGTGTGTAATATATTGGAAACGGATTGATATAAGCATTTATTAGCTTGTTTCTGAATCCTGTTGTCAATATAATGTATAATTATATTGTAATATTTTTGTTTAATTCTATTATTTGCATTATATTTTAACAATACAATCATAGGCTTACACTAACGTGGAAGAGTTGAAAATGCCGGTCGAAGTGCATGGCAGAACTCCGCTTTAAGTAACCATGACAATCGTGCGGCTTGTAAAAACTAATGATATGTCCACCCTTGCCGAAATTACTAATGTGTTTAACGAACATAGAGTTAGTCAAGTTTGTGAACGAACTGTTAGGAGAAATTATTCCAGGAAGGCTATGGTAGACGTGTTGCTAAAGAAGAAGTTCAGAATCTGAGAGGTTAACAAACGGAAGTGTAATGTGACGCAGACGTGAACGGAGAAAGACTGTGGGCAATTTCTGGAAATATGTTATATTCAGTGATGAATGTAAGGTAGTAATTAGAGCTGACCAAAGAGTGTATGTTTGGAGAAAAGTTGGTGATACTGGGACCCTCTTTGCATCAACCCACCAGTTAAAACAAAGCTGGGCGTTATGATATTGAGCTGTGTAACATACAAAGGCATTTGCACAGTGGTCATGGTAAATGGTAACATTAATGCTCAGACATATATTGAGATACTAGACAATAATGTATAGCCAGTTGTTGTACGCCATGCCCCTGCAAATAATTATGTCTTTCAAGACGACAATGCACCAGTGCATCGGACTAGGATAGTACAGGAGTTCATTGGTGAAAACTAAATAGTGCATATGGATTCGCCTGCTCAACGTTTGAACCTAAATGTTATCAACATTGTTTGGTTAAAACTGAAGCGTAACTTGCAAAATCAAGTCCAACATTTTACTAATATTGATCTGCTCATGGCTTCCATAAAAACACAATATACAATAAATCTTATAAAGGAACTTGATCATTCGATTCCCAGAAGGTTAGCTAGGGTAATAAAGGCTAAAGGATGTATTACCCCCGGTTTATAGTGGGGTTTGGGTTTTCTGTATAATGTTTTGTAGATACGGCTTCTAATTATCCCTTTGTTATCATCAAACCTCTCCTTAGGTCAGCCAGTTTGTATTTTGAGCATTTTGAATTTACCAATACCTTTGTCCGAAGACTGTATATAGATTTGTACATGCGAATGTGATATTATATACCATATCTAGAGCCTGGATAACATTTACTATTCATGGCGAGGATAAGCTTATATGTTATGTACAATGTAGGTAAATAAGTGGGAATGGGATTGATGTACATTTTGGGGAACACAGGAGAAAAGAGGATATAATGGAATTAGTCGGAAATTTGTGCCTTGCAACAGACCAACAACTATCAATCTTAACAGGAATTTCCTTCTGCTACAAGTAGAATTTTACTCTCAAGAGGAGTAACACGTGTTTAGAACACGGTACTTATTTACGCATGTTTTGAAGGAAGGTGTGCATTTTATTGATAGACCATGGTTTATGGTCAATAAAATGGGAGAAGCCGTCATGGCCGTGATCGTATGCTAGTTGGATTCACAACTACCCATGCAATCAGTGCCTATCACCACTGATGTTGTGATTTCGAATCTCGATCAGGGCTAGGTGCACAACATTTTGTGATAAAGTTTGTCAGTGATTTGCGACAGGTCGGTGGTTTTCTCCGGATCTTCCGGTTTTCTCCACCAATAAAACTGACCGCCACGATAAAACTGAAATATTGTTGAAAGTGGCGTTAAACACCATCAAACAAACAAACAAACAATCAATAAAATGAGAAATATAACACACCATCAGAACAGTCCAATCGAAATATCACCGAAACAGAAGCAACATCGATACCCGTGACACACATATACATTATATAATATAATTAGAAATTATATTTTTCGGCACATCTCTAACATCTGTCATAATTGTAATGGTGTAAGTAAAAATTCTAAATTGATATTACTCCTGGTAAAAGAAACCTTTTCTTTTATGGAAACATTAGGTTCATTTATTGGCAGGTGCTTTAATATTATATATTAGACGGTCCGAAATATAGATATGATACATTCAATGCACATAACATTGTACTTTTATTGCATTCTTTAATTTAAACGTATTTTATTCAGAAAAGTACTGAAAAGGATTGGACAACAGGACAAGCCTATATATATATCCTCTCCTTACTATTGCATACGATTGATACTGGCTCTGATTCTAACTGTGGCTCATTGTTAATTTGTTCTCTCACTAGAGTTGGATTGTTTATTGTGTTTTGTGTCAGATTATTGCAATCATTGTATCTGATTTGGGCGCTGTTATTTGGGAAATAAAATTATTCTTATTCTCTACATGACCGCGCACCATTAGAATGATCTGGTAGAGTTAACTCAAAAATGTGGCAGAGTTGAACTAGTTTTATGGACCCAATGCTCCTCTCGTAGTTATAAAAGCTTGAAGATACCAAAGTGGTAATCAGAAGCCGTAAATCTAAAATACCAAAGGGGTAATCAGAAGCCATAAATCTAAGATACCAAAGTGGTAATCAGAAGCCGTAAATCTAAGATACCAAAGGGGTAATCAGAAGCCGTAAATCTAAGATACCAAAGGGCTAATCAGAAGCCATATATCTAAGATACCAAAGTGGTAATCAGAAGCCGTAAATTTAAGATACCAAAGAGATAATCAGAAGCCGTAAATCTAAGATACCAAAGTGGTAATCAGAAGCCGTAAATCTAAGATACCAAAGGGGTAATCAGAAGCCGTAAATTGAAGGACAGACAACACAATCATACAAAGAAAAAGGATAAAAGTGAAATGATGCAAATGTTTTCCATATGTGAACTTAATGCCGATCCTTACCTAAAGGAGTATTTGTGAGCAGTGTTGCTGTATGGAACACAGAATCTTGATTTGAGCCGTATACATATTATATTTATTCTCCGTAATGCAGAGGTTGCCATATGTATGATATTTCTAAATAAAGAGCCGATGTACTCCTTACACGATAGACACACTATGTAGATTTAAAGCGTTCAGCGCATTGTAGCCGCTACAAAAGTCTAAATGTTTCGTCCTTGCCGAACCCTCCCTATCTTTTCAATGGCAGTCAAAAGTCGCTGGCCTTTATTTCTATATAGTTTTTATATATTCTTGAACTTTGTATTCTCGTCCTAAATAATGCTAAACTACAGCTCGCTGGACATTGAGCAATAATCAATCAACCAATCTGAATATACAAGAGTTATTCGCCACTGGACGTTAAACAATCAACAATCATTCAATCCATAAACTGACATTGTCCCTATTCTATGTCAGTCAAACTTACAGGTCTGTTATCCAATTTACCTAGCTTAATTTAATTCTTCATTTATTAAACGAGGATTACTAACAGCCAGCAACTACAAGTAGATCTCCTCAACTTATACAGAATGTATACAATAATGATAATAATAAGCTTTAAACATAATATACTGATGTTGTGAGTTCGAATCTCGATCAGGGCGAGGTGTACAACATTATGTGATAAAGTTTGTCAGTGACTTCCGAGAGGTTGGTGGTTTTCTCCGGGTCCTCCGGTTTCCTCCACCAATAAAACTTACCGCTACGATATAACTGAAATATTGTTGAAAGTGGCGTTAAACACCATCAAACAAACAAACAACTTAAGCATAATGAAATAACATAAGACGACAATATATACAGGAGATTTTATCTACAATGTAAAACTTAACAAAGACAAACAAAGTGTGAGGTTGTATCAAGTCAAGTATGAAACAAGAATACAGACTGAGATATTACTTTTCCTGTTGTAATGCTTAAAACAAGAAAACCTGTAGAATGCATTGATCTTCATTACGTTGTGATTCTTAACACAGCAGTAAGATATGTATCATATTGTGTGGCCTGGTGTGAGTACTGAATTGTGATAGAACAAAAAGTACCACACTGTCGGAACATTTCCAAATTCCAGTAGAATAATCACAGAAAGAGGCAAGACCACTATTCATGACAACCGCTCACTTTCCTGGTTTGGTACAGTCGCTTCAATAAAAAGTGGCGGGGTCAAACCAGTGATATGAGAACTTAACAATAATATACTAGAAAGATATTTGTTGTTTTACATTATTATAGCGTTAGAACTAAATACTTTACTAGTATTATATTTAATACATATTTCCATTAAATATATTTTGAATCATGCAGCTTATATCTACCATGCAGGCTGGTTGAAAGGAAAAATGGTTCGTGTACGTCATATCTTATTTTTTTCATATTTTGTATCATTTCCAGATTTTCTATATTTTATTTATTTTAAATTTATAGGTTCTTTCCACTGTAACGGTTGGCACAGATGCGTAAAATATGATGTATATTGATAAATATTTTGGCGTTATGAGCCTCATTATCTTAGAGTTTGTCATATTTTGCCCAGCTTGTTTGATGATCCGTTCTCTCCAAGGTTTCTGTGATGGAGAATCCAGATTGTTGATGAGTATTTCAGGTGAGTGTTATAAAATATTATACCATTTCTTTCTATTTTGATTTTTATTGAATTAACATACACAACTTAGTCTACCGGAGTGCCTCCGACAAAAGGGTAAAATTGATTATTTACCGATCATAACTTTACGTTTGTGATTTAATTTTTTTGTTGCTAAGCACATCATGAGAAAAAAGACGCATATTTCATAAGGAAAACTGAAAATAAAAATAATAAAAAACTAGAAATTTCTAAAGGTATAATGTCATTGATTTTGATGATTTCTTTTGTCCAGATATTTTTTACAAGGAGTAAAATTAAAGACATAAATTATCGAGTCTTAAAGTAAGAAAGTTAATGCATTCTATTTTATTTCCATGCAAACACATCTCGAACATAAATGCCTGTTTGTTCGGCAAAAATGGCTGCCGATGGAAAACCTGCACGCGATCGTACAGGTATTTCAGCTGATTCTGCTAGAAATAGAAACAGGAAAGGCGCTTTGGCGAATTATAATAAAACAATAATTAACATAGGCCACCAATATGACCGTTGGGTGGAATTGAAGGAAGCGTTGAGAGTTCAAACTCATGTTGAAGTGTAAACATCGGGGTCATTGTGCATGTAGTTCGGAAATTGGGATATGCATAATTAATGATGCTGGGAGACAAACTGCACACACACAAAAAACAGCGAAAATACACTTTTATAATCATGTTTTGAAGCTGAATATTATCTTTCACCGCAAAGAAAACTTTATTTTTTTTCTTACCAAACTCAACGACATTATACCTTTAATTTCTAATACTCTGGTTATTGTTGACGGTGCCCAAGGCTCAACCCAGAGACCTGCTAAGCCTGTCCCAGGTGGTTGATAGTGGATGGGAGACTGTCATGTTATCATGCAGAAAACCTGACCGCGGACCATAGTGTGTGCCAAGCTTGGAAAATGCACCACTCATTGCAAATAAAAGACACCTGTTTGTATATTACGAAAAAAGAGGTAAACGCAATTTCTCAATTATAAAAAAAATAGCAGTATAACAGTGGTGGTTGACACTTCCGACCATTATCGTGTGATTTATTATCACAATTAAAGCACAATTCACAATATTATAAGCACAGGTTGCACAGTGATGAATCTACGAATGATTATTTTCATTGCCATCCGAAGAGTGGCTCTCTCCAAACACGATCCCCTCTTTTTACCTCGCATACATATGTGTACAAACTGTGCTCCTCTTCTCGCTGACCTGATCCTTTTATCGTATGAGGCAGACTTAATACAGAGGCTTCTCAATGAAAAAGGAAAAGAAGCTAGCCGGATCCTTTAATTTCACGTTCCGCTCTATAGATGATGTCCTTTCACTAAATTAGTCTAGGTTTGGTGATTTTGTTGACTGCATCTATCCCATTGAGCTTGAAATAAAGGATAACACAGATACAGATGGGTCTGCTTCATACCTTGGCATATAAGATTTATATTTGCTGCTCCTCCGCTAAGCACACAACATTAATGAGTAAGATCAAAGACTGAATTGTGCGGAATCACGATAATTTGTCCTTTCCTCATTCATAACTTATCACCAGGACAAACAACGATCTGCTAAGCATACATATAAAACTAAAGATCTGGTAACACGAACCCCACTAAAAACCGTGTGACCTCAGGTGCTCCGGAAGGGTAAGCACTTCCTGCTCCACTAGTGGCACCCGTCGTGTTAATCTAGTTACAAACCCGGTGATAAGTTATGAATGAGGCAAGGACAGGGGAGTGTTTACGACAAGTGGAACATAGCCGTGGTCATTTGTGACACAGACATTCCATAGCGGTCAACCAAGTCATGGCGGCGACTGCAAAACTTTCGGAGTGATGACCTCAGCTTAACCAAGATGAACCATTGGTTCAGTAGCTTTCTTGTTAGCAGCAATCCTCTATCAAGGAAATCCTGATAGGAACCACAAGCTCTGGAATATCGTATCAACTGAGAGATATATAATCCATATACAGGTGCTGCTGGAATGTTGCTACATATAAATGGAAAGTAAAAATGGGAAAATTGAAATCATCTCTTTTGTCGTAAAGTTTCGTTCTTAACCGCCACTCACTGTCAATTTTGAGGTGTATGTCAAGGTATGAAGCAGACATATCTGTATCTGTGGTATCCTTTATTTCAAGTACAATGGGATAGATGAGATCAACGAAATCACCAAACCTAGAATTATTTAGTGAAAGCACACCATCTATATAGCAGATCGTGAAATTAAAGGATCGGGAGAGCTTTTAAACGGTGTGAATTAAAATAATCCAGAATATAGTAAGTTAGTGATGTGATTGTTGATAAACGCCAAATAAGCAATTTTTCAGCTATATCCTGGCGAGAACAAGTTACATTTAGATGAGATGAGGATACTGCCCACTTTGTACTAGACTAACACGCTGAGTCTTTGTACTAGACTAACACGCTGAGTCTTTGTACTAGACTAACACGCTGAGTCTTTGTACTAGACTAACACGCTGAGTCTTTGTACTAGACTAACACGCTGAGTCTTTGTACTAGACTAACACGCTGAGTCTTTGTACTAGACTAACACGCTGAGTCTTTGTACTAGACTAACACGCTGAGTCGTTGTACTAGACTAACACGCTGAATCGTTGTACTAGAATAACACGCTGAGTCTTTGTACTAGACTAACACGCTGAGTCTTTGTACTAGACTAACACGCTGAGTCTTTGTACTAGAATAACACGCTGAGTATTTGTACTAGACTAACACGCTGAGTCTTTGTACTAGACTAACACGCTGAGTCTTTGTACTAGACTAACACGCTGAGTCTTTGTACGAGACTAACACGCTGAGTCTGTGTACTAGACTAACTCACTGAGTCTTTGTACTAGACTAACACGCTGAGTCTTTGTACTAGACTAACACGCTGAGTCTTTGTACTAGAATAACACGCTGAGTCTTTGTACTAGAATAACACGCTAAATCTTTGTACTAGACTAACTCGCTGAGTCTTTGTACTAGTCTAACACGCTGAGTCTTTGTACCAGACTAACACGCTGAATCGTTGTACTAGACTAACACGCAAAGTCTTTGTACTAGAATACCACGCTGAGTATTTGTACTAGACTAACACGCTGAGTCTTTGTACTAGACTAACACGCTGAGTCTTTGTACTAGAATAACACGCTGAGTATTTGTACTAGACTAACTCACTGAGTCTTTGTACTAGAATAACACGCTGAGTATTTGTACTAGTCTAACTCACTGAGTCTTTGTACTAGACTAACTCGCTGAGTCTTTGTACTAGTCTAACTCGCTGAGTCTTTGTACTAGTCTAACTCGCTGAGTCTTTGTACTAGACTAACACGCTGAGGCTTTGTACTAGACTAACACGCTGAGTCTTTGTACTAGACTAACACGCTGAGTCTTTGTACTAGACTAACTCGCTGAGTCTTTGTACTAGACTAACACGCTGAGTCTTTGTACTAGACTAACACGCTGAGTCTTTGTACTAGAATAACACGCTAAATCTTTGTACTAGAATAACACGCTAAATCTTTGTACTAGACTAACTCGCTGAATCTTTGTACTAGTCTAACACACTGAGTCTTTGTACTAGTCTAACACGCTGAGTCTTTGTACTAGTTTAACTCGCTGAGTCTTTGTACTAGACTAACACGCTGAGTCTTTGTACTAGACTAACACGCTAAGTCTTTGTTCTAGACTAACACGCTGAGTCTTTGTACTAGAATAACACGCCGAGTCATTGTACTAGACTAACACGCTGATTTTTTTTAATAGTTTAACTCGCTGAGTCTTTGTACTAGACTAGCACGCTGAGTCTTTGTACTAGTCTAACACGCTGAGTCTTTGTACTAGACTAACTCGCTGAGTCTTTGTACTAGACTAACACGCTGAGTCTTTATACTAGAATAACACGCTGAGTCTTTGTACTAGTTTAACTCGCTGAGTCTTTGTACTAGACTAACACGCTGAGTCTTTGTACTAGACTAACACGCTGAATCTTTGTACTAGACTAACACGCCGAGTCATTGTACTAGACTAACTCGCTGAGTCTTTGTACTAGAATAACACGCTGAGTCTTTGTACTAGTTTAACTCGCTGAGTCTTTGTACTAGACTAACACGCTGAGTCTTTGTACTAGACTAACACGCTGAGTCTTTGTACTAGACTAACTCGCTAAGTCTTTGTACTAGAATAACACGCTGAGTCTTTGTACTAGACTGACACGCTTAGTCTTTGTACTAGACTAACACGCTAAGTCTTTGTACTAGAATAACACGCTGAGTCTTTGTACTAGACTAACACGCTGAGTCTTTGTACTAGACTAACACGCTGATTATTTGTACTAGACTAACTCACTGAATCTTTGTACTAGAATAACACGCTGAGTCATTGTACTAGACTAACACGCTGAGTCTTTGTACTAGTTTAACTCGCTGAGTCTTTGTGCTAGAATAACACGCTGAGTCTTTGTACTAGTTTACCTCGCTGAGTCTTTGTACTAGTCTAACACGCTGAGTCTTTGTACTAGACTAACTCGCTGAGTCTTTGTACTAGTCTAACACGCTGAATCTTTGTACTAGAATAACACGCTGAGTCTTTGTACTAGACTAACACGCTGAGTCTTTGTACTAGTTTAACTCGCTGAGTCTTTGTACTAGACTAACACGCTGAGTCTTTGTACTAGAATAACACGCTGAGTCTTTGTACTAGTCTAACACGCTGAGTCTTTGTACTAGACTAACTCGCTGAGTCTTTGTACTAGACTAACTCGCTGAGTCTTTGTACTAGACTAACACGCTGAATCTTTGTACTAGATCAACTCGCTGAGTTGGATTGTTATCATACTTAATTTCTTAAACAAATCTGTGCTTACATATGTCGCTCTACTCGGACACATTATGGGGATTCCGCGCAATCCTGTGTTTAATCTTACTCATTCATGGTGTGTACTTAGCAGAGAAGCAGCAAATGCCAATTTTATAATGTTTAGTTCGGCCTGATCGGGGCTAGAACCCACAATCTACGAACCCACAATCTACGAACTGCACTCAAGGCGAACACGCTAACCATTAAACATAATAGCACGGTACCGTAGAGGAAAACTGTGATTTTGAATCTGTGAACAATATGAATATGTAGTTCTACATGCATCCGTTTTGTACCATTTGAACCGATTTATATCTACAATGTATGTTATGGGTGATCTGAACACGTGGTTTTGCTATGATTGTAAGTTGTATTCACGGTTGTTTTGTCTTTATCTTGCGCATATTTGCAAAATAAATAAATGATAATGTATATCTTTACATTCTACATGCGCTAATGACTACAACATAAAAATAAACAATGTATACACTTATTATACAACAACTACAATTATATCTATAATAAATCTTTTTACATGTTCTATCTTATATTCAGAGCAGAAACAGTTTATTGAATGATAAATGATCAGCTTATTATTATTTCATCCACAACATCACACGTTTGTTCTTATATACATGGAATCTGAACATTCGTGTAGTGAAAAAAGGATACATCATGGATGTAGATGAACATGAGACTATCCAACTTTACACTTGGACACAAATAAAAGTAAAGGAATAACGCTTTTATTATTTGTTCGACATTTCACATTCACATTATGAACTTGACTTAAAACGAGGATGAAACGGCAACTAGCCTGATGATAGCGGTACTCATTGTTTGGTTATACCCTCCGTCATGTTCACCTTCGTGACTATTGTAGCAATGTAAATAGAATCCTTTTAATAAGTTATCAATTTATTCATTATATGCACTTCTACTGTAATAGTGTTAAAACTGATATACAATCACATTTACTAACCCGTCATCAAGCCTATATTTCGTCATACAATCACATTTACTAACCTGTCATCAAGCCTATATTTCGTCATACCATCACATTTAATAACCCGTCATCAAGCCTATATTTCGTCATACAATCACATTTACTAACCTGTCATAAAGCCTATATTACGTCATACAATCACATTTACTAACCCGTCATCAAGCCTATATTTCGTCATATAATCACATTTACTAGCCCGTCATAAAGCCTATATTTTGTCATACAATCACATTTACTAACCCGTCATAAAGCCTATATTTCGTCATGCAATCACATTTACTAACCTGTCATAAAGCCTATATTACGTCATACAATCACATTTACTAACCCGTCATCAAGCCTATATTTCGTCATATAATCACATTTACTAGCCCGTCATAAAGCCTATATTTTGTCATACAATCACATTTACTAACCCGTCATAAAGCCTATATTTCGTCATGCAATCACATTTACTAACCTGTCATCAAGCCTATATTTCGTCATACAATCACATTTACTAACCCGTCATCAAGCCTATATTTCGTCATACAATCACATTTACTAACCCGTCATCAAGCCTATATTTCGTCATACAATCACATTTACTAACCCGTCATCAAGCCTATATTTCGTCATACAATCACATTTACTAACCCGTCATAAAGCCTATATTTCGTGACTTTGTATTAAAGTGCCAGTACCAATTCAGGAAAGTCAGGGGTCGATTTTACCTCTGTTTTAACGATTGTTCTATTAACTGTTAGAACTGTTCCGACATTGTAGTATTTTTGGGTTTTTTCATTTTCTCTCCTAACCATATTAAATGTCCAGTTTCGTCCTCTATATAGGCCACACGTACCCATGATATGCTTTCGTACAGACAGTTCTAGTTACACGTTTTTTAAATGTTATTTTTAAAGAACATTTGACAAAAGTCCAAACAACAAAAGGGAAAGAGTTATTATTAATAGTTTGTTGTTTAACTCACAGCGGAATATATGTCTTGCACATTCAGGACAACAAAATCTTCAAGTATAATATATATATATTATATAAATATTACATAGGATTGAGAGAGGAAGAAGACAACCTGGATACGACTTCTTCTGATTGTCATATTGTAAAGCATGGCGAGTTGGATAGGGCGAAAAAAGCAGCTACAATGCCAAATACTTTTTGTCTCGAAATATGCAAAAGTGGTCTTCAACGAGCCAGGAGTGTGGCATTCTGCAAACATGACACCAACTACGGTTTACGGTCATGTATTCTGTATCATAACCTGACATCGACGTGTAGGGTCGTTTATGGGATTAGCCCTCTGATCCGTCGCCAGTGGTTTATTATACAAATACATGTATGTACAATGCAGATTTGATAATACACAGTGTTTAAAGAACATTTACGACATAATATATGTATAATAAACATATATAAATCAATACAATGTTATTATTTACTTTAGATAGTATTCGGAATTACAAACTAAAACGATGCTAGAATATAATTACTAAATTGTTTTTTAATTATAACTGAACTTGTCTGTACATGTATTCATAACATAGATATCTATATTAGTCCTCACGACCGACGCGTTTTTGAAATAACCTTCATCAGGTTCGCCCATAAAATCAAAAATTAAAATGCCAAATGATTTAAAAGTTTCGATGTTCACATCATATGAATGCAATGATTGTATATTTTTAATAATTGCATCAACCACATAAAGCAAGATATATTACGCTAATGCACATTAAATTACAAACAATGACAGAAATTGATGAACATATATATCTTAACATAGGACAGAAATGAAATCTCAACTCTCTCCTGTTGTTAACTAGATAACTAATAGCCAAACAATTTCGTGAGCACCTGTGTTCACCCTCTCGCCCTCTGTTGTTGGTGAGCACCTGTGTTCACCCTCTCGCCCTCTGTTGTTGGTGAGCACCTGTGTTCACCCTCTCGCCCTCTGTTGTTGGTGAGCACCTGTGTTCACCCTCTCGCCCTCTGTTGTTGGTGAGCACCTGTGTTCACCCTCTCGCCCTCCGTTGTTGGTGAGCACCTGTGTTCACCCTCTCGCCATCTGTTGTTGGTGAGCACCTGTGTTCACCCTCTCGCCCTCTGTTGTTGGTGAGCACCTGTGTTCACCCTCTCGCCCTCTGTTGTTGGTGAGCACCTGTGTTCACCCTCTCGCCCTCTGTTGTTGGTGAGCACCTGTGTTCACCCTCTCGCCCTCTGTTGTTGGTGAGCACCTGTGTTCACCCTCTCGCCCTCTGTTGTTGGTGAGCACCTGTGTTCACCCTCTCGCCCTCTGTTGTTGGTGAGCACCTGTGTTCACCCTCTCGCCCTCTGTTGTTGGTGAGCACCTGTGTTCACCCTCTCGCCCTCTGTTGTTGGTGAGCACCTGTGTTCACCCTCTCGCCCTCTGTTGTTGGTGAGCACCTGTGTTCACCCTCTCGCCCTCTGTTGTTGGTGAGCACCTGTGTTCACCCTCTCGCCCTCTGTTGTTGGTGAGCACCTGTGTTCACCCTCTCGCCATCTGTTGTTGGTGGGTTCCGTGTTGCTCAACTTTTTACTTTTCTGTGTTGTAATTTTTTTTATTGTCTTTGTCCTGTGTCTTGTGTGCCGAATGTTGTCAGTGTCTTTGGATTGTCCATTCTTCATTGCACATTCGATTTTCTCTAAGGCTTATAAACAATACAACTTGAAAACGCTTACACTGACGAATATTTACAGTTTCTTAGTTGATAGAATGTATAACATTTGACGGGGGGTATACTTGGAGCATGAGATGCTGATATTTTCTTAGTACATTGAGTTCGTGCTGTCCAATATTGTTATATGCTTTTTATTTATCAATTGATCTCTCACGTGTATTGTTTTGTAAATCCGGAGTGTAAATAAATGTTAGAGAAAACCGAAGGGGGGATCAAGAATTGACAATCCAGAGAAACTGGCAACATTGGGTACTTAAAACACAGGCTGAAGACAAACAAAACAAAAAACACAACATGGTTAGGATGCTCTGTTGTCCTTTTTTAATATCATTTCACTAAGAGAGCCCATAAAACTATTTAACCCGCCATCATTTATTATAAATTGCCGGCGCCAAGACAGAAAGGTGAGCAGTCATACATATGTGTGGTGGGGGTATCAATTTTCCCCTTTTCTATGATTTACCGAATGGATTTTAGAACTGTCCCGACAGTGTGGTATTTGTTGTTTTTAATTTTTTTTAAATTTTATTATTTTCCTTAATTGTTATTACTTTGTATGTCTTTTGAAATTCTCCCATATAGTAAAAGAATAGATAACCATTAAGGGGACGATACTATAAAATTCCTAGACATTTAAGACTTTATGAAAAATGTGGAGTAGTGGATGACGAGGCACATTTCTTTTTATATTGTACAATTAATGACAGATTAAGAACAGCTTTTCTCGATGACCTTCTATATCTGTCTAGAATTAATACATTAAATGATATTGACAAAATTAAAAATATTCTTAATTCTACTTCTTCACAACAAGTGAAATCCTTGGGCTCCTTTAATTTATTAAACGGGTTTTGGAACTGAGGACAGGGGGCACTTGATTACATTTATTATATTGTGAAACAGCCTTCTTGTTTGTTTGTGTATGATAATTGTTATTTGTGTATGTGTTTCGTCCATTTATTTGTTTGTTTGTAGCCTTTGACCCTATATTGGGTGTAAGTTGTGCTAATAAAGAATAATAATTATTAAGAAGCAAATAGGTGTTTCAAACACATTTTCTGTAAATTTTGTGTTTACAATATTTATTTGAATTAAAATGCGTTCATAAAATGTTAGTATATATAAAGTGAATCCTTCTTATTACGAAGAAATAAATGTGAAACTGCATTTTTAATATGTTTATCTCCTTCCGCATACCTGCTCCGGAAGACTTTAATAATTTGGTGTTTCCTTATTTTGACTATGAGCGTACCTGATAATGGACATTCAAGAAACGTGCACTAAATTAAATGTCTACGTTTTTATTATTAAATTACTTTACATCATTTCTGTTAACTACCATAATATTAAAAAAGAAAAGAAAATCAACAGTAGTAATAGAGGTTCTCACAGTCAATCAATCAAACACCATTCTACCTTCTGATTGGTCACTTTCAACCAAGACCACGCCCCCCCCCCCCCCCCCCACGTGCACACAAAGGAATCTCGAAACCGTGACGACCCTCATCATGTTACATCTCACTGGCATGACCACTATATACATGGTCATGTTGACTCAACAAATGGGGGTTATAATCATATAAATCAAAAAACTGTCCTACCCTCCGATTGGTCACTTTCAACGAAGTCCAGGCCCCCAACAACGTGTACATAATACAATCACGAAACCATTACGAATCCCTCCTTAATGTTACGACATATTCAACGAAGCGTGAAACCACAAATATGTAATACGCTGTATTGCCCCAATATCGTATTACAACTACCGGAAGCGTCACGACCATATTTGGAATTTCACAATTATAACCCCTACATTAAATTATAAGGACTTCCGGTGGCACGGACGTTTGCAAAGTACGCAGGTTCACATTGAATTTTGCCAACGTTTTTTTTTTATTGAGTGAGAACCCCTATTACTACTACCAAGTTACATCGACACCTTCCGATAAATTTTGTTTTCTAGAAGAATAGAATTGTCACGATTTTATGGATTTGTTTTTGGCTCTTGATTGTATTATTTGATCTCTCATTACTTTTATTTTTATTTATTCCCGCCATCATCCAATGGAAAGCATCCTGTATGTATTATCTGAATATAATTCACTGCTATTATAACTTCCAAACAACATCATGTACATTCATAGCACTAATTATAGGAAGGGAGACAACAAATATACAATAAAATACAGAAATCATTGTTCGAGTTGTCTTTCTTTAATCGTAGTGATTAAAGATGTTGAAAAATAATTGTGGTATTTTTTGTTGTTGTTGATATAATATATGAAATGACATTAAACTAAAATGAACAGGTGAAACACAAACGATGAGTAAATAAGTAGCTTGATGTATATGTCTTTGCTATCAATCAATCCATTGAATAATAGGCTTGAAAATAGGATATATATACATATGGAAAATTATTGTAAGGTATATCCATCCGAGCCATAGATAGTCTTGCCATGGATTTGCTCTAGGTTTGGATATTTCTGTGTTTGTTATTTAATGTTTGCATTTACTTAGTTTTATATCGAGCACTACTAAAAGCACAAAGCTTGTCATACGATAAAACAAAATCATAATAAAAATAATGTATAGTAATGTGAATTTATGATAATTTGTATAAATATTTTTAAAACATAAATGAGATCATTATATACCACACACTAGTTTATTTAATTACAAGTCGTATTTAGTTAGCAACATTACCAGAAAAGAGTATATATTAAATTAAGTACGTACGACGCGTTTCTGTGATTACATTCGTTAGGTATACTAGAATACAAAAAACAGAATGGCCAAAATCTGCTAGAGTTAACATTGCCTAAGGAAGATGAACCTTAGTTTTACAAATAATTGCATTATCTATGAAATGTAAATATGAATGGTAAATATACATCTTATAAGAAGAGTTTGAAAATACCAAAGGGGCAATCATAATCCGTATATCGAAGAAGGACAGACAACACAATGGCCAAAAGAAAAAGTACAAAAGGACAAACAACGATCCACAAAACATACATATAAAACTAAAGATCAAGTAACACGAACCCCACTAAAAACCGGGGGTGAACTCAGGTGCTCCGTAAGGGTAAGCACTTCCTGCTCCACTAGTGACAACCGTCGTGTTAATCTAATTATAAACCAAGTAATAAGTCGTGAATAAGGAAAGGACCGGGTTTACGTGTTTACGACAAGTGGAACATATCCGTGGTCATTTGTGACACCGATATTCCATAACGGTCAACCAAGTCATGGTGGCGACCGTAAAATTTTCGAAGTGATGACTTTAACTTCACCAAAAAGAACCCTTGGTTCAGTAGCTTCCTTGTTAGCAGCCACCCTCTATCAAGGAAATTCTGATAGGAACCACAAGCTCTGGAATATCATATCATCAGAGATATATATACTCCATATGCAGGTGCTGCTGGAATGGTGCTATATATAAATGGAAAGTTCACAATGGGAAAATTGTCGTAAAGTTTCGTTCTTAACCGACCCTCACTGTCGATTTCGAGGTGTAGGTCAAGGTATGAAGCAGACCTATCTGTATCTGTGGTATCCTTTATTTTAAGCTCAATGGGATAGATGCGATCAACAAAATCACCAAACCTAGAATTAGTTAGTGAAAGGACATCATCTATATAGCGGAACGCGAAATTAAAGGATCGGGCTAGCTTCTTTTCGTTTTTCTTGAGAAGCCCCTGTATGAAGTCTGCCTCATACGAATACAGGAACAAGTCGGAGAGAAGATGATCACAGTTTGTAGCCATAAGTATGCCGACTGTCTGTTGAAAAACACGTCCACCAAACATAACAAATATGCTGTCAATCAAAAACTCGAGTATATTGAAGATAAACCTTGTCTGTACCGAAACACTTACCACTGGACGGATGATACGCTCGTGGACTAATAGTCCACCAATAGAAGTATCTACCAAATGATTGTAATATAAAGGTAGATATCTAATTTCGTACGCACAGCGTGTTTCTGCAATAAACGTCATCAGGAAAGTTACCTATGACCAATGGAGAAAACATTAGTTTTAGTAATAATTGCAAGTTTGACATATCATATAAGTCCTTTTTTCCGGGTACTCCGGTTTCCTCCAGCAATAAAACTGACCTCCACGATGTAACTGACATATTGTTGTAATTAGTGTTAAACACCATAATCCTACACCCCTTCTTTCATTTACGGTTTCTAATTACCTCTTTTGAATCTTCAACATTTCATTGACGAATAGTTATTTGATACACATGTAGGGTCGGAAAATGTTGTCTTCCAATGGGGTACCATTCATTAAGATCTTGCTGCAATATGTTTTCTAATGGAATGGACATAACCCTAATAATGATACGAATTTATTAAACAAGATATAATCAAGATTTGTTGTAGGTTTCAAGCTGTAATGCAGTCCCATTATGTTTCTGTGTAAATAGGTGTGGGACATTTACAATACGAAATGTACTTTGCCGACACAAGTCGTGTTAATTATCTAGTGATTGCTGTAGGATAAGAAGATTAAACACTTCGTATTTGTAATTTCTATTCATTATGATGTAAAATATGACGCCATACTCATTAACTTAGTTGTAAATGATTCTGTACTTTAATGTCTTTCTGTCTTCAATTTGGGTTTTTATGTGCAATAAAAATGAAATAAATATTAAATATTTGAATAGACTTTTACAACTATAATCTTTAAGGTGATTTTAACGTACATGTAGCTGAAACTTAAAGAAGGAGGCACGTGGCTATTTTATTGCGGTCCAAGAACAACCTCATAAAAAAATTATAAATAGCATTTTTAATTCATTCAATTTTGTAATTAGATAATTATCTAATTGCCTTATCTGGTCACTTAAAGTCAAAACAGATTCAAACGGATTGTAATGGATGACAGCTTCCTCTTGACATGTGTCAAGGAACTTGTAAACGGACCAAATCATCCGTGAATACTGAAGAACTAAAAATGCATCCATCCATGAAATGTTTTACTCGCTCGTGCAAATCTTAATTCATTTCCTATTTAAAAGCATATGAAAGAAATTTAAGGAAAATATTAATATTGTGGTTTATCATCAATTTGTCAAGTGACGGGTTAAATAGGTCCACTACTACTGTGACACAGATTCTCTATACAGGCCTAAGTGGCTCAACCAATTAACATTTAGGGGGTACTATGGTTTTTGTTTCCCACAAAACCAATACAGATTATTCCATTTTGTGGACATCACAAAATCGGTACAATGTATTTTCCAAAAGGTCTCGTTGAAAACTGTCAGATTATTTATTGTTTGCATCCTTCAGGTCAATTGATGTTTTTCTATAATGTTCAATTAACCTATCCTCATTAGGCAACCTATCTTGAAGTCCTGATTTCCAACGTTGTGAGTTCGAATCCCGTTCAGGAAAGATGTGCTAGATACAATATTATGTTATAAAGTTTGCGACAGGTCTGTGGTTTTCTCCGGGTACTCCGGTTTCCTCCACCAATAAAACTGACCGCCACTATGTAACTGAAATATTGTTGAAAAGTGGCGTTAAGTAAAATAAACCAACCAACTCTATAAAATTGGACAATATAATTTGTTATAATGTTCAATTAACCTATCCTGATTAGGAAACATGTCTTTAAGTCCTGATTTTCCAACGTCTGCCAAATAGACAGCGATCCACAAGTATATATCTGTTGCTTACATCTACGATGTACACCATGCAATTTCTGAAGCATGGACGTATGATTCACCGCTCGGTTCATTATACCTGTCAAGAACTTCCCCCACCAAATAAGTGAGTGAGTGATTATGGTTTAACGCCAACTCAGCAATTTTAAGCTATGTCATGACGAGAATAAGTTAATTTTCAATGAGATGATGATGAGGTCTGCTTTGTACTAGAACAACACTCTTCGTTGGATTTTTATAGTGCTAGCTCATTGAAACAACAGTTTAGACATGTCGATTCTAACATGTCGATTCTAATCCATCCAGTCTTTGCTCTTTTTTTCTTAATGCTGTGTGCGTTGCGGAGAAGCTACACATACCAATTTTATAATCTTTGGTTTGACCCGATCGGGTTCGAACCCACGATCTACCACACTAGAGGCGATCACGCCAAGTAAGTCTGGTAGCCAAAATGGAGTTGAAAAGAATCTGAGTGATGAAAAAATACCAATATCCCTAACCTTCAACCCGTATGAAAGAGAGACTATAGACTTTCTGTGCAAGACGAGATAATCCCCAATTAGAAAATCAATGTCAACACTGTTTATTATTAATTCTGGAACGCAATTACCAACACATGACTAGAATTCCATTTACGTGAGATATCTTATCACTATCAGTGTATCGAATATAATACAGTGGAACCTGCTTAATCCGACACACCAAGGGACCAGGGAAATGTGTCGAAATACTCATGTTTTATTTTAGTTAACAAAAATGAATGCTTTGGTACCATGCATTTTTGTCGAATGTCACAGGATGTGGGAAAACTCACGTGTCAGATTGCACAAGTTCCACTGTATATGTATAATGATAATTGACGGCCTTCAGTTTAACATAAAGTGACAAAGCATCACCTCCGTTAATGAAGCTATATTTTTACATAGTGATTTTGGTCGAGTTGACTAAATGGTTCATCATTATGCTAAGCGAATTGGCACTGCAGAGTACCAACCATGTGGGTTCGAATCCTGCTGTCAGTTTAAAAATATAACACTGTTTGGTTGAATATTTAGACGTATGCATAAAATATTTAATATATGTATGATCTAAATAGACAAATAGTCAGTAGATTTTGGACTGTGAAAAGACAAAACAATCTGTTTATTAAAAAGTAACAGTTTCGTGTTAAACATCTCTTATTCTTATCTATGTGAGAAGCCCATTAATAGTACAAATAGAGGTAAGTGGAGCGTATCGTTCGTTCTCATTAAACCGCTTATATCTAAGCTAATCGTCCAACCACGAGTACAAAATGGGCTCTAAATAAAAAAGAACAACCTTTTTTTACAATATTATCTTAAAGTTGCAGTTATTAACATATCAGTTACGTGGTTTTTTTTTAAAGAATAGAAGTATTCTTTCTAAAAGTAAATAAATATGTTTGAGTGTAGCATCGGTTTTTTTAAACAAAAACAATACTGACTGTATTGAATGTTTTTTTAAAAGAAATAATATTATACATATGACAACTTGTGTGTCACGAAGATTAAATATATCATGCATGATGTTCGTCGGGTTTTGGCATTTGACTAACACGTGGAAAGTACTTGGATGACAGCATCATTTCACTAAGAGGACAGGCTTGGGCCCATAAAACTAGATTAACCTCGCCACTTTTTATTGAGGTGCCTGCACCAAGCCAGGAAAGTGAGCGGTCATGTATTTGTGTTTTAGGCGATTTTGCTTCTTTCTTCGATTTTAATATTGATTTTGTAATTGTTGTATTTTTTGTTTTTTATTTTATTAAACAGATTTTAAATTTGAAATGCAATGAGTTGTAATTTGAGGTTATGAAAAAAACCAAAAACATTTGATATCAATATACAGGGGTTTTGAAGGTTCACTACTTAAACATTATTTCAGTAGCGATTTTACACATAGCACACGTTTGTCTGAAAATGTCTACATTCTGAGTTTTTACGGGAATGTATAAATATGGAGGATTTTGTGTAATTCTATAAATGTACATATATGATGCCGTTCTTATCCCTGTTGTATAAAATGAAAATCCAAAAATTCAATAAACGGTACTAACCTAATTTCTCGGCTGTGTGATCGAGTTCTTCGAAATCGAACAACGATGAAATTATCTCATGGGCTAATGTCCATTCGTGAATTATTGCGTTATTCAGGTATTCGTGATTTATTTTCGATATTCGGAATGGAGTAGTAGTTATACACTCTATACGTATATTTGTTTTATCGTTAGTTGTGTGTATATTTTTGTTTATTTCACCTTATCCTCTACAGGTTTGCTGTGGTATAATAGCTTAGTATGAGTTAGTACTACACTAAGACTATATAATAAGGTGTAATTACTATTGATAATGATCAGTGGTCAGATATGTGTAGAGCTATGGTATGTGTGTAGAGTTGTATTATGTTTACCAATGATCTTGCCTAATGTTATGGTTAATCTAAGCCGTTATTGGGTCAGTGCTTAGGACTATGTTTAGGACTGAACTTCAGTTAAGATTAACTCCATCCCTACTTTACATTTATACAAAATATCCACTAAGCCATAACCCTTAACCAATGCTTTGCAAAACGTTATCCACCAGGTGTGTAACTAGAGCAACATGACGAGTGCCATTAATGGAGCAGGAACTACTTACCCTTCCGGAGCACCAGAGTTCACACCCGTTTTTTTTAGTAGGATTCGTGTTGCTCGATCTTTAGTTTTCTGTGTTTTGTTTTGTAGATCGTTGTTTATCCTTTTTTGGGGCCAATGTGTTGTCCGTCCTTCGAGTTATAGTTTCTGATTACCCTTTGGTATCTTCAAACTCTTCTTCTCCCTCTGGTATCTTCAAACTCTTCTTCTCCCTCTGATATCTTCAAACTCTTCTTCTCCCTCTGGTATCTTCAAACTCTTCTTCTCCCTCTGGTATCTTCAAACTCTTCTTCTCCCTCTGGTATCTTCAAACTCTTCTTCTCCCTCTGGTATCTTCAAACTCTTCTTCTCCCTCTGGTATCTTCAAACTCTTCTTCTCCCTCTGGTATCTTCAAACTCTTCTTCTCCCTCTGATATCTTCAAACTCTTCTTCTCCCTCTGATATCTTCAAACTCTTCTTCTCCCTCTGGTATCTTCAAACTCTTCTTCTCCCTCTGATATCTTCAAACTCTTCTTCTCCCTCTGATATCTTCAAACTCTTCTTCTCCCTCTGATATCTTCAAACTCTTCTTCTCCCTCTGGTATCTTCAAACTCTTCTTCTCCCTCTGGTATCTTCAAACTCTTCTTCTCCCTCTGGTATCTTCAAACTCTTCTTCTCCCTCTGATATCTTCAAACTCTTCTTCTCCCTCTGATATCTTCAAACTCTTCTTCTCCCTCTGATATCTTCAAACTCTTCTTCTCCCTCTGATATCTTCAAACTCTTCTTCTCCCTCTGGTATCTTCAAACTCTTCTTCTCCCTCTGATATCTTCAAACTCTTCTTCTCCCTCTGATATCTTCAAACTCTTCTTCTCCCTCTGATATCTTCAAACTCTTCTTCTCCCTCTGGTATCTTCAAACTCTTCTTCTCCCTCTGGTATCTTCAAACTCTTCTTCTCCCTCTGCTATCTTCAAACTCTTCTTCTCCCTCTGGTATCTTCAAACTCTTCTTCTCCCTCTGATATCTTCAAACTCTTCTTCTCCCTCTGATATCTTCAAACTCTTCTTCTCCCTCTGGTATCTTCAAACTCTTCTTTTCCCTCTGGTATCTTCAAACTCTTCTTCTCCCTCTGGTATCTTCAAACTCTTCTTCTCCCTCTGGTATCTTCAAACTCTTCTTCTCCCTCTGGTATCTTCAAACTCTTCTTCTCCCTCTGATATCTTCAAACTCTTCTTCTCCCTCTGATATCTTCAAACTCTTCTTCTCCCTCTGATATCTTCAAACTCTTCTTCTCCCTCTGGTATCTTCAAACTCTTCTTCTCCCTCTGATATCTTCAAACTCTTCTTCTCCCTCTGGTATCTTCAAACTCTTCTTCTCCCTCTGGTATCTTCAAACTCTTCTTCTCCCTCTGGTATCTTCAAACTCTTCTTCTCCCTCTGATATCTTCAAACTCTTCTTCTCCCTCTGGTATCTTCAAACTCTTCTTCTCCCTCTGATATCTTCAAACTCTTCTTCTCCCTCTGATATCTTCAACCTCTTCTTCTCCCTCTGATATCTTCAAACTCTTCTTCTCCCTCTGGTATCTTCAAACTCTTCTTCTCCCTCTGATATCTTCAAACTCTTCTTCTCCCTCTGATATCTTCAAACTCTTCTTCTCCCTCTGATATCTTCAAACTCTTCTTCTCCCTCTGATATCTTCAAACTCTTCTTCTCCCTCTGGTATCTTCAAACTCTTCTTCTCCCTCTGATATCTTCAAACTCTTCTTCTCCCTCTGGTATCTTCAAACTCTTCTTCTCCCTCTGGTATCTTCAAACTTGTCTTACCCTTTACTGTAGAACATCCGCACCTGACATCATAATCTTACCATTATAATTCCGCCTCATTAAATTGTACAAGCGAAAATGGACCGTGACATCCGGTTGTCTTTTTATAGTGGCCCTTTTCAGCAAAAGTTATACCTTCAACGATTTCATGTGACCATCGGATAAAGAAATTTTACATCTAATGTTCCTTGCTGACTGTTTTGCACCCTACCCTACTCACCCACATCCCTTCACGTCAGAGTTTAAATATATAGATATAAGTATGATTGTTCATGTTAACGTGCTTGTAAGAAAAGTTTGTAGATACCAAAAGGGGTAATCATCAGCTGTAAATCTCAGAAGGACATACAATAGAATGGCCAAAAGAACAAAAAGAAAAAAGGACAAACAACGATCTACATAATATAGAAATCTAAAATTGGTTCTTCGGAAGCGCTTACAAATGAAAAGACAAAATTCAAGAAGCTTACCGGGTAACACCGATATGATCGCTTAGATATTAAAGAGGCATTAGCTACGATTTTGACCAAAACAATTATATGTTTTGGAAATTGGTAAATAGCTTTAAAATGATGAAATAAAGGTAAATATTTCACATTAAACAGCTTATCGTACCACTTTTCGCCTTTTGAGAACGAAAATTACCATCGATTTATTATTTCCTTGCAAGCAAATAATTTGACCTCGCTTTCTCCGTATGCAACTGACCTTACTAGTGACAGGTAAAAACAAATAATTTGTATTTTGTCGCTTATTAACTGCAAACTTGCATGGTTCTTTGTCCGTAATTAACGCCGACTAAAAGCAGATTCACAGAAAATAAGAAATATGTGCATTGTTGTACTGATTTAATGACGATTCGGCAAACCCCGTAAACAATGCCGATAATTAATAAGATGGCGTCCATTTCTTGATCGATCACAAAACACGAGCAGTTGCACCTTTTCCCCCCCGATGTGCGTGCATTTGATAACATTTATAAGTTACAGAAACACGTTTTATTAAGGCATCAATCATATCTGATAGTTTTTATGGGTAGCAAAAATTTACGATTTTGGCAGATAATGCCCCTTTAAAGAAATACAATAAACGGTCCAAAGTTTTGTTTTGTAAGAAAACAATGTAGTTAGTTGGTTTTTATGATTCTAAATTGAGTAAAATTAAGGTGGCGTTTATATTTAATGTCAATATTAAAATAAAACATGAATATAAATAGCATTATAACACGTATTTCGACACATGTCACAAAAGTGAAAACGATAGAATTATTATGTTAGCACCATAAAACTTATGACCCATTATATTACGTGAAAACGAAGTAGAGCTACCGGGAAAAGAAATGTGTGGTCTTAGATCTCTTTGATCACGGAGCAAAACAGGTAATGATTATATAATTAGACAAAATTAATGTGTTTATACAATTCTTATATGTCTTTATTTCTGGTAACCTTTGTTGATACATTGGTATACAGATAACAAATTAAATACAGACATAATACACAATAAGTACAATACAATACAATACATAATAAGAAAACAGCTATATACAATATCTACAAAATGAGAGAAAGAGTTACTATTTTCAGCCATGAGGGCAGACATTTTCATTAATATATCTTATAAAGGTGCAAAGTTTTTTGATTTTTGATTTTTTTTGTCTGATTCATCAAGGTACCAAATTGCAGGATATTACAATTTTCAAAGTATTTTTTATCTATATAAGTCTTTCTTTTTTCACTGAAATAGTCACATTTTAATAGATAATGGAACTCGTCTCCAAGATCTGCTGTGTTGCATAAATTGCAAATTCTGAATTCCCTAGGTATGTTGTTCCATCATCCGTATTCAATAGGTAGTTTATGATTATTTAGCCTAAAGCGACAAAAAGTAAATATATCCCTATCGTCGAGGATATTGAAATAATTTTCAAATTCAAATTTATTTTTAAAAAGGCGATAGTTTAAAGTTTTAGAGCCTGTATCAATATGTGCATGCCAGGTTTGTTGAAACTGATCTTGGAGACAAGTTTTAACGGAGCTTTTAAGCCATTCCTCACTTAAGAAATACTGGTTCAGCCATACATGAAAGACCACATTCATTTAATATACTTTCTACATAATTTAACCACGAAAACTGATAATTATTATGTTGTGATAAATTTTATAACCTGTGAGAAATAATAGAGAGTTTAATAACCTTCCCAGTAATCAATTTCGCCCAGCATAGGATATTTCTAAGTTTATTGTCTATATCTAAAGGATAACGACCAAGCTCCCCATATATCATACAGTTTGGCGTTGTAGCTTTTAAGTGAAGAATCATTTTGCAAAATTTCAAATGTACCTTTTCCAAAATGTCGTTATTGCCGAAACCCCAGATTTCACAGCCGTACAATAATATGGATTTTACCATTTTATCAAAAAGATCAAGTTGACAGCTGATAGAAATATTATGCTTCCTCCCCTTTTTAATTACTTCATACATAGCTTTAATAGCTTTTTCATAAAGATGATTTTTACAGGTAAGTTTTTCTAAGGTAAGTTTTGTTTCCATTTTACCATCTTAAGAAACAAATAATAAACTCATATTGTTTTCATCAATCTATGGAAGGGGCCGTCGTAACCGTGATCGTATGTTAGTTGAATTTACAACTACCCATATAGCAATCAGTGCCTATCACCATTGATGTTGTGAGTTCGAATCCCGATCAGGGCGATGTGTACAACATTATCTGATAACGTTTGTAAGTGACTTGCGGCAGGTTGGTGGTTTACTCCGGTTTCCTCCACCAACAAAACTGACCGCCACGATATAGCTAAAATATTGTTGAACGTGGCGTTAAACACCATCAAACAAACAAACAAACGTTTTACAATCTTAAAAAAAAAAAAAAAAATCATATTGTTATCATCAATCGATGGTGATCGATTCAGCCTAATCGTTTTCAGGAGGGATATTATCTAGTATATAACATTGCTGTTTATTATTATTCTGAAATGAATGGAGTATAAGGGAGAACGAGGAAAGACTCGCACCCTCGTCAAAAATTGGTAATGACTCTGATTGGAGCGACGTGTGGTGTCTGGTACTCACTTGACGTTTAACAACAATATCTCACTCAATAAACAATAATAATATTAAAACAATATAAATGAAACACATAACAGCTGTACATTTTCTTAGCAGTCATATTTGCATAAAATATATTCATAAATATTTCCGGTAATTATTTGTAAAACCACCAACGGACCTCATCGATAAACCCCAAAGGTCTAATAACAAAGACTGGACAATAAGAATTGATGAATCTTATATAAGGTTTGCTTTATTAATACACTGCCTTAAAGAATATCATTAAATAACAAAATTATTTTTCCATTGGTCTTATTTACATATATCTAAACAGCTAGCATTTATTTAAATCAATGGTCTTCGGCAGTCAAATATATAGAGATCGAAAATATATCATAATTATTATTTTATTAAAATCTGATTGATTGTTGTTTAACCTTCATTTCAACTATATTATGACGATGACAAGCTAACAAACAATAAAAGATGGATCTGTGGTGGACAAAAAGGTGAATGTTTAGATTGCCACAGATAAAAAGAGAAAACTGATAGGGTCTGAAACGTTTGCCTTGCAACGGGCCACCGATGACGACTCCTACATGCAAACACACTTGTCTACTACGAGTAGTTGTAAGTCATTTATGTACAAGAATGCGGCATTCTCCAGGAACGATGCCTTTATTTGTGTTCCAGTCTAATGGAGAGTTCTGGGAACAAACAATGGACGCCCCTTCCGGTGCTGGTGTACCTGGTTTAATATGTTCAATTGAAATTTAACGCCATAATATGGCTGATTTAAGGAAAAGATGACACTAGACAACAAATATTACTAATAATAATTAAACTTTTCTGACGTACACTTTCCATACTATAAAGAAATGTTGACATATTTTGAAAAAAAAAGACAGATATGATATACACAAAGTGTTTGTCAAATGTTCAATACACTTTGAGATTTGATACAAGATAATGTTGTTTCGAAAATATCATACTAGTATTAGAATAATAAATTAAAAGACAAACAATACCAGATATACATAACATATACATGTCCACTCACATTCCTGTCTTGGCACTGACACTTTTGGCTATCCTGATTATACCTTTTGGTTTTCTTGCTCCCAAAGATGTTTAAATTATTTAACTTCCCAATCAGTTTGCTTTGAACATACCTGACAAATGTTATTTCAGAAATTCGCGATGTGCACTATATTAGATATCTACGTTTTTATTAATCCCCATAGAGTAATTAAGTGACAACCATTTTATTATGTGGATGATTGATTTCTCTTGGTTATTTTTCTTTGAATATCTATTTATGCCGACAATTCAGATTGTTATTTACACCGGTAAGCTTGTATATGGCAGTGCACAATTATTTACTGGTTCAGTTAATAGTAATCAAATTCGTTCTGTTTGACTATGCTGCACTCTCTCTACAAAACATTGTTTTATAACGATTATATACATAGTTTAATTTGAGCATTTACCTAATTCTGTTTTAATATTTGAATGGCTCGCTGGTTAATATAAACTGTAATCATACAATATATACAATTGAACAGCATCAAAGTTACAATATTGAATCACTATTATTGTTTTTCAGCTGAAATAAACGTTAGAGAAAACCGAATGGACGATGCAGAATATGAAATCCAGAGAGACATGCAATATTGGGCACACGAAGACAAACCAAACGTACAGAAAACTACGAAAGGAAGGCTTAAACAGTTATGGTTAATAATTCCTTCAACATCAACAAGACGAATAACGGTCTCGCACATCAAATCATTGAAGAGAAAATCGACCACGGAGGCCCCCTAAATTGTAAGGCCCTAGGTGTCAGCCTGCCAAACCTATAAGTAAATCCTGCACTGACCCCTGATTAATAGTGAGGTTCGTGTTCGTGTTCGAACTTTGTATAGTGTTTTGTAGATCATTGTTTGTACTTTTCTTGTGGGCACTGTATTGTCTGTTCTTCAATTCGCAGCTGATCATTACCCTTTTTGGTATCTTCAAACAATTCTTACCCATTCTGCTTTATGTGGATGGATGTGGAATCATTTAATGCAGTTGACATGTCGAATCACGTTGCTAGGATCCCTTTGTTAAATCAGTTGCAATACACGGCTCGTTATCACAATACGAGAATATTTAAGTCTTCATTCATTTGATATTACATAAATAACAACGTAGATATTAAACATAGTACGCACGACGCATTTCTAGAATAATCTTCATCAAGTACTCTCAAGGTCGAAAGATTGGAAAGCCAATTAATTTATTGTTTTGGGAGCAATAAAACCAAGGGGCCTGAACAGGATAGCCAAAATCTGCTAAGGTCACCTATGTCTGAGGGAGGAGAACCTTGGATAACACGGACATCACTGAATTGAAAAGAGAATAATGAAGATATATTTACGTATATAATGTTTTCTATACTTGTATTTGTGAAAACAAAATGCTTCAGTAAAAATGTAGATGTAAAAAAATAAATATCCAAAAAGAACCCGAGATATGGCTGGGATTTTTGTCACATGGCATTCACGACTTAAACCCATACAGTTTATAGGTAGACAGTCCACTATCACTTTATCTGTTCAAGATGTAAAAATCATCCAATCAGATTATATTACAAAAAATGGAGGGAAACAAACTTTCGAATTTAAAAACTTATGCAATAGCTTCGACTTTTTTTCAGTGGTTAACATAGTTTTGCTTTGTGGTCATTATCATGTTATCTTTCAATATGAAGGAAACGCTGTTACATAATTCTCAACATCGCATGTGTCTTTGTAAAACACAAGGTTTTTCTTATTATTTATTATCAATATTAGTATAATATAAAACATTTTCAGTTCGTGTGGACACGGTGGGTTTTTCATGTAAAATAACAAAGTGAATCTTGCGGGCCGGTACTTGCTATAGCTACAAAAAATAGTAAAATTTCATAGCTAATGAAAATGGATATTTTCAAACGCCTACTTAATCAAATTACCTTTCTTCATCATTAGTAATCCATGTCTGGGGCAGTTATAAAAAAAGAAGTATTACCACCAACCTTCATCACGAATGCAGTCTACTTTTACATTGCATTATGCTTTAACCATTACAAATTAAAAGCATCAAACGGTTATACCAGATACGCAGACATCGTTTAGCATATTTTAAGAAAATATTTTTTTTCGTACAACCATATATATATTTTTTTTAAATTGACATGCTATTTTTACCTAGACTTATCAACTTCTTGATAAGGATTTCAAGTGTTTTTGTTGCATTTGGTAGGGTACTAAGCAGGATTTGGTATTGGAATGTGAATATTGAGGGTGCGTTTCAGGGACAGAATTTTGGCATGAGGCGCTTGGTGCAGTAACGTTTTACTAAATGTTAAAGGTTATCCTAACAGCTGGATGGATTGATTATAAAGTGTTTACTTGACTGTCGTCAACAACTTGACGTCAGATAACAAGGTCTTCAAACTTTCGTACAACAAGAGAAAATAAGGACCTGCTCAGACCAAGTTATCAGGTTTTAAGAACAACTTGCAGATGCAAAAACGGATACAACATTGTCTTCCGGTTGTCGATTGGTGCCACGAGGGGGTTTGTGATAGCCTCTGTCCTCACGAAACAGATGTACGCGATTTAACATCTTGAACAGTATCGCACCATAAAAAAACAATTCGTTTCTTTTCCCATCTGCCATGCTAGTACCAATCTACCCGTCGTCAAAAACAAAGAAAAGTTTTTTTAAGTTGAAATGAAAAATATTTGCTTTCTATTTTAACAAGAATTGACATATTTCTTTTCTGCAAATGGTGTGCATAACCTTGTGTCTGAACGTCGTCCATTGCAAGTTTGAGAAGGTAATGTGCCACTTGGGCGATAATCACGTCCCCTCTTTAAGAAAGACTACTCACAGAAAAAAGCTTCCTTACAGAGAGAATTCTTAAATTAATTTATTACCTAACCAGATATTATCTAATGTCATGCAGTTCTTCATTGTTGAATGAAAATTCTGCCAACTTTCTCCATGGCAGTACACGCGCTTCATGCTATATCACCTGTCTTCCACTGACGTCCCATGTTTTGTGATAATATGATCTTCATATAACCGAAAACTAGCTTCAGCATCTAATTAATCACCCACACAATGACGGCAACTCAATATTAGTGAGGTGTTCCTTGTTATTTTCTAATTATTCTAAGTTTACATGAAAATGAAAAGAAATCGCTTTCATTTGATTCCTTTTTTCAACGAGTGAAAAGCAGATGTTTCATAGCGTGAATGTTGCTGAACTTGAATTAGATTTAATAACTTAAATAATAATCGAGAGGCACTAAATAATCCAGCCATTTTATGAGCAATGAAATATTCATTTCAATAAAACGCCTCTGTTAATTCCAGCAACCACGAAAGACTCGTGTAGAGAACTTGTCAGAATGCATTTAATATAACAGATTCGTTTGTTTTAAAATTGAATCAGGCAAATAAGAAGACATTAAATTTAAATCAGCACATGAAAGGATTTGCAGTGTAGTTGATATCTCGTCAAACTATGTACGAATGTCTCTGCAGCTGCAGTCTTAGAAAAAAAATAGTATTCCAATAAATTTTGATATGAAAACTATTGTTTTCTCTTTTTGTGCGTTAAGTTATAAATGTCAATATCCAACAGCCCTGCAGATTGAAAATAAAATAAGAAATTTTAATATTTTCTTCGAAAGAAAGAGCATGGTTGTCTCACTCTATTAGACTGATGAAAAAGTAAGGTATAATTTTGAATTTCCCACCATTTCGCAGTTAAAAGTGATGGGCGCATGCGTTGGTCGATATTGACAGGATTAATCGAATGCAGCGAAGCATTGCAAACAAAATAGGTTTTAAATTGAAAAGATGATACTTTAGATACTCTGGATTGTACAATAAGCGAAACTTTGAAAGGTAGAACCGAAAATTAAAGGGTTTGTAAGAAAATTTGTTACAATCTACAAAATAATTGTATTTAAATCTCGATAATCTGCATTGCACTATAAAGCAAATAAATTGAAAATCGTATAATTTTTCGCTATGACTTTCGCTTGATGAGTGTGGTATCATTATGAAGTTCTATAATTGTCGCCAACATCATTTTTTCATTTTTTATGGAAAATTGTGATTTATTTTAAACAATATTATGGATCGTTTATTTTCAAAGATTAAATATTTATATAAACTATGTAAAGTCAATTTAAAAATATTATGTGAAATAATATGAAATGTCTTATTACATTATAAAGCTGTGTAAAAAACGAAAAGTCGTGCCAATTTAATTATTTTTTCATAGATATTCATTTATTGATGTTAAATATAATCTTTTAAGACAAAATTACACACACTATGTTCAGAATACTAAGCCTTTTAACATATTGATGTTGAATTCATTTACGGTAAGTTATATATATATATATTTGCCGATTACTTGGATTGTTAAGAAATCTTTTTGAAATTTCCATATCTTATTTTTCGTTGTAGTTTCTTTTAAGAAATTGTTTAATGTTTCGTATTTATTCAAAAAAAATTTCAATACTTCACAATCATTGCTATATACTATTTTTTCCAAGGAAATGTAATTTTTCTGGATTTTTTTTAAGAAAAAAAACCGGCCCTCTTTAAATTCAGTAAAAATACTCACATTTCTAGAGAAATGTACATTACGTTTCATACATGTATGAAATTTAAGATGTTTTCACAGATGTGTAAAATTGCCAAGTGTTATAAAAACGATTTAATGTGATAAAAAGTTTCGTAAATAATAATCTTAAGTATACTTGTCAAATATAAAAGTACCGTTATCAATGCCTCAGGTGTTTTCTCAAGAATGTGATCAATGCGCATGCTCATTGTGTTAAAACTCTTCACACCTGTGTTGTTTTGTTGAGAATTATGACAATTTCACACATGAGAGTATCAAATAAATACTGATAGGTTTCAATAGAAAATAACACTAAGATCATATGAATTGAAAATTATATAATTAGCATACAAATAAAAAACATTATTTCGACATATTAAAAAGCACACAAGACCACTTATTTTGTTTACTTACATTTAATAATAGATGTTTTTTGTTGTTTGTCTTTTTTCTTTTCTTTTTATTCTTTCTATTTTTTATATATTTTTTTGCTTCCTTTGATTTGTGTTACTTTCTGCTTTGATTTTTTTCAGTTTTTATTTTGTTTCGGTTTGTTGTTGTATTTGTTTGTATATTTTGTTTTCTTTTATTGCTTAGGTTTGTCTTCTTGGTTTAATTTTTTGTGTTATTGGGGCGATTTTTTACTTAAAATGCCGTTTCGTCATTGATTAAGTGTTTAATCGCCAATTAAGTGATGTTTCAACTATATCACGGTGTGTGTTCCCGGCATTGACGGTCTTGATAAAAGTTTCACTTCTCATTAAAATACATTTTTTTCTATTTTCCAACGTGTTTCCTCGCCGTTAAGAAGTATTAATTTCGCATATTGACTAATAACACATTATTTATCTGTCTTTTTGGTATTTTTCCTTTTCGAGAAATGTAAACACATTAAAAATAGCACAAAAAATATCACTGGATGATGAAGAAATAGTGAAATAAAAACGAAAGGATTTTTATTTATTTTTTCCCATTAAGAAATGAACAAAGGAATGGAAAAAAATCTGTACCCTCTGAAAAATAAATGAATCTGCATAGTCAGAAAAAAATTAGACAAGATAATTTATTGGCGTTTTGACTGAAGATTTATTTATTTAAAATGCGACAAAAGATAATTTGATGAGATGCACCATAATTGCAATTGTTCTCAAAATAATGACGACATTTATATACCAAGCAGACGATATCATGCGCGTGCAAATGACACGTGATAGTATCTTTTGTTTCTTACATACACAAGTTCAGTGTCATCTTAACCGAATGTTATAATTTGTGAACGATTAAAATACAGTAAAAAGTCTTTATTTTATATTCACATGTTGTAAAAAAAACTGTTTGGCACAATGTGTGTCGTTAAACTAGAGTATAATGTTTGTAACTGGTTTTTACAGATTTATTTTATTCTTTATATCTTTAAACTGTTGTTGGTACAAAAAGATTATAAACGATGGATTTTCATATAGTGAAAATGTATAAAGATAAGGTGTCAACAAAAATGTCAAAAATATTTTTTTATCAATGTGTGACGTAAAAATGTCTTTGACATTTACTTCACTGAGTTTGGAGCTGCTTTGACAACTGTTTTTTACCTGTTTTGTTCAAGTATTGTTATAAATACTGTTATAGTGACAGCCGGAAACTTTGAGCCGTAATGAAAGGGGAAGGTTTGGCGCTTTAAAATCTGATTCAACCCACCATTTCTTTAGAAATGCCTGTACCAAGTCAGGGTCATTACGGTTTTCACAGTTTTCCGGTTGTTGACTGATTATGTCTGTTTATATACTTATGAGTTTTGACTTTCCCTTTGTAAGATTGTTCAGAGTTCGGTAATTTTGTTATTACCCTTAAGGAACGACCATTTAACTTGAAGGGGGGGGGGGGGGGGGGGGGGTGGTATGGTTTTTTTTCTAAAAAAAATATTCTGATTCCCAATGTTGCTGAAAAAAATATTCTGATTTTGGTGGAGGAAAAAAAAAATAATCTGATTCAGAGTTTTTGCCATATAACCTAATGTTAAATTCTGGAAAAAAATTTCGCGCTTAGCGCGACAAAAAAATAAATATTCTCACTCTTGTGTTGTCAGAAAAAAAAATTCTGAACGAAACAAAAAAACATAACCCCCCCTTCAAGTTAAATGGTCGGTCCCTTATGTACTACATAGTGTCCTACAATATCATGCTAGTCCTCCTGGTTAACCACATATCTCTGTCATCTCAGGGGCGTAGCTAGCCTTTTTTGCAGTGCAAGCAACCATACCTTGGAGAGGGGGTCTTTTTTTTTACTAGATGCATAATGGTGCGTTTTCATGGGTAAATTGAATACATTGATTTCATGATTTTGTTAGACAGAATTTACTTAGAATTGCCCAAAATCTGTTCTTCGTGTCTTAGCAGACACGCACTTCTCCATAACTTTGTCTAAATCCACACTGAAATCGCGATGGATATGCATTAATGCTAGCGATGACAACCTATCGTTATTCATTGTTGATCGTACATATGTCTTCAACCGACATAGTACACTGAACGATCGCTCTGCGGTAGCACTTGTTACCGGCATTGTCAACATGATACACAAGATGGTATCTGTAGAAGGATATAGCACCGGGTTTACTGCATCAAGTGTCTCACAAAGTGAAGTTGACATCTGACGGCGAGGTGTTATACTCCAGCGTGTTCGCCCTCTTGAATTCGTCTAAATTACATGTCAGGTCACTCTGGTATGTCTCATACAATGTCGCGATTTGTTCGTTCGTAATATTTCCTATAACACGAGGAAGCAGATACTGTGCATAAAAGCGATTTTCTGATTTGATCAGACGCGACTCCAATTCCAATATCATGTGGCCTATAAACGCATAGTACAAAGAAACTTTCCAATACTGTTTTGGCGTGTCTGCAGGGTGATTGGCTCTGGTAGTCTGTCTTCCACATCGCCTCGGCATATTTTCAACGATATCGAAAGGTTCTGATAAATCTAATGCCGATTGATACAATTCATCCCAAACTGATTGATCGAGTCGTCAGCTCGTAACAACTCAATGACAGTTTTACATTCTTTTGTAGCCTCCAACAGGTCACATTCGATACCTTGCAGGAATTTCGACAGAAACACCGTACTCTGTGAAATGTGTGCTGATACTACCAGAGCTATAACAAATACAAATCTGGTAATAGATGCAGGTATTGTCCGGCTTTGTCATCTCCTAGTCCCTGTAATCGTTCCAACGCATGAACCACTACAGCAAATGATGTTTTAAATGTGTACAGTGCGTCGGCTCAACTCGTCCATCGCGTTTCGGAAAGTGTGCGCAGTTTGGTCCGCTTGTCCATATTTTCGATATAACTCATACTAATGATACGGCCGTAACGTCATTTGAATAAAATTTGAAATGCCGTAATTTTTATGACATTGAATTTTCACAAAAAGCCACAACGAAACTTTGTTTTCCACTTTTTTTAAAATTTTTATTATTCCTTATTTATCTTATTTGTTTTGCTCTTTATTTTTTTTTCTTCAGCACGCCGATGTGCACGCAACTGCGTGTTGGCGTATAGGGAGCTACGCGCCTGCATCTAAATACAATTATGTTATTTCAGTTCTGTTATTATTATTATTCAATTTCGTAGACCATCTTGTCTTGTCATGTGTATCTAATATCTATTCATGTTAAATTGGCAAATTCTCTGTACCACTGTTTAAACTATAGTTTTATGAGAAATAAAGAATCTTGAAATCTTGAAACAGTCCAGATAATCAGAACTGTTATATATTTGATATTTATTCTGTCCTCTTGCATATTCGTTTTAATTAAATTATTAATTTAACCTCTGAATTAATTTAATTTATATTAATTTCTTTAAGATTTTCTAGTAATTTTGTGCATTTTTGAGCCAATTTTGCCATCTGTCTGAGAAAGTCTTCAATCCACTTGATGATGTTGTCCAAACCACAAAATAAAGGTGACGTTTTAGAAGATGGCGTTGGTGCGGCACTATATCGAATGTATTGAACATGTCCAAGAGGATCCTATCTATTTGATTACCACCATCGAAACCTTTATCAAGGTCGAAAATGGTCATGGCAAGTCGGTATTCACAAGATTATCGCTTGCCGAAGCCATGTTGTTCCTCAGCGCGAATTTTATTGGTTACAAAACGGGTACGTATTGGTGTTATGTATTTGTTGATCTTGCAGAAGATTGTTGTTAGGGAGATTGTTTTTTATTTGTAAGCTTCTATTCCCCTTTCTTGAAGACAGCTGCGACTATGAGTGATTTCTAGTCAGTTTGAATAGTTCATTGGTCGATAGATGACTGGGAGATGGAGAAACCACACAATCTGATTATTTCAACAGACGTGTGTTGGATCACAGTCTCATCCTGATGCCTTGTGGGGATTTGGTTTTGAGACGAGTTTACTGACCCCACAAAAATCCATACGGGTAAATTGGATGTCTTGTGTGGAACTAGGTCCTATATGACTGGAAATAGAGATTGATGAGAATTACAGTGTAGAATGTTTGCTTTCGTTTCGCTGTCAGTGAGGAAAAGCTCATTGTACTTAAGATGGGCAATAAATCATGAAAAGAAAGTTTAAACAGAGATGGTCATAAATTCCAGAAATACCAACCAAACAAACAATCACTGCTCATCTTACTTGAACCCACTGAATAGAAAGAAAGACCACGTCATATGACATTGGAAATTCAGGCCTTGGTCTGGAACAGGCACACAAATGTGGAAATTGTTCCTCTTGTTTATCATGAGGTTTCAGCAGAGCTATTCACTACAGAAACTTTTGTTGTTGTATTTATATATATTTGATGTATGTTTCTTTACATTTTTCCTTTTTGTTATATATTCATATTTATTTCAGCTGATTAGGTTACCTAATTTTTTAGCACGGTTGTATAGTATCTGGTTGTGTCTTGTAAGAAATGTTATTTCATTTACTATCCATGGTGGGTTGTGTTAGTAGATGTCATGTGTGATATCGGACTTCACAGAAAATTTGATAAGAAATTCTACTGACATTGATTGTACGATTGGCTTACGCAAAAAATATATGGGCCTTTTATCCTCATATATATTTTGTGTATAAACGGTCCGGTTTTTGTGAATGATACAGTGGAGTCTAATACATGGTCTATAATTCCTAAAAATGAGTTCACATCTGTCTATATGAGAATTACATATTCTTATCCCACAATTTTGTAGAATAAAACAATATAAAGTGTAAGAAAAGTTTGAAGATACCAAAGAGGTAATCAGAATCTGTAAATCTAAGATACCAAAGAGGTAATCAGAATCTGTAAATCTAAGATACCAAAGAGGTAATCAGAATCTGTAAATCTAAGATACCAAAGAGGTAATCAGAATCTGTAAATTTAAGATACCAAAGAGGTAATCAGAAGCCGTAAATTGAAGGACAGTGTACATTCTTCGGAGTAACTCCCGTTTTAAAGTATAAAATGCAGTTACGATTGTGTGAAAATCTTTTGGAGTGCATATAGTATATGTGGTTTGTAAATATTAAAAAAGCATATAAAAGCACTAATCCTTATTTTTTGGCAACACAAGTGATTAGCGATGCTATAAATGAGAAGTTTACAGTCTCCATAAATTAGTAAGAGATAATATTGATGTCTATGAAAATGAGAAACTTTACACTTGGTCACAAAATCAAATAAATGAACAGTGCTTGTATTGCTGTTCTACTTTTCAGTCACGTCACAGTAGTGTCGTAAACAATAACTATAACCATAGCAATGGTAGGTTGTAGTATCATGATAGGTTCGTGGTCATAGCTGATCACTAGTATTTTCTTGTTCCGGCTCCATCGCAGTAATTATGTAGTATGTGGCGGTACTACACCAATGCCTGTGTTTTGTCATTTTTTTCTGATGTGTCTTTCATCAGAGCAAACATTGATTTTACATTTGTGAATTTTGAGACATACATATCTCTTTTTTGCATGCACCGAGTAGTCATTGTTTTGTTTCGGCACTGACATGGTTTATTAGATATATTTATAATCGGAATTTGGAGTTCTAAGAAATGTAATTATTTTTAAAACTAAGGTTCTCCTTCCTCTTCCTTAGGTAAATATTTTGGTAGAAATATTTGGCTTTCCAACTTTTGTTTATCTACGAGTGTACCTGATCCTGTTGAAGGTTATTCCAGAAACGCATCATGCATACTAAATTAGATATCTATGTTGTTGTTCTCAGAATAGCAGTCATATAATTTGTTACATTGTTCCACCTCTGTTCGTGATATGTTTATATTGCAGTTCATGCCACCTTTTATACGACTTTTGCATATTTTCCGCCGATCATAGACTTAATGATTTGATCATTGTATTAATATTTCGGTTTTTTCTTGTTTCATCATCTAGGACTCGATCACCTTCGACAGGGGATAATAATTGATAACCATTATAATTAGTATCCCCTTGTATGTTAGTAAATAGTTATCTAAATACCTTATTTATTTTTTATGATATCACACACTCGAACTGACGACGACGATGGTGTAGGACCTTTTAGATGTGAAAATCGTGTAAATATTTACAAAACAAATAACATGCACGTGCAGGCCTCACTTAACGAGTTATGGAGTAATTAGCTATTTTACTCGTAGTTTCGTACCTGTATGCAAACATAGAATCCCCCATGATTTAACCGTTCAACCACCAGGTGACATCGAATGATGTGTCAATATTTGTAAAATTTCTGAAAGTAATACCCCCTTTCAACATTAATGTGTATTTAATTATATTTCTCGGCGTAATGTTAAATTGTGTAGAGAGAATTAGAAAAGGCCGGATAAATATACTATTGAATAAAATTGGCAGAAAAGAGGTTTGACATGATGAAGAATGTTACACGATTGTCTATTTTTTGCGCATTTTATTTCATTAAATAAAACATTTTATTTTTGAAAATAAATCTGATTGAGGCAGGATTATTTAAATTTTATATCTGCCTAATGTTAGCACGAACCGTATAATAATCAGTGTTTTTTAAGTTTATATAAATAGATATTGCATGTTGATTTCCTGAGATCGTCAGTAGATTTATTTCACCATATACTAGTAGCAGGACATTACGTTTTAATGTATAAAGGTGAAGTTTACCACAACACTAGGCACTGAGTTTTCTCTACCAGGGGTTCGTATTGTCGAATTAATGTCCTCGTACATTTAGCTCCGATTTGTGATGCACTAGAGTTCACCTCCGTGTATTAGTGGGTTTGTTTTGCTGAATCTTTAGTTTCCTGTGTAGTTCAGGTTTAGTGTTTTGTGAACTATTAAATTTTTTCTGTTTCGTCTGTCTTTCAATTTACGGTTTCTGCTTACCAATTTGGTGTCTTCAAGCTTTTCTCTAAAGCACGTTTTGTATGTGTTTAATGCTTAAATGAATAACTAAGCAATCACTCCTAATATCATGACATAATAGCATTATTATTGTGTAATATTATTATTGTGCTGGTAGATAATTCGATGGGATTGTGTAGTTACCACTTGAGAGAATATTATACATGCATTATATTATAGTCAATGTGACATAAATGGAATATGAATCAGCTTACATATACAAATGTCGGTGCTCCGAAACTCATAAGGAGTCCAATCATATTTTTCCTAAATGCTTCGCGCTTATATAGAGTAGTCTTGTGTCCGATCGCATGGAGGTCGTACCCACGATTTGTCGTAGACGGTTCGCTCCACAACAGACAATACGACTAGCATAATTGATGTTTAAAGTTTTAGAGCATCAAAGTTTAACACTGGACTTACAGTGGTTTATATATTTAGGCAGGTACAACGGAGATTATAAATTTCATTTGACTCATCTTGACATCTCAGTAAAATATAAAAGGAGTTAATAAGACACAATTTTAAGTTAATGGTAAGTTGTAAACCGAAAAAGTAACTTTTATATTTTGATTTAAACATAACGGGTATTCTATTTCACTAATACCAGCCCTGGCACTGAGACATGTTATAACGGAATTTTATTCTTCAACTAAACATTCCGCATCTTGGAATAACATTTTATACACCAAACTACACCACAAAGACAACGATACACAGATGTAACGTTTATCGATAGAAGGAAAGACAACCGCTGTAACTGTAGCTTATGGACCGTTTAACACTACTGTCTACTGCATTGAGCTTAAGTAGAGTCTGTTTTAAAGACATTAATCTGGGTAAGCATACAGAACCAAACATATGAATTCATGAAAAATGGCAATTGAAGAGATGTCGTATCGTTTGATTCAACTCCATCACGTGTAGTGATTTGGTAAGGACGACAATGACCATTAAAATATATGTGAACACAAAACGGAAGACGGACAAGGATCCCGGTTTATCGTGTCTGCAGCGGAGACAACACAACACCCATGTTACATGCAGATATTGCAATCACAATTACAAGTTCGATAATACTCAGGATCACTGAGGGATGAATTTTATTGGAAGAAGAAGAATGGGGTCAACAAGGTACAACGAATAGATGGAATCCTATTTATCTAAATATGGAATATAATCATGAAAATTTATGTAAATGAGAATTATTAATGAGCAAAAACTACCTATATATAGATATAGCAACAGTTTCTCTTCCTCTGGGTACAAACTTTCAAATGTTTAATCAGATGAAATCAGACGAATTTCAGTATAACAATGTTCACTTTACTTGGAGGACTGACCCAATAAGACCTTATTGTTTGCCGTTCCTGTTTCTTTGTGGTAATTGAAGGATTGGCCACGGTTAGCTGTTAGGTATAGTTCTCTATTCAGTTTTATAATCGGCTAATTAGACAAAACATTATTCTTTAGATATTGATTTCCGTTTGTCTTGTGGGTAAGCTCTAAAGTCTGTTTACTCTCGGCAATACACAATCGTGTTAAAATGGTCGATACGTAATAATTCTGGTACCATATGACGATCGTAGAATTTTTCCCATCACAGTGTAAATACCAAAAGAAGGCCTCTATGTTTTATAAATCCGACCAAATGTTATATTAAGTAATTTTTTTATATATTGGGTCTACTTTACAGGAGAATGAAATGCCTGTCTATTGACGAATACAGAACAAGGTTTAGGATTGGTTTATGGTGTTTAATTGGTGGAGGAAACCGAAATACATGAGAAAACCACCGACCTGTCGCAAGTCACTGACAAACTTTATAACATAATGTTGTATCGAGTAAACCTCGCCATGAATGGAGTTCGAACTCACTTTAGTGGTGATAGGCACCTGTTTCACATGTAGTTGTAAATCCAACTACCATACGATCCCGACCAGGATGACCTCTTTGCAGGAGAATGAAATGGGTGTCTATTGATGAATACGGAACAAGGTTTACGGGATGTTGCAGTGCGATATCGTGTCAAGTGTGACCTTATAGACGCCCATGCACGGAAAAGGGTCAGACCCTTGATTTATTTCTGCATTATATTTTCTTTTTAATTCCAGTGTTAACACGACGGGTGTTACTAGTGGAGCAGGAACAGTTAACTCTTCCGGAGCACCTGTGTTTACCCCCGGTTTTTAGTGGGGTTCGAGTTACTCGATATTTAGTCTTACGGGTACGTTTTGTAGATCGTTTGTCCGTTTGTCTTTTTTCATTTTGGTCATTGTGTTGTCTGTTCTTCGATCTACGGATTTTGGTTACCCCTTTCGTATCTTCAAACTCTTCTAGTATTGAAATATATTTTTGATGTTTAATGAGATCCAACTCAACATCTCGTGTCGATATTATATTTCCCTGTTAAAGAGTTCGCCACCTCTTTTATATTGTTTTCATACATAGGGGACGAGCATTTACCACCCATTTACCTTGCAATCCTTCTTGTAAAACGTTTTATATGGTTGCACATTCGTTAACTTTTATTCTAACATAACGTACTTCAATTAAAAGTGGAGGGGTTCATACTATAAATTAAAAAAAATAAGCATATGATGAAAATAATCTGTCGACACTGGAATTTCATGACTGTTGTATTTAAAAAAAAAAGACGACATTCATCATGTGCTCGCTTCCATAATTGTAATTTAGATTTTTTGTCGTCACTGAAAAATATATACATGTACTATTTTGGCTATCCTTGTTTAGCCCCTTTGGTTTACTTACTCAAAATGTTTGTGAAATTATTTGTCTTTCCAGTCTGTAGAATATGAGTGTACGTACCGGATGAATGTTGTTCCAGAAACGCAACGTGTACATTAAATTAGATATCTATGTTTATATTGCTACACAATAAAATGACCACTGGAATATGGAAATTTTTCATTAATTGTTAGGTTGGAAATAGTTCCATACAATAAAATGAAAAACGAAAACTACCACACTGTCGGACCAGAACAATTCCAATTTTCAATCGGAGATCTAGAAACATAGGCAAAATCGATACCCCTAATCCACATATACATGTGGCTTGGCTTGGCGCAGGCACCTCAAGAAAAAAGTGGCGTGTTAAACTAGCTTTATGGACCGAAGCCTCTCCTCTTAAAGAAATGAAGCCGTCATGCAAGTGTTTTCCACATGCAAGTTAAATGCGAATACTCACAAAGGCCCACAAATAACTGAATGAGCAGAGTTGTGGTAATAAAAACGTAGATATCAAAGTTGGTGCGCACGACACGTTTCTGGAATAACCTTCATCAGGTACGCTCAAAGTCGAAAGATTGGAAAACCAAATAATTTATAAAAAAAAAAAAGTTTTGGGAGCAAGTAATCCAAAGGGTCTAAACAGATTCGCCAAAATCGGCTAAGGTCACCTATGCCTCAGGAAGGAGAACATATAGTTTTAATAATGATTACATTATTTAGGAACTGTAAATGTCAATACTAAATATACCTAATGAGCCATGTCAGTGTCAAAACACTGTAAAAAAAATCTTGAACTTTATACATAATATATTTAATCTTTATTATGTCACAGAAGTTCTATAAAAAAGAACCGATGGTCTTAACCATCATTTAAATATATTTGTATTATATAGTACAAGGGTAGAATAGTATACACTTATTGACTGTGTATGAGGGTAATAGCACTTTTATTGTCCCCAAGGTACCAACTATTTTCCGAGGCAACGCCGAGGAAAATAGTTGGTACAGAGAGGACAATTAAAGTGTTATTACCCGAATATCAAGTCTATAAGTGTTTTATTATACTGAACAACTGTGCAACTCAAAATTCTAAATTAGGTCCTTTTCTAATGGATTTCTAGTCTACTTTATTAATGCTTTTTAAAACTAATACATTTTCATGTGTGCATTTGAAGAAGAAATTATTTTTTTGAGCAAAAAAAACAAGTGCTATTCACCAGCCGGTGAACAGTCATTTGTGCTATTCACCGGTGAATGATACTTTTCAGACAAATCGAATGAAACTATGGAAATAGTATTTTTATTGCAATAAAATTTATATAGAAAAAAGTATGAGAAGTATAATAATAACAAATGCTTAGTACAAAACTTACAATCAAGAGAATGGCGTTTATCAAAAATTATTTTCGGCTTTGTTATAGATAAATGGGGGTTAGGGTTAGGGTGTTTAACGGCACTATCAACAATATTTCAGGTATATCGTGGCTGTCAGTTTTATTGGTGGAGGTAACGGAGTACCTGGAGGAAACCACCGACCTGTCACAAGTCATATAGATAAATGAGTTGTGTAGTGTGGATGTTAATTGCTCTCTATTTTTATCGTTGTATGATATGATCCTTTCTTATCAACAATGATACCGATTTACTTTCTCTGGCATCATAACGAAACGCCATTAATAAAAGATATGAAACCCATTTTGAAGTATGATAGCCTTTCACTCATAAATGACGCCCGTTCATGCTATTTTGTAATGTGCAACGGAAATATTCCCGACTTGATACGACAGGTGAAGTTTTCTAATTATGACATTAAACGAAACAAAATACTTTACAATGATATATAAACCTTCTAGTATCAGATATTAGATTACAGTCCACCTAAAAAATAACACTGTTTAATGGTTGATATATCTGTACAATTAATAGCCGTTTATACGGTCAGATATTATATAGCGTGTGCAATAACTGTGGATAGAACCATGAAATACAATGTACTAAGGAAAGAACATTTGAATTTAAGGGGGAGCTATGTTTTTTCTAAAGAAAAATTATTGTGTCAACTTTTATGGGGTAAAATGACCTGAAAGAAAAATGACCTGATCCTGCAGTAAAATTGTTCTTTAAAATTTAAATGGTCGGTCCCTATATACATAGCGTTAACTTTATAATGTAAATGGTCGGTCCCTATATACATAGCGTTAACTTTATAATGTAAATGGTCGGTCCCTATAAACATAGCGTTAACTTTATAATGTAAATGGTCGGTCCCTATATACATAGCGCTAACTTTATAAAGTAAATGGTCGGTCCCTATATACATAGCGTTAACTTTATAAAGTAAATGGTCGGTCCCTATATACATAGCGTTAACTTTATAAAGTAAATGGTCGGTCCCTATATACATAGCGTTAACTTTATAAAGTAAATGGTCGGTCCCTATATACATAGCGTTAACTTTATAAAGTAAATGGTCGGTCCCTATATACATAGCGTTAACTCTATCTATGTGTGTTTCTTTCCTGATTTTGTCACTCTTTGTTTTGTTAGATTTCCTAATATATTGTTTATATTTTCCCTTACTTTCAGAATAACAATCTGCCAGATAGTGGCGAGTATTTTACTGTCATACATTGCAAGTAGTTCTTTGCTTGGCGGAGTGTTTTGTCTGACGAACAATATATGTGGCCTCTGTATCTTAATGACGGCAACATAGATATGTGTAAACCGGACACTCGAGTGGCCAACTGCTTTCTTTATAATAGACGGATGCTTGGATTAAACATCTTACATTGGCAAATATGTTAAACATAGAAATTATATTGGGTGGTCGATATATACATGATTCCGGTTTATTATGGTTCTCTTTACACAGTACGCATGACTCCTGTTTATTTATGGGTCGCTTTAGACAGTACACATGCACTTTGTTTATTTATAAATTTCACTTTAGACTGTACATGGTTTATTTGTGATGCGCATTAGACATTTTGGATTGTATATTTTACTATTTGTTTATAGTTTATTGTGTTTATTTAATTTTTTGCTTTTGAAATTTGATTGTTTCCATGATTTGATAGATATACAATTGTTTTCTAATATCTTTTGACAAGAATTTTGTATCATTGTTGGCTTTGATAATATGAAATTAAAACAATCTTTAACCATTATTTAATTTCATCATTTCCTAAAAAAAAAAGATTAAAAGCTAATTGTTGTTTACTTTATAAAAAAACGTAAGTACATTATTTGCTTATTGGGTAACAAATTTAAAAGAATAGCATTGTTTATTTATATTATCAAAATAAATTGAAAAACAAAAACCACCACTCCGTCGGAACAGTTCCAAAATGTTATGATGACTCATACCCTACAGTTAAATCTGTTTATTGTAACACATAGCCTTGGCATATTGCAAGCAATACGATAATCATAGTAAATTAATCGTACAAATACCGCTATCAATATATTAAAAACCATATAAAAATAACGAAAACAATTTATGGGTCTTCTATTGAGAATTTTTTTCATCTTATTTTATGGCGTAATATAAAACAAACACAGTTGTAATCGTAAATTTTCTTTAACAATAAAAAAACAAAAATCACAGTAAATAACAATAAAAACATCGAAAAAGTAGAACTGTATTGCACAAGCGAGACTAGTTTAATGTTATACCAGGTGTACAGTTTATCGCAGATAGTCAAATTTAATTGTATGTCTTAAATATCGAAATCATTTCGTTTCATTATTTAATTCCGTTTTATGAACATGGTATATTCGTATCACATTTCTGTATTTTGTTATAACTCGTATAAATATACTATTCCAGCTAAAACTTTACGGTGGAGTCGATTGGTGAAAGTTCATTTTCCGTTTCAATAGCATTACTGTCCGAGGGATTTTCAGGAATCCATATTTTGGCATATAATGTTTTGTTAGGTCCAATATGCGGTTTCTTTTCATCTTTCCATGATAGTGAATGTCCAGCCAGTGGTGGGCCGCCATACAAAGGATTGTCGTCTGCAAAAAGACCTGGCACGTGCAAAAGAAAAAAAAGAAAGAAGGATAAATTTAATTGGACATCGGTTTATAGACAAAGAGGCGCTTACTAAGTAAATATTTATTCGTGTGCTCTTTGTAAACAAAATGGAAGTAAGTAAACAATAAAATTTCCTGTTCCTACACCATAAATAACATAATAATTTCAATACAATATCACCATGTTGATAAAGGGAAGCAATAATTGTATTTGAATGGTACGTGTGAACTTTGCCGCTCAATATAAAATTAGATATTATAGAAAATTTGAACGCCCATTAATGTAAAATAGAGTCGTAAAATAGATAAATGATATCAGAGGAAAATGTAGATGTTGTTTGAACTTGTATTACTACAAGTATTAAAATGAGAAGATCAATTTACTCTGACAATTTTGGCTCTTTAAGATATTGTCCATTTTTCTTCTTGTACCTCATAAATTTCAAGATATTTTTACTCGTTTTGAATTGAAATTTCCTTAAATATTGCGTACTACAACAGCCAGTGAATTTAATGTAATAATAATATATTAGCAAGAAAACGTTGCTTGGTTGTTTAGAATTCGTTATTTATAGTGTAACAACTCTTGTATTCCTAATATCAAAAATAACTCATGAGTAAAATACAGTATAGTTAGTAATTCACTGGATGAAATGCCGGTTTTTGTTTAACTTGGAATTTTCCGTATTTCACGAACATTTATGTAATAATGTGCATACCTTGTTTAATTTATTGTTTAATTTCTTCCAAACTTTTTTTTTACATTTCTGCTTCAAAAATGTGCTTTTCATTTTCCATGTTATTTACATATTCAAATATTTAAAAATTATAAAAATATGCTGATTGGGTTAAATATCGTGTCAGTACAAAAGATAATTTGCCAACTTTTTTTGGAGGTGGGGGGGGAGGGGGTAATATATTAATATAACTTAAACATTCATTAATCCCCCCCCCCCTCCGAAATTAAAAAAAAGTTAAGTAAAATATAGCGATGTATCGCAAAAACCCCCTCAAAATACCACACTGTAGGAACGATTCCAAAATCAAATATTAATACGGTAGAAAAACGCAAAATCGACACCCTTAACACAAATACATGACAGCTCACCTTCCTTACTTGGTACAGGCGATTAAATAAAAAGTGGCTGGGTTAAACTAGTTTTATGGGCCCAAACATCCCATCTTACTGAAATGATGCGGTCATGCAAGTGCCTTCCACATGTGAGTAAAATGTCAACTCTTACAAATAACCGGGCGAGCAGCGTTATTATAAAGAACGCTGTAATCTTGAACATTATACATAATATATTTAATCTTCGTATCACAGAAGTTGTCATATGTATTAAAGACAGCTGATGATATCTCTGATATTTTTTAAAACTTTTATTGTTTATGTCCGTCTTTTTTGAAATTGTGGGGGTCGTCGTGGCCGTGATCGTATGGTAGTTGGATTTACAACTACCTATGTAATCAGTGCCTATCACCACTGATGTTGTGAGTTCGAATCTTGATCAGGGCGAGGTGTACAACATTATATGATAAAGTTTGTCAGTGACTTGCAACAGGTCTGTGGTTTTCTCCGATTTCCTCCACCAATAAAACTGACAGCCACGATATAACTGAAATATTGTTAAAAGTGGCGTTAAGCACCATCAAACAAACAAACAACTTTTTTGATAATTTCCCTCTGCGTATATACATATAAACCATAGTTTCACTCACCTGTGTGATAATGAATAATAACTTTTTTAGCATTATCATCCGACGTCGAGGATACACTATCGCCGTTCTCAATGTCCGATTTTATAAGTTCAGCCAGAAAGCTTATGTAACCTATAGCCAATTTTAATGTATCAACCTTTGATAGTCTTTTCTCATACGGTAAAGTAGGTATGTGTTCCCTAAGTCCTTCAAACGCATCGTTAATTGATTGCATTCTTCTTCGTTCACGTAAATTTGCTGCTTCTCTTTGATAACTTTGACCGTACTTTGCTTTTTTCCTTTTATTAGATATGTGGAATTCATTTTCTGTACATGAAGAATAATCTGATGAAATTGGAGATAAACTATCGCTAAATGAAGAATAGGGCGAACCGGGAAATTCACTGTTAAAATTCTGAATGTGTCTCACAAGATCAAAACTTTCCATATTTCTTAAATATAATAATTGTTCAGCATTGACTAATTAATGTTATAAAAGGCACGAGTGATTTTTCTATTTAAACAGTAAAAATAGTGTTAAGCGACATTTTATCATTTTATGTCAACACATGGCACGTGTATCAATCACGATAACGACCAATCAAATCATTTGTTTTATTATGTCGCGTGCCTAAAGATGCAAATAATTTCTTGTCAAGTTTTGATTCGCCCTATCAAAAAGATTGATCTAAAATATCTCAAGTGCTAAGTTTCAACAATATGTATCGAGTATATCAAAAACTTAGATATTGTTAACAAAGCAACCGGAGTATTATAATACGAAAAATGATCTTCTCCGTATCCGATTTCGTTTTACCGTTTATAACTAGGTGGGTGTTGTCCCATTTGCTTTACAAAAAGTCGCCGGTCGAAATATTAATATGTGAATTTTTTGAAGATATATCCTGCTTTGATTAATGATTTTCATCAACAAATGACTTGAAGTGAAGATTTTAGCATACTGTATGGTATCAATTGTGCATTAAATTAAGTTGAATGAAAATGAAATTTTAGCAATTTAAAGAAAATCTGTTTTAAAAATCATGAAATTCGATCTATTCAATTACACTGAGGTGAGTTAAAGGTAATAAATTTCGACACCTTGTTTCCTTACTTTGATCCCATAGATCGAAGCTTTGTATAAATTTCCGTCCAATTTTCATGAAAACTTTTTTTTACAAAAGGATGAAGAATAATCGCTCGTTACTGTCAAAGATTATCTTAACGAGGGCTAATTAAAATATACGTATTTTCTAAACTTTGAATTGGTAATGCTCGCTCGAGATAGATTACTTTTAAAGATTTCAAGCCTCATTAAGTCCGAAAATTAAATCTAACACTTTACGATTATTAATGTTACAGGCTAAAACTTAAACATAAATTTAGATGCATGTTTATACGAACACTGGGTTCACTGTATTTTGAAAACGAACGATTTTCAACACCTGTATCAATAAAAGGAATGTTAGGTCATTATTTTGCAAAAAAATTGGTTTAAAAATAATTAAACCATCTTTCATATTCTGTATAATCCTTAAAATTTATTATTTTTATATTTAGCTTATCAGAAGGTTTTGGTTCTGTAGCTAATGTTATTGAAAACGAATATAGTGTCTGTAGTAACTATACTCAGATGACACAGTTTTAATTTCTGATTCTGTTGAAGATCTTCAAGCACAGTAAAATAGTTTTGGTAAATATTGTGATAAATTGAAATATTACCAAAACCAAAAAAATATGTTGTTTACCAGGAGTGTGCTTGTATCATTTTATTTATTTTTTTTCATATAAAGCTTCTAATTTAGATATAGTGAAATATTAGATTTATGGAATATTTTTTTTCAGCACTGCATGTCATTAACTTGTTGATCACAAAGAAAGGAAGAGCTATCAATACTATGTATGATGTATTATAATGAACAGGTCTCGAACTCATCAAATAAAATGTCATTTTGATTTTTTTATAAGAGTTTACCCTATTCTGTAAAATACGGAGTTTTTGTAACAATGGTATTATTGAAAGAATCCATCTGAATTTTGCCATAAAACGACGAACGTCATGATATATGGAGAGATTGGTACATATCCTATGTATATTAGTAAGAAAGGATATGGATAAAAATGAAACAGACTATCTAATTTTCACAAATCAAAGTAAAGAAAACCTCGCTTTTTTCACTGTTCTACATTTCACGGTCACAACAATTATATACTTCGTATGGTGAACTACTGGTCTAAGCTTTAGTAAATGGCTAAGATAAGAAGCTAAAGCTCATTCTTTGCATATGTATATAAAATCTTTCTTAATATCAGTCTTCTTGGTTGGAAAGAACATCGTATGTCATTGTAGTTTCAGTAATGTTTTAGAAAGTCGAGAAAACGCTAAGTCTACATGGTGGAATATAAGTAAGAAATGATATAGATGTAAATGAACACGAGTTACATGTACTATCAAATGTTAAACTTCAGAGACAAATTAAAGCAAAGGAACAGATTGTAGTAAGAAATTATATGGATGTGAATGAACAGCGTTTTTATTGGGGTTCTACATTTCGAATTAAATCAAAGATTATTTGACCAGTTGCAACAAGAATGGTGGTCAAATATTGAAAACTCGTCAAAAGGGTTATGTTATCAAAATTTTAAAGACAATTTTGAATTTGAATCTTATTTAGTTATTTTTCACAGATATCCATAATTTCTTCCTTATGCAGTACCCTAAACAGTGATAACATGTTAATAATATTTTGTAGAAATAATTACCATAGTAACAGTTTGATTACAAATAAATAATCATAAATTTGCCAATAACAAATTTTGAGACATACACTCGTGAACAATTTATCATATATTTTAATGATCATATTTTTTACTGGTAGATTTAACAGGACAAGACCTTGATTTAATCCAAACATGAAAAAGAAAAAAATCTGAAAATATTGACAAATTTCACAATAACTAAATAATTATTATCTGATTTGTATTAATATTTCGCATGGTGAATTACCACTACAAGGCCAGTCTAGTCATGCGAGAAATAGGAACATTTTTATTTTTGATACTGAAATCTTTTAATATTTTACACTTTTCATGAAGTCATTGTACTTATTATTGAATGTAAGGTTCACCTTCCTCAGACATAGGTAACCTCAACCCATTTTCGTTATCCTATTAAGGCCCTTAATTGGTTTACTTGTTTCCAAAAATTTTATAATTTATATAGGTTACCAATCATTTGACCTTGAACGTAGCTGATGAAGGTTATTCTAGAAACGCGTTGTCTGCACTAAGTTAGATATCTACATTTTAATTGTCTGTATATATTCTGGTAAATAAATACCCCCCCCCCCTAAACAAGACGTACATTTAACAAGAAATGCATTTCTATTCAGTTATAAGCGTTAAAATATGATGATTTTTGTGTTTATATAATAAATGACAGGTGTTGGATACCTTTTATGCGTATTTGCTTAATATTTTCAACAATTAGCTGATGTCTCGGAAATAATTATTTTCACATTTTTTTGTTTTAAGATAAGTATAATTTTATAATTAGGATTTAGATTAATAGGTTACTCCAGTGGAAATAGATATTATTGTCAAACCGGATAAAAATGTTTAAATTTTAATGGAAAACCTTGTAACACTTGGAACAACAGGGTCGAATTTCAATACTTAACGACAATTCAGACAATAAATTTCTTTTATTTTTGTTGATGGCAATTTAACTAGTTGCTATAAAGAACCAGTCTAGCTAGAAGAAGAAAAAGCCCAGTAATTCTATTGATATATCTGCAGTTTTTATTCTCAATGAGAATGTAATTACCGTTAGAGGAGGGTATTTAAGTAAAAAATCTCTCTATTGTGTAACTTTTATATTTAGTTTCGTGAAAAATCAATGTACATCTTTACAGTATTGATTCCAAACCTGGAGAGCTATTTGCTTAAAATTAATAATTGTCTATTTCTCTTTCCGATTCGTTTTGATATTATGAAATGAAATATGTAAACAAACTTCCATAACATAAGGAGACTTTGGATCAATTTTTGGTGGGAAATTTTCTGCTTCTTAACAAATGTTTCATTACTATAGCTGACATAACTGGAATTTGAATCGATGATGGCTACGATTTAAACGTCTTGTTTCAACATTGTTTTCTCCTGTCTGCAGGTGTATGAAGAGTTTGAAGATACCAAAGGGGTAATTAGAATCCGTATATCGAAGAAAAACAGACAGCACAATGGCCAAAAGAAAAACTACAAAAGGACAAACAACGATCTACAAAGCATTACACATAAAACTAAAGATCGAGTAACACGAGCCTCACTGAAAACCGGGGTGATCTCAGGTGCTCCGGAAGGGTCAACAATTCTTGCTCCACTGTATGGAATGTTTCAACAGAAGAACAATCTTCTAAACAGATTTAATTGTTAATATGAGTGTGTACTGTATAAAAATAGCAGTCAGATGTTTATATATACATTTTAATTGGTATACAACTATAAAGTACAATATAATAAAATTGAAAAATAAAAAAATACCACACTGTCGGAACAGGTCCAAAATCAAATAGAAAAACAAAAAATACCACACTGTCGGAACAGGTCCAAAATTAAATAGAAACAAACAAATAACACACTGTCGGAACAGGTCCAAAATCAAATAGAAAAACAAAAAAATACCACACTGTCGGAACAGGTCCAAAATCAAATAGAAAAACAAAAAATACCACACTGTCGGAACAGGTCCAAAATCAAATAGAAAAAAACAAATACCACACTGTCGGAACAGGTCCAAAATCAAATAGAAAAACAAAAAATACCACACTGTCGGAACAGGTCCAAAATCAAATAGAAAAACAAAAAATACCACACTGTCGGAACAGGTCCAAAATCAAATAGAAAAACAAAAAATACCACACTGTCGGAACAGGTCCAAAATCAAATAGAAAAACAAAAAATACCACACTGTCGGAACAGGTCCAAAATCAAATAGAAAAAAACAAATACCACACTGTCGGAACAGGTCCAAAATCAAATTGAAAAACAAAAAATACCACACTGTCGGAACAGGTCCAAAATCAAATAGAAAAACAAAAAATACCACACTGTCGGAACAGGTCCAAAATCAAATAGAAAAACAAAAAATACCACACTGTCGGAACAGGTCCAAAATCAAATAGAAAAACAAAAAATACCACACTGTCGGAACAGGTCCAAAATCAAATAGAAAAACAAAAAATACCACACTGTCGGAACAGGTCCAAAATCAAATAGAACACAAAAAATACCACACTGTCGGAACAGGTCCAAAATCAAATAGAAAAACAAAAAATACCACATTGTCGGAACAGGTCCAAAATCAAATAGAAAAAAACAAATACCACACTGTCGGAACAGTTCCAAAATCAAATAGAAAAACAAAAAATACCACACTGTCGGAACAGGTCCAAAATCAAATAGAAAAACAAAAAATACCACACTGTCGGAACAGGTCCAAAATCAAATAGAAAAACAAAAAATACCACACTGTCGGAACAGGTCCAAAATCAAATAGAAAAACAAAAAATACCACACTGTCGGAACAGGTCCAAAATCAAATAGAAAAACAAAAAATACCACACTGTCGGAACAGGTCCAAAATCAAATAGAAAAACAAAAAATACCACACTGTCGGAACAGGTCCAAAATCAAATAGAAAAAAACAAATACCACACTGTCGGAACAGGTCCAAAATCAAATAGAAAAACAAAAAATACCACACTGTCGGAACAGGTCCAAAATCAAATAGAAAAACAAAAAATACCACACTGTCGGAACAGGTCCAAAATCAAATTGAAAAACAAAAAATACCACACTGTCGGAACAGGTCCAAAATCAAATAGAAAAACAAAAAATACCACACTGTCGGAACAGGTCCAAAATCAAATAGAAAAACAAAAAATACCACACTGTCGGAACAGGTCCAAAATCAAATAGAAAAACAAAAAATACCACACTGTCGGAACAGGTCCAAAATCAAATAGAAAACAAAAAATACCACACTGTCGGAACAGGTCCAAAATCAAATAGAAAAACAAAAAATACCACATTGTCGGAACAGTTCCAAAATCAAATAGAAAAAAACAAATACCACACTGTCAGAACAGTTCCAAAATCAAATAGAAAAACAAAAAATACCACACTGTCGGAACAGGTCCGAAATCAAATAGAAAAACAAAAAATACCACACTGTCGGAACAGGTCCAAAATCAAATAGAAAAACAAAAAATACCACACTGTCGGAACAGGTCCAAAATCAAATAGAAAAACAAAAAATACCACACTGTCGGAACAGGTCCAAAATCAAATAGAAAAACAAAAAATACCACACTGTCGGAACAGGTCCAAAATCAAATAGAAAACAAAAAATACCACACTGTCGGAACAGGTCCAAAATCAAATAGAAAAACAAAAAATACCACATTGTCGGAACAGTTCCAAAATCAAATAGAAAAAAACAAATACCACACTGTCGGAACAGTTCCAAAATCAAATAGAAAAACAAAAAATACCACACTGTCGGAACAGGTCCAAAATCAAATAGAAAAACAAAAAATACCACACTGTCGGAACAGGTCCAAAATCAAATAGAAAAACAAAAAATACCACACTGTCGGAACAGGTCCAAAATCAAATAGAAAAACAAAAAATACCACACTGTCGGAACAGGTCCAAAATCAAATAGAACACAAAAAATACCACACTGTCGGAACAGGTCCAAAATCAAATAGAAAAACAAAAAATACCACATTGTCGGAACAGGTCCAAAATCAAATAGAAAAAAACAAATACCACACTGTCGGAACAGTTCCAAAATCAAATAGAAAAACAAAAAATACCACACTGTCGGAACAGGTCCAAAATCAAATAGAAAAACAAAAAATACCACACTGTCGGAACAGGTCCAAAATCAAATAGAAAAACAAAAAATACCACACTGTCGGAACAGGTCCAAAATCAAATAGAAAAACAAAAAATACCACACTGTCGGAACAGGTCCAAAATCAAATAGAAAAACAAAAAATACCACACTGTCGGAACAGGTCCAAAATCAAATAGAAAAACAAAAAATACCACACTGTCGGAACAGGTCCAAAATCAAATAGAAAAAAACAAATACCACACTGTCGGAACAGGTCCAAAATCAAATAGAAAAACAAAAAATACCACACTGTCGGAACAGGTCCAAAATCAAATAGAAAAACAAAAAATACCACACTGTCGGAACAGGTCCAAAATCAAATTGAAAAACAAAAAATACCACACTGTCGGAACAGGTCCAAAATCAAATAGAAAAACAAAAAATACCACACTGTCGGAACAGGTCCAAAATCAAATAGAAAAACAAAAAATACCACACTGTCGGAACAGGTCCAAAATCAAATAGAAAAACAAAAAATACCACACTGTCGGAACAGGTCCAAAATCAAATAGAAAACAAAAAATACCACACTGTCGGAACAGGTCCAAAATCAAATAGAAAAACAAAAAATACCACACTGTCGGAACAGGTCCAAAATCAAATAGAAAAACAAAAAATACCACACTGTCGGAACAGGTCCAAAATCAAATAGAAAAACAAAAAATACCACACTGTCGGAACAGGTCCAAAATCAAATAGAAAACAAAAAATACCACACTGTCGGAACAGGTCCAAAATCAAATAGAAAAACAAAAAATACCACACTGTCGGAACAGGTCCAAAATCAAATAGAAAAACAAAAAATACCACATTGTCGGAACAGTTCCAAAATCAAATAGAAAAAAACAAATACCACACTGTCGGAACAGTTCCAAAATCAAATAGAAAAAAACAAATACCACACTGTCGGAACAGGTCCAAAATCAAATAGAAAAACAAAAAATACCACACTGTCGTAACAGGTCCAAAATCAAATAGAAAAACAAAAAATACCACATTGTCGGAACAGTTCCAAAATCAAATAGAAAAAAACAAATACCACACTGTCGGAACAGTTCCAAAATCAAATAGAAAAAAACAAATACCACACTGTCGGAACAGGTCCAAAATCAAATAGAAAAACAAAAAATACCACACTGTCGGAACTGGTCCAAAATCAAATAGAAAAACCAAAAATACCACACTGTCGTAACAGTTCCAAAATCAAATAGAAAAACAAAAAATACCACACTGTCGTAACAGGTCCAAAATCAAATAGAAAAACCAAAAATACCACACTCTCGTAACAGGTCTAAAATCAAATAGAAAAACAAAAAATACCACACTGTCGTAACAGGTCCAAAATCAAATAGAAAAACAAAAAATACCACACTGTCGTAACAGGTCTAAAATCAAATAGAAAAAAACAAATACCACACTGTCGGAACAGTTCCAAAATCAAATAGAAAAAAACAAATACCACACTGTCGGAACAGGTCCAAAATCAAATAGAAAACAAAAAATACCACACTGTCGGAACAGGTCCAAAATCAAATAGAAAAACAAAAAATACCACATTGTCGGAACAGTTCCAAAATCAAATAGAAAAAAACAAATACCACACTGTCGGAACAGTTCCAAAATCAAATAGAAAAACAAAAAATACCACACTGTCGGAACAGGTCCAAAATCAAATAGAAAAACAAAAAATACCACACTGTCGGAACAGTTCCAAAATCAAATAGAAAAACAAAAAATACCACACTGTCGGAACAGGTCCAAAATCAAATAGAAAAACAAAAAATACCACATTGTCGGAACAGTTCCAAAATCAAATTGAAAAAAACAAATACCACACTGTCGGAACAGTTCCAAAATCAAATAGAAAAAAACAAATACCACACTGTCGGAACAGGTCCAAAATCAAATAGAAAAACAAAAAATACCACACTGTCGGAACAGGTCCAAAATCAAATAGAAAAACAAAAAATACCACATTGTCGGAACAGTTCCAAAATCAAATAGAAAAAAACAAATACCACACTGTCGGAACAGTTCCAAAATCAAATAGAAAAAAACAAATACCACACTGTCGGAACAGTTCCAAAATCAAATAGAAAAAAACAAATACCACACTGTCGGAACAGGTCCAAAATCAAATAGAAAAACAAAAAATACCACACTGTCGGAACAGGTCCAAAATCAAATAGAAAAACAAAAAATACCACATTGTCGGAACAGTTCCGAAATCAAATAGAAAAAAACAAATACCACACTGTCGGAACAGGTCCAAAATCAAATAGAAAAACAAAAAATACCACACTGTCGGAACAGGTCCAAAATCAAATAGAAAAACAAAAAATACCACACTGTCGGAACAGTTCCAAAATCAAATAGAAAAACAAAAAATACCACACTGTCGGAACAGTTCCAAAATCAAATAGAAAAACAAAAAATACCACACTGTCGGAACAGGTCCAAAATCAAATAGAAAAACAAAAAATACCACACTGTCAGAACAGGTCCAAAATCAAATAGAAAAAAACAAATACCACACTGTCGGAACAGTTCCAAAATCAAATAGAAAAATACAAATACCACACTGTCGGAACAGTTCCAAAATCAAATAGAAAAACAAAAAATACCACACTGTCGGAACAGGTCCAAAATCAAATAGAAAAACAAAAAATACCACACTGTCGGAACAGGTCCAAAATCAAATAGAAAAACAAAAAATACCACATTGTCGGAACAGTTCCAAAATCAAATAGAAAAAAACAAATACCACACTGTCGGAACAGTTCCAAAATCAAATAGAAAAAAACAAATACCACACTGTCGGAACAGGTCCAAAATCAAATAGAAAAACAAAAAATACCACATTGTCGGAACAGGTCCAAAATCAAATAGAAAAAAACAAATACCACACTGTCGGAACAGGTCCAAAATCAAATAGAAAAACAAAAAATACCACACTGTCGGAACAGGTCCAAAATCAAATAGAAAAAAAAAAAATACCACACTGTCGGAACAGTTCCAAAATCAAATAGAAAAACAAAAAATACCACACTGTCGGAACAGTTCCAAAATCAAATAGAAAAACAAAAAATACCACACTGTCGGAACAGGTCCAAAATCAAATAGAAAAACAAAAAATACCACACTGTCAGAACAGGTCCAAAATCAAATAGAAAAAAACAAATACCACACTGTCGGAACAGTTCCAAAATCAAATAGAAAAATACAAATACCACACTGTCGGAACAGTTCCAAAATCAAATAGAAAAACAAAAAATACCACACTGTCGGAACAGGTCCAAAATCAAATAGAAAAACAAAAAATACCACACTGTCGGAACAGGTCCAAAATCAAATAGAAAAACAAAAAATACCACATTGTCGGAACAGTTCCAAAATCAAATAGAAAAAAACAAATACCACACTGTCGGAACAGTTCCAAAATCAAATAGAAAAAAACAAATACCACACTGTCGGAACAGGTCCAAAATCAAATAGAAAAACAAAAAATACCACACTGTCGGAACAGGTCCAAAATCAAATAGAAAAACAAAAAATACCACATTGTCGGAACAGTTCCAAAATCAAATAGAAAAAAACAAATACCACACTGTCGGAACAGTTCCAAAATCAAATAGAAAAAAACAAATACCACACTGTCGGAACAGGTCCAAAATCAAATAGAAAAACAAAAAATACCACACTGTCGGAACAGGTCCAAAATCAAATAGAAAAACCAAAAATACCACACTGTCGTAACAGTTCCAAAATCAAATAGAAAAACAAAAAATACCACACTGTCGTAACAGGTCCAAAATCAAATAGAAAAACCAAAAATACCACACTGTCGTAACAGGTCTAAAATCAAATAGAAAAACAAAAAATACCACACTGTCGTAACAGGTCCAAAATCAAATAGAAAAACAAAAAATACCACACTGTCGTAACAGGTCTAAAATCAAATAGAAAAAAACAAATGCCACACTGTCGGAACAGTTCCAAAATCAAATAGAAAAAAACAAATACCACACTGTCGGAACAGTTCCAAAATCAAATAGAAAAACAAAAAATACCACACTGTCGGAACAGGTCCAAAATCAAATAGAAAAACAAAAAATACCACACTGTCGGAACAGGTCCAAAATCAAATAGAAAAACAAAAAATACCACATTGTCGGAACAGTTCCAAAATCAAATAGAAAAAAACAAATACCACACTGTCGGAACAGTTCCAAAATCAAATAGAAAAAAACAAATACCACACTGTCGGAACAGGTCCAAAATCAAATAGAAAAACAAAAAATACCACACTGTCGGAACAGGTCCAAAATCAAATAGAAAAACAAAAAATACCACATTGTCGGAACAGTTCCAAAATCAAATAGAAAAAAACAAATACCACACTGTCGGAACAGTTCCAAAATCAAATAGAAAAAAACAAATACCACACTGTCGGAACAGGTCCAAAATCAAATAGAAAAACAAAAAATACCACACTGTCGGAACAGGTCCAACATCAAATAGAAAAACCAAAAATACCACACTGTCGTAACAGGTCTAAAATCAAATAGAAAAACAAAAAATACCACACTGTCGTAACAGGTCCAAAATCAAATAGAAAAACAAAAATACCACACTGTCGTAACAGGTCTAAAATCAAATAGAAAAACAAAAAATACCACACTGTCGTAACAGGTCCAAAATCAAATAGAAAAACAAAAAATACCACACTGTCGTAACAGGTCTAAAATCAAATAGAAAAACAAAAAATACCACACTGTCGTAACAGGTCCAAAATCAAATAGAAAAACAAAAAATACCACACTGTCGTAACAGGTCCAAAATCAAATAGAAAAACAAAAAATACCACACTGTCGTAACAGGTCCAAAATCAAATAGAAAAACAAAAAATACCACACTGTCGTAACAGGTCCAAAATCAAATAGAAAAACCAAAAATACCACACTGTCGTAACAGGTCTAAAATCAATTAGAAAAACAAAAAATACCACACTGTCGTAACAGGTCTAAAATCAAATAGAAAAACAAAAAATACCACACTGTCGTAACAGGTCTAAAATCAAATAGAAAAACAAAAAATACCACACTGTCGTAACAGGTCCAAAATCAAATAGAAAAACCAAAAATACCACACTGTCGTAACAGGTCTAAAATCAAATAGAAAAACAAAAAATACCACACTGTCGTAACAGGTCTAAAATCAAATAGAAAAACCAAAAATACCACACTGTCGTAACAGGTCTAAAATCAAATAGAAAAAAAAAAATACCACACTGTCGTAACAGGTCCAAAATCAAATAGAAAAACAAAAAATACCACACTGTCGTAACAGGTCTAAAATCAAATAGAAAAACAAAAAATACCACACTGTCGTAACAGGTCCAAAATCAAATAGAAAAACAAAAAATACCACACTGTCGTAACAGGTCAAAAATCAAATAGAAAAACAAAAAATACCACACTGTCGTAACAGGTCTAAAATCAAATAGAAAAACAAAAAATACCACACTGTCGTAACAGGTCTAAAATCAAATAGAAAAACCAAAAATACCACACTGTCGTAACAGGTCCAAAATCAAATAGAAAAACAAAAAATACCACACTGTCGTAACAGGTCCAAAATCAAATAGAAAAACAAAAAATACCACACTGTCGTAACAGGTCCAAAATCAAATAGAAAAACAAAAAATACCACACTGTCGTAACAGGTCCAAAATCAAATAGAAAAACCAAAAATACCACACTGTCGTAACAGGTCCAAAATCAAATAGAAAAACAAAAAATACCACACTGTCGTAACAGGTCTAAAATCAAATAGAAAAACAAAAAATACCACACTGTCGTAACAGGTCTAAAATCAAATAGAAAAACAAAAAATACCACACTGTCGTAACAGGTCCAAAATCAAATAGAAAAAAAAAATACCACACTGTCGTAACAGGTCCAAAATCAAATAGAAAAACAAAAAATACCACACTGTCGTAACCGGTCTAAAATCAAATAGAAAAACAAAAAATACCACACTGTCGTAACAGGTCCAAAATCAAATAGAAAAACAAAAAATACCACACTGTCGTAACAGGTCAAAAATCAAATAGAAAAACAAAAAATACCACACTGTCGTAACAGGTCTAAAATCAAATAGAAAAACAAAAAATACCACACTGTCGTAACAGGTCTAAAATCAAATAGAAAAACAAAAAATACCACACTGTCGTAACAGGTCCAAAATCAAATAGAAAAACAAAAAATACCACACTGTCGTAACAGGTCCAAAATCAAATAGAAAAACAAAAAATACCACACTGTCGTAACAGGTCCAAAATCAAATAGAAAAACAAAAAATACCACACTGTCGTAACAGGTCCAAAATCAAATAGAAAAACAAAAAATACCACACTGTCGTAACAGGTCAAAAATCAAATAGAAAAACAAAAAATACCACACTGTCGTAACAGGTCTAAAATCAAATAGAAAAACAAAAAATACCACACTGTCGTAACAGGTCTAAAATCAAATAGAAAAACAAAAAATACCACACTGTCGTAACAGGTCTAAAATCAAATAGAAAAACAAAAAATACCACACTGTCGTAACAGGTCCAAAATCAAATAGAAAAACAAAAAATACCACACTGTCGTAACAGGTCCAAAATCAAATAGAAAAACAAAAAATACCACACTGTCGTAACAGGTCCAAAATCAAATAGAAAAACCAAAAATACCACACTGTCGTAACAGGTCCAAAATCAAATAGAAAAACAAAAAATACCACACTGTCGTAACAGGTCCAAAATCAAATAGAAAAACAAAAAATACCACACTGTCGTAACAGGTCTAAAATCAAATAGAAAAACAAAAAATACCACACTGTCGTAACAGGTCTAAAATCAAATAGAAAAACCAAAAATACCACACTGTCGTAACAGGTCTAAAATCAAATAGAAAAAAAAAATACCACACTGTCGTAACAGGTCCAAAATCAAATAGAAAAACAAAAAATACCACACTGTCGTAACAGGTCTAAAATCAAATAGAAAAACAAAAAATACCACACTGTCGTAACAGGTCCAAAATCAAATAGAAAAACAAAAAATACCACACTGTCGTAACAGGTCAAAAATCAAATTGAAAAACAAAAAATACCACACTGTCGTAACAGGTCTAAAATCAAATAGAAAAACAAAAAATACCACACTGTCGTAACAGGTCTAAAATCAAATAGAAAAACAAAAAATACCACACTGTCGTAACAGGTCCAAAATCAAATAGAAAAACAAAAAATACCACACTGTCGTAACAGGTCCAAAATCAAATAGAAAAACAAAAAATACCACACTGTCGTAACAGGTCCAAAATCAAATAGAAAAACAAAAAATACCACACTGTCGTAACAGGTCCAAAATCAAATAGAAAAACCAAAAATACCACACTGTCGTAACAGGTCCAAAATTAAATAGAAAAACAAAAAATACCACACTGTCGTAACAGGTCCAAAATCAAATAGAAAAACAAAAAATACCACACTGTCGTAACAGGTCCAAAATCAAATAGAAAAACAAAAAATACCACACTGTCGTAACAGGTCCAAAATCAAATAGAAAAACAAAAAATACCACACTGTCGTAACAGGTCTAAAATCAAATAGAAAAACAAAAAATACCACACTGTCGTAACAGGTCTAAAATCAAATAAAAAAACCAAAAATACCACACTGTCGTAACAGGTCTAAAATCAAATAGAAAAAAAAAATACCACACTGTCGTAACAGGTCCAAAATCAAATAGAAAAACAAAAAATACCACACTGTCGTAACAGGTCTAAAATCAAATAGAAAAACAAAAAATACCACACTGTCGTAACAGGTCTAAAATCAAATAGAAAAACAAAAAATACCGCACTGTCGTAACAGGTCTAAAATCAAATAGAAAAACAAAAAATACCACACTGTCGTAACAGGTCTAAAATCAAATAGAAAAGCCAAAAATACCACACTGTCGTAACAGGTCCAAAATCAAATAGAAAAACAAAAAATACCACACTGTCGTAACAGGTCCAAATCAAATAGAAAAACAAAAAATACCACACTGTCGTAACAGGTCCAAAATCAAATAGAAAAACAAAAAATACCACACTGTCGTAACAGGTCTAAAATCAAATAGAAAAACAAAAAATACCACACTGTCGTAACAGGTCTAAAATCAAATAGAAAAACCAAAAATACCACACTGTCGTAACAGGTCTAAAATCAAATAGAAAAAAAAAAATACCACACTGTCGTAACAGGTCCAAAATCAAATAGAAAAACAAAAAATACCACACTGTCGTAACAGGTCTAAAATCAAATAGAAAAACAAAAAATACCACACTGTCGTAACAGGTCTAAAATCAAATAGAAAAACAAAAAATACCACACTGTCGTAACAGGTCCAAAATCAAATAGAAAAACAAAAAATACCACACTGTCGTAACAGGTCTAAAATCAAATAGAAAAACAAAAAATACCACACTGTCGTAACAGGTCTAAAATCAAATAGAAAAACAAAAAATACCACACTGTCGTAACAGGTCCAAAATCAAATAGAAAAACAAAAAATACCACACTGTCGGAACAGGTCCAAAATCAAATAGAAAAACAAAAAATACCACATTGTCGGAACAGTTCCAAAATCAAATAGAAAAAAACAAATACCACACTGTCGGAACAGTTCCAAAATCAAATAGAAAAAAACAAATACCACACTGTCGGAACAGGTCTAAAATCAAATAGAAAAACAAAAAATACCACACTGTCGGAACAGGTCCAAAATCAAATAGAAAAACAAAAAATACCACATTGTCGGAACAGTTCCAAAATCAAATAGAAAAAAACAAATACCACACTGTCGGAACAGTTCCAAAATCAAATAGAAAAAAACAAATACCACACTGTCGGAACAGTTCCAAAATCAAATAGAAAAAAACAAATACCACACTGTCGGAACAGGTCCAAAATCAAATAGAAAAACAAAAAATACCACACTGTCGGAACAGGTCCAAAATCAAATAGAAAAACAAAAAATACCACATTGTCGGAACAGTTCCAAAATCAAATAGAAAAAAACAAATACCACACTGTCGGAACAGGTCCAAAATCAAATAGAAAAACAAAAAATACCACACTGTCGGAACAGGTCCAAAATCAAATAGAAAAACAAAAAATACCACACTGTCGGAACAGTTCCAAAATCAAATAGAAATACAAAAAATACCACACTGTCGGAACAGTTCCAAAATCAAATAGAAAAACAAAAAATACCACACTGTCGGAACAGGTCCAAAATCAAATAGAAAAACAAAAAATACCACACTGTCAGAACAGGTCCAAAATCAAATAGAAAAAAACAAATACCACACTGTCGGAACAGTTCCAAAATCAAATAGAAAAATACAAATACCACACTGTCGGAACAGTTCCAAAATCAAATAGAAAAACAAAAAATACCACACTGTCGGAACAGGTCCAAAATCAAATAGAAAAACAAAAAATACCACACTGTCGGAACAGGTCCAAAATCAAATAGAAAAACAAAAAATACCACATTGTCGGAACAGTTCCAAAATCAAATAGAAAAAAACAAATACCACACTGTCGGAACAGTTCCAAAATCAAATAGAAAAAAACAAATACCACACTGTCGGAACAGGTCCAAAATCAAATAGAAAAACAAAAAATACCACATTGTCGGAACAGGTCCAAAATCAAATAGAAAAAAACAAATACCACACTGTCGGAACAGGTCCAAAATCAAATAGAAAAACAAAAAATACCACACTGTCGGAACAGGTCCAAAATCAAATAGAAAAACAAAAAATACCACACTGTCGGAACAGTTCCAAAATCAAATAGAAAAACAAAAAATACCACACTGTCGGAACAGTTCCAAAATCAAATAGAAAAACAAAAAATACCACACTGTCGGAACAGGTCCAAAATCAAATAGAAAAACAAAAAATACCACACTGTCAGAACAGGTCCAAAATCAAATAGAAAAAAACAAATACCACACTGTCGGAACAGTTCCAAAATCAAATAGAAAAATACAAATACCACACTGTCGGAACAGTTCCAAAATCAAATAGAAAAACAAAAAATACCACACTGTCGGAACAGGTCCAAAATCAAATAGAAAAACAAAAAATACCACACTGTCGGAACAGGTCCAAAATCAAATAGAAAAACAAAAAATACCACATTGTCGGAACAGTTCCAAAATCAAATAGAAAAAAACAAATACCACACTGTCGGAACAGTTCCAAAATCAAATAGAAAAAAACAAATACCACACTGTCGGAACAGGTCCAAAATCAAATAGAAAAACAAAAAATACCACACTGTCGGAACAGGTCCAAAATCAAATAGAAAAACAAAAAATACCACATTGTCGGAACAGTTCCAAAATCAAATAGAAAAAAACAAATACCACACTGTCGGAACAGTTCCAAAATCAAATAGAAAAAAACAAATACCACACTGTCGGAACAGGTCCAAAATCAAATAGAAAAACAAAAAATACCACACTGTCGGAACAGGTCCAAAATCAAATAGAAAAACCAAAAATACCACACTGTCGTAACAGTTCCAAAATCAAATAGAAAAACAAAAAATACCACACTGTCGTAACAGGTCCAAAATCAAATAGAAAAACCAAAAATACCACACTGTCGTAACAGGTCTAAAATCAAATAGAAAAACAAAAAATACCACACTGTCGTAACAGGTCCAAAATCAAATAGAAAAACAAAAAATACCACACTGTCGTAACAGGTCTAAAATCAAATAGAAAAAAACAAATGCCACACTGTCGGAACAGTTCCAAAATCAAATAGAAAAAAACAAATACCACACTGTCGGAACAGTTCCAAAATCAAATAGAAAAACAAAAAATACCACACTGTCGGAACAGGTCCAAAATCAAATAGAAAAACAAAAAATACCACACTGTCGGAACAGGTCCAAAATCAAATAGAAAAACAAAAAATACCACATTGTCGGAACAGTTCCAAAATCAAATAGAAAAAAACAAATACCACACTGTCGGAACAGTTCCAAAATCAAATAGAAAAAAACAAATACCACACTGTCGGAACAGGTCCAAAATCAAATAGAAAAACAAAAAATACCACACTGTCGGAACAGGTCCAAAATCAAATAGAAAAACAAAAAATACCACATTGTCGGAACAGTTCCAAAATCAAATAGAAAAAAACAAATACCACACTGTCGGAACAGTTCCAAAATCAAATAGAAAAACAAAAAATACCACACTGTCGGAACAGGTCCAACATCAAATAGAAAAACCAAAAATACCACACTGTCGTAACAGGTCTAAAATCAAATAGAAAAACAAAAAATACCACACTGTCGTAACAGGTCCAAAATCAAATAGAAAAACCAAAAATACCACACTGTCGTAACAGGTCTAAAATCAAATAGAAAAACCAAAAATACCACACTGTCGTAACAGGTCCAAAATCAAATAGAAAAACAAAAAATACCACACTGTCGTAACAGGTCCAAAATCAAATAGAAAAACAAAAAATACCACACTGTCGTAACAGGTCCAAAATCAAATAGAAAAACAAAAAATACCACACTGTCGTAACAGGTCCAAAATCAAATAGAAAAACAAAAAATACCACACTGTCGTAACAGGTCCAAAATCAAATAGAAAAACAAAAAATACCACACTGTCGTAACAGGTCCAAAATCAAATAGAAAAACAAAAAATACCACACTGTCGTAACAGGTCTAAAATCAAATAGAAAAACAAAAAATACCACACTGTCGTAACAGGTCTAAAATCAAATAGAAAAACCAAAAATACCACACTGTCGTAACAGGTCTAAAATCAAATAGAAAAAAAAAATACCACACTGTCGTAACAGGTCCAAAATCAAATAGAAAAACAAAAAATACCACACTGTCGTAACCGGTCTAAAATCAAATAGAAAAACAAAAAATACCACACTGTCGTAACAGGTCCAAAATCAAATAGAAAAACAAAAAATACCACACTGTCGTAACAGGTCAAAAATCAAATAGAAAAACAAAAAATACCACACTGTCGTAACAGGTCTAAAATCAAATAGAAAAACAAAAAATACCACACTGTCGTAACAGGTCTAAAATCAAATAGAAAAACCAAAAATACCACACTGTCGTAACAGGTCCAAAATCAAATAGAAAAACAAAAAATACCACACTGTCGTAACAGGTCCAAAATCAAATAGAAAAACAAAAAATACCACACTGTCGTAACAGGTCCAAAATCAAATAGAAAAACAAAAAATACCACACTGTCGTAACAGGTCCAAAATCAAATAGAAAAACAAAAAATACCACACTGTCGTAACAGGTCAAAAATCAAATAGAAAAACAAAAAATACCACACTGTCGTAACAGGTCTAAAATCAAATAGAAAAACAAAAAATACCACACTGTCGTAACAGGTCTAAAATCAAATAGAAAAACAAAAAATACCACACTGTCGTAACAGGTCCAAAATCAAATAGAAAAACAAAAAATACCACACTGTCGTAACAGGTCCAAAATCAAATAGAAAAACCAAAAATACCACACTGTCGTAACAGGTCCAAAATCAAATAGAAAAACAAAAAATACCACACTGTCGTAACAGGTCCAAAATCAAATAGAAAAACCAAAAATACCACACTGTCGTAACAGGTCCAAAATCAAATAGAAAAACAAAAAATACCACACTGTCGTAACAGGTCCAAAATCAAATAGAAAAACAAAAAATACCACACTGTCGTAACAGGTCTAAAATCAAATAGAAAAACAAAAAATACCACACTGTCGTAACAGGTCTAAAATCAAATAGAAAAACCAAAAATACCACACTGTCGTAACAGGTCTAAAATCAAATAGAAAAAAAAAATACCACACTGTCGTAACAGGTCCAAAATCAAATAGAAAAACAAAAAATACCACACTGTCGTAACAGGTCTAAAATCAAATAGAAAAACAAAAAATACCACACTGTCGTAACAGGTCCAAAATCAAATAGAAAAACAAAAAATACCACACTGTCGTAACAGGTCAAAAATCAAATTGAAAAACAAAAAATACCACACTGTCGTAACAGGTCTAAAATCAAATAGAAAAACAAAAAATACCACACTGTCGTAACAGGTCTAAAATCAAATAGAAAAACCAAAAATACCACACTGTCGTAACAGGTCCAAAATCAAATAGAAAAACAAAAAATACCACACTGTCGTAACAGGTCCAAAATCAAATAGAAAAACAAAAAATACCACACTGTCGTAACAGGTCCAAAATCAAATAGAAAAACAAAAAATACCACACTGTCGTAACAGGTCCAAAATCAAATAGAAAAACCAAAAATACCACACTGTCGTAACAGGTCCAAAATCAAATAGAAAAACAAAAAATACCACACTGTCGTAACAGGTCCAAAATCAAATAGAAAAACAAAAAATACCACACTGTCGGAACAGTTCCAAAATCAAATAGAAAAACAAAAAATACCACACTGTCGGAACAGGTCCAAAATCAAATAGAAAAACAAAAAATACCACACTGTCAGAACAGGTCCAAAATCAAATAGAAAAAAACAAATACCACACTGTCGGAACAGTTCCAAAATCAAATAGAAAAATACAAATACCACACTGTCGGAACAGTTCCAAAATCAAATAGAAAAACAAAAAATACCACACTGTCGGAACAGGTCCAAAATCAAATAGAAAAACAAAAAATACCACACTGTCGGAACAGGTCCAAAATCAAATAGAAAAACAAAAAATACCACATTGTCGGAACAGTTCCAAAATCAAATAGAAAAAAACAAATACCACACTGTCGGAACAGTTCCAAAATCAAATAGAAAAAAACAAATACCACACTGTCGGAACAGGTCCAAAATCAAATAGAAAAACAAAAAATACCACACTGTCGGAACAGGTCCAAAATCAAATAGAAAAACAAAAAATACCACATTGTCGGAACAGTTCCAAAATCAAATAGAAAAAAACAAATACCACACTGTCGGAACAGTTCCAAAATCAAATAGAAAAAAACAAATACCACACTGTCGGAACAGGTCCAAAATCAAATAGAAAAACAAAAAATACCACACTGTCGGAACAGGTCCAAAATCAAATAGAAAAACCAAAAATACCACACTGTCGTAACAGTTCCAAAATCAAATAGAAAAACAAAAAATACCACACTGTCGTAACAGGTCCAAAATCAAATAGAAAAACCAAAAATACCACACTGTCGTAACAGGTCTAAAATCAAATAGAAAAACAAAAAATACCACACTGTCGTAACAGGTCCAAAATCAAATAGAAAAACAAAAAATACCACACTGTCGTAACAGGTCTAAAATCAAATAGAAAAAAACAAATGCCACACTGTCGGAACAGTTCCAAAATCAAATAGAAAAAAACAAATACCACACTGTCGGAACAGTTCCAAAATCAAATAGAAAAACAAAAAATACCACACTGTCGGAACAGGTCCAAAATCAAATAGAAAAACAAAAAATACCACACTGTCGGAACAGGTCCAAAATCAAATAGAAAAACAAAAAATACCACATTGTCGGAACAGTTCCAAAATCAAATAGAAAAAACAAATACCACACTGTCGGAACAGTTCCAAAATCAAATAGAAAAAAACAAATACCACACTGTCGGAACAGGTCCAAAATCAAATAGAAAAACAAAAAATACCACACTGTCGGAACAGGTCCAAAATCAAATAGAAAAACAAAAAATACCACATTGTCGGAACAGTTCCAAAATCAAATAGAAAAAAACAAATACCACACTGTCGGAACAGTTCCAAAATCAAATAGAAAAACAAAAAATACCACACTGTCGGAACAGGTCCAACATCAAATAGAAAAACCAAAAATACCACACTGTCGTAACAGGTCTAAAATCAAATAGAAAAACAAAAAATACCACACTGTCGTAACAGGTCCAAAATCAAATAGAAAAACCAAAAATACCACACTGTCGTAACAGGTCTAAAATCAAATAGAAAAACCAAAAATACCACACTGTCGTAACAGGTCCAAAATCAAATAGAAAAACAAAAAATACCACACTGTCGTAACAGGTCCAAAATCAAATAGAAAAACAAAAAATACCACACTGTCGTAACAGGTCCAAAATCAAATAGAAAAACAAAAAATACCACACTGTCGTAACAGGTCCAAAATCAAATAGAAAAACAAAAAATACCACACTGTCGTAACAGGTCCAAAATCAAATAGAAAAACAAAAAATACCACACTGTCGTAACAGGTCCAAAATCAAATAGAAAAACAAAAAATACCACACTGTCGTAACAGGTCTAAAATCAAATAGAAAAACAAAAAATACCACACTGTCGTAACAGGTCTAAAATCAAATAGAAAAACCAAAAATACCACACTGTCGTAACAGGTCTAAAATCAAATAGAAAAAAAAAATACCACACTGTCGTAACAGGTCCAAAATCAAATAGAAAAACAAAAAATACCACACTGTCGTAACCGGTCTAAAATCAAATAGAAAAACAAAAAATACCACACTGTCGTAACAGGTCCAAAATCAAATAGAAAAACAAAAAATACCACACTGTCGTAACAGGTCAAAAATCAAATAGAAAAACAAAAAATACCACACTGTCGTAACAGGTCTAAAATCAAATAGAAAAACAAAAAATACCACACTGTCGTAACAGGTCTAAAATCAAATAGAAAAACCAAAAATACCACACTGTCGTAACAGGTCCAAAATCAAATAGAAAAACAAAAAATACCACACTGTCGTAACAGGTCCAAAATCAAATAGAAAAACAAAAAATACCACACTGTCGTAACAGGTCCAAAATCAAATAGAAAAACAAAAAATACCACACTGTCGTAACAGGTCCAAAATCAAATAGAAAAACAAAAAATACCACACTGTCGTAACAGGTCAAAAATCAAATAGAAAAACAAAAAATACCACACTGTCGTAACAGGTCTAAAATCAAATAGAAAAACAAAAAATACCACACTGTCGTAACAGGTCTAAAATCAAATAGAAAAACAAAAAATACCACACTGTCGTAACAGGTCCAAAATCAAATAGAAAAACAAAAAATACCACACTGTCGTAACAGGTCCAAAATCAAATAGAAAAACAAAAAATACCACACTGTCGTAACAGGTCCAAAATCAAATAGAAAAACAAAAAATACCACACTGTCGTAACAGGTCCAAAATCAAATAGAAAAACCAAAAATACCACACTGTCGTAACAGGTCCAAAATCAAATAGAAAAACAAAAAATACCACACTGTCGTAACAGGTCCAAAATCAAATAGAAAAACAAAAAATACCACACTGTCGTAACAGGTCTAAAATCAAATAGAAAAACAAAAAATACCACACTGTCGTAACAGGTCTAAAATCAAATAGAAAAACCAAAAATACCACACTGTCGTAACAGGTCTAAAATCAAATAGAAAAAAAAAATACCACACTGTCGTAACAGGTCCAAAATCAAATAGAAAAACAAAAAATACCACACTGTCGTAACAGGTCTAAAATCAAATAGAAAAACAAAAAATACCACACTGTCGTAACAGGTCCAAAATCAAATAGAAAAACAAAAAATACCACACTGTCGTAACAGGTCAAAAATCAAATTGAAAAACAAAAAATACCACACTGTCGTAACAGGTCTAAAATCAAATAGAAAAACAAAAAATACCACACTGTCGTAACAGGTCTAAAATCAAATAGAAAAACCAAAAATACCACACTGTCGTAACAGGTCCAAAATCAAATAGAAAAACAAAAAATACCACACTGTCGTAACAGGTCCAAAATCAAATAGAAAAACAAAAAATACCACACTGTCGTAACAGGTCCAAAATCAAATAGAAAAACAAAAAATACCACACTGTCGTAACAGGTCCAAAATCAAATAGAAAAACCAAAAATACCACACTGTCGTAACAGGTCCAAAATCAAATAGAAAAACAAAAAATACCACACTGTCGTAACAGGTCCAAAATCAAATAGAAAAACAAAAAATACCACACTGTCGTAACAGGTCCAAAATCAAATAGAAAAACAAAAAATACCACACTGTCGTAACAGGTCCAAAATCAAATAGAAAAACAAAAAATACCACACTGTCGTAACAGGTCTAAAATCAAATAGAAAAACAAAAAATACCACACTGTCGTAACAGGTCTAAAATCAAATAAAAAAACCAAAAATACCACACTGTCGTAACAGGTCTAAAATCAAATAGAAAAAAAAAATACCACACTGTCGTAACAGGTCCAAAATCAAATAGAAAAACAAAAAATACCACACTGTCGTAACAGGTCTAAAATCAAATAGAAAAACAAAAAATACCACACTGTCGTAACAGGTCTAAAATCAAATAGAAAAACAAAAAATACCGCACTGTCGTAACAGGTCTAAAATCAAATAGAAAAACAAAAAATACCACACTGTCGTAACAGGTCTAAAATCAAATAGAAAAGCCAAAAATACCACACTGTCGTAACAGGTCCAAAATCAAATAGAAAAACAAAAAATACCACACTGTCGTAACAGGTCCAAAATCAAATAGAAAAACAAAAAATACCACACTGTCGTAACAGGTCCAAAATCAAATAGAAAAACAAAAAATACCACACTGTCGTAACAGGTCCAAAATCAAATAGAAAAACAAAAAATACCACACTGTCGTAACAGGTCCAAAATCAAATAGAAAAACAAAAAATACCACACTGTCGTAACAGGTCCAAAATCAAATAGAAAAACAAAAAATACCACACTGTCGTAACAGGTCTAAAATCAAATAGAAAAACAAAAAATACCACACTGTCGTAACAGGTCTAAAATCAAATAGAAAAACCAAAAATACCACACTGTCGTAACAGGTCTAAAATCAAATAGAAAAAAAAAATACCACACTGTCGTAACAGGTCCAAAATCAAATAGAAAAACAAAAAATACCACACTGTCGTAACCGGTCTAAAATCAAATAGAAAAACAAAAAATACCACACTGTCGTAACAGGTCCAAAATCAAATAGAAAAACAAAAAATACCACACTGTCGTAACAGGTCAAAAATCAAATAGAAAAACAAAAAATACCACACTGTCGTAACAGGTCTAAAATCAAATAGAAAAACAAAAAATACCACACTGTCGTAACAGGTCTAAAATCAAATAGAAAAACAAAAAATACCACACTGTCGTAACAGGTCCAAAATCAAATAGAAAAACAAAAAATACCACACTGTCGTAACAGGTCCAAAATCAAATAGAAAAACAAAAAATACCACACTGTCGTAACAGGTCCAAAATCAAATAGAAAAACAAAAAATACCACACTGTCGTAACAGGTCCAAAATCAAATAGAAAAACAAAAAATACCACACTGTCGTAACAGGTCAAAAATCAAATAGAAAAACAAAAAATACCACACTGTCGTAACAGGTCTAAAATCAAATAGAAAAACAAAAAATACCACACTGTCGTAACAGGTCTAAAATCAAATAGAAAAACAAAAAATACCACACTGTCGTAACAGGTCCAAAATCAAATAGAAAAACAAAAAATACCACACTGTCGTAACAGGTCCAAAATCAAATAGAAAAACAAAAAATACCACACTGTCGTAACAGGTCCAAAATCAAATAGAAAAACAAAAAATACCACACTGTCGTAACAGGTCCAAAATCAAATAGAAAAACCAAAAATACCACACTGTCGTAACAGGTCCAAAATCAAATAGAAAAACAAAAAATACCACACTGTCGTAACAGGTCCAAAATCAAATAGAAAAACAAAAAATACCACACTGTCGTAACAGGTCTAAAATCAAATAGAAAAACAAAAAATACCACACTGTCGTAACAGGTCTAAAATCAAATAGAAAAACCAAAAATACCACACTGTCGTAACAGGTCTAAAATCAAATAGAAAAAAAAAATACCACACTGTCGTAACAGGTCTAAAATCAAATAGAAAAAAAAAATACCACACTGTCGTAACAGGTCCAAAATCAAATAGAAAAACAAAAAATACCACACTGTCGTAACAGGTCTAAAATCAAATAGAAAAACAAAAAATACCACACTGTCGTAACAGGTCTAAAATCAAATAGAAAAACAAAAAATACCGCACTGTCGTAACAGGTCTAAAATCAAATAGAAAAGCCAAAAATACCACACTGTCGTAACAGGTCCAAAATCAAATAGAAAAACAAAAAATACCACACTGTCGTAACAGGTCCAAATCAAATAGAAAAACAAAAAATACCACACTGTCGTAACAGGTCCAAAATCAAATAGAAAAACAAAAAATACCACACTGTCGTAACAGGTCTAAAATCAAATAGAAAAACAAAAAATACCACACTGTCGTAACAGGTCTAAAATCAAATAGAAAAACCAAAAATACCACACTGTCGTAACAGGTCTAAAATCAAATAGAAAAAAAAAATACCACACTGTCGTAACAGGTCCAAAATCAAATAGAAAAACAAAAAATACCACACTGTCGTAACAGGTCTAAAATCAAATAGAAAAACAAAAAATACCACACTGTCGTAACAGGTCTAAAATCAAATAGAAAAACAAAAAATACCACACTGTCGTAACAGGTCCAAAATCAAATAGAAAAACAAAAAATACCACACTGTCGTAACAGGTCTAAAATCAAATAGAAAAACAAAAAATACCACACTGTCGTAACAGGTCCAAAATCAAATAGAAAAACAAAAAATACCACACTGTCGTAACAGGTCTAAAATCAAATAGAAAAAAACAAATGCCACACTGTCGGAACAGTTCCAAAATCAAATAGAAAAAAACAAATACCACACTGTCGGAACAGTTCCAAAATCAAATAGAAAAACAAAAAATACCACACTGTCGTAACAGGTCCAAAATCAAATAGAAAAACAAAAAATACCACACTGTCGGAACAGGTCCAAAATCAAATAGAAAAACAAAAAATACCACATTGTCGGAACAGTTCCAAAATCAAATAGAAAAAAACAAATACCACACTGTCGGAACAGTTCCAAAATCAAATAGAAAAAAACAAATACCACACTGTCGGAACAGGTCCAAAATCAAATAGAAAAACAAAAAATACCACACTGTCGGAACAGGTCCAAAATCAAATAGAAAAACAAAAAATACCACATTGTCGGAACAGTTCCAAAATCAAATAGAAAAAAACAAATACCACACTGTCGGAACAGTTCCAAAATCAAATAGAAAAACAAAAAATACCACACTGTCGGAACAGGTCCAACATCAAATAGAAAAACCAAAAATACCACACTGTCGTAACAGGTCTAAAATCAAATAGAAAAACAAAAAATACCACACTGTCGTAACAGGTCCAAAATCAAATAGAAAAACCAAAAATACCACACTGTCGTAACAGGTCTAAAATCAAATAGAAAAACCAAAAATACCACACTGTCGTAACAGGTCCAAAATCAAATAGAAAAAAAAAAAATACCACACTGTCGTAACAGGTCCAAAATCAAATAGAAAAACAAAAAATACCACACTGTCGTAACAGGTCCAAAATCAAATAGAAAAACAAAAAATACCACACTGTCGTAACAGGTCCAAAATCAAATAGAAAAACAAAAAATACCACACTGTCGTAACAGGTCCAAAATCAAATAGAAAAACAAAAAATACCACACTGTCGTAACAGGTCCAAAATCAAATAGAAAAACAAAAAATACCACACTGTCGTAACAGGTCTAAAATCAAATAGAAAAACCAAAAATACCACACTGTCGTAACAGGTCTAAAATCAAATAGAAAAACCAAAAATACCACACTGTCGTAACAGGTCTAAAATCAAATAGAAAAAAAAAATACCACACTGTCGTAACAGGTCCAAAATCAAATAGAAAAACAAAAAATACCACACTGTCGTAACCGGTCTAAAATCAAATAGAAAAACAAAAAATACCACACTGTCGTAACAGGTCCAAAATCAAATAGAAAAACAAAAAATACCACACTGTCGTAACAGGTCAAAAATCAAATAGAAAAACAAAAAATACCACACTGTCGTAACAGGTCTAAAATCAAATAGAAAAACAAAAAATACCACACTGTCGTAACAGGTCTAAAATCAAATAGAAAAACCAAAAATACCACACTGTCGTAACAGGTCCAAAATCAAATAGAAAAACAAAAAATACCACACTGTCGTAACAGGTCCAAAATCAAATAGAAAAACAAAAAATACCACACTGTCGTAACAGGTCCAAAATCAAATAGAAAAACAAAAAATACCACACTGTCGTAACAGGTCCAAAATCAAATAGAAAAACAAAAAATACCACACTGTCGTAACAGGTCAAAAATCAAATAGAAAAACAAAAAATACCACACTGTCGTAACAGGTCTAAAATCAAATAGAAAAACAAAAAATACCACACTGTCGTAACAGGTCTAAAATCAAATAGAAAAACAAAAAATACCACACTGTCGTAACAGGTCCAAAATCAAATAGAAAAACAAAAAATACCACACTGTCGTAACAGGTCCAAAATCAAATAGAAAAACAAAAAATACCACACTGTCGTAACAGGTCCAAAATCAAATAGAAAAACAAAAAATACCACACTGTCGTAACAGGTCCAAAATCAAATAGAAAAACCAAAAATACCACACTGTCGTAACAGGTCCAAAATCAAATAGAAAAACAAAAAATACCACACTGTCGTAACAGGTCCAAAATCAAATAGAAAAACAAAAAATACCACACTGTCGTAACAGGTCTAAAATCAAATAGAAAAACAAAAAATACCACACTGTCGTAACAGGTCTAAAATCAAATAGAAAAACCAAAAATACCACACTGTCGTAACAGGTCTAAAATCAAATAGAAAAAAAAAATACCACACTGTCGTAACAGGTCCAAAATCAAATAGAAAAACAAAAAATACCACACTGTCGTAACAGGTCTAAAATCAAATAGAAAAACAAAAAATACCACACTGTCGTAACAGGTCCAAAATCAAATAGAAAAACAAAAAATACCACACTGTCGTAACAGGTCAAAAATCAAATTGAAAAACAAAAAATACCACACTGTCGTAACAGGTCTAAAATCAAATAGAAAAACAAAAAATACCACACTGTCGTAACAGGTCTAAAATCAAATAGAAAAACCAAAAATACCACACTGTCGTAACAGGTCCAAAATCAAATAGAAAAACAAAAAATACCACACTGTCGTAACAGGTCCAAAATCAAATAGAAAAACAAAAAATACCACACTGTCGTAACAGGTCCAAAATCAAATAGAAAAACAAAAAATACCACACTGTCGTAACAGGTCCAAAATCAAATAGAAAAACCAAAAATACCACACTGTCGTAACAGGTCCAAAATCAAATAGAAAAACAAAAAATACCACACTGTCGTAACAGGTCCAAAATCAAATAGAAAAACAAAAAATACCACACTGTCGTAACAGGTCCAAAATCAAATAGAAAAACAAAAAATACCACACTGTCGTAACAGGTCCAAAATCAAATAGAAAAACAAAAAATACCACACTGTCGTAACAGGTCTAAAATCAAATAGAAAAACAAAAAATACCACACTGTCGTAACAGGTCTAAAATCAAATAGAAAAACAAAAAATACCACACTGTCGTAACAGGTCTAAAATCAAATAGAAAAGCCAAAAATACCACACTGTCGTAACAGGTCCAAAATCAAATAGAAAAACAAAAAATACCACACTGTCGTAACAGGTCCAAATCAAATAGAAAAACAAAAAATACCACACTGTCGTAACAGGTCCAAAATCAAATAGAAAAACAAAAAATACCACACTGTCGTAACAGGTCTAAAATCAAATAGAAAAACAAAAAATACCACACTGTCGTAACAGGTCTAAAATCAAATAGAAAAACCAAAAATACCACACTGTCGTAACAGGTCTAAAATCAAATAGAAAAAAAAAATACCACACTGTCGTAACAGGTCCAAAATCAAATAGAAAAACAAAAAATACCACACTGTCGTAACAGGTCTAAAATCAAATAGAAAAACAAAAAATACCACACTGTCGTAACAGGTCTAAAATCAAATAGAAAAACAAAAAATACCACACTGTCGTAACAGGTCCAAAATCAAATAGAAAAACAAAAAATACCACACTGTCGTAACAGGTCTAAAATCAAATAGAAAAACAAAAAATACCACACTGTCGTAACAGGTCTAAAATCAAATAGAAAAACAAAAAATACCACACTGTCGTAACAGGTCCAAAATCAAATAGAAAAACAAAAAATACCACACTGTCGGAACAGGTCCAAAATCAAATAGAAAAACAAAAAATACCACATTGTCGGAACAGTTCCAAAATCAAATAGAAAAAAACAAATACCACACTGTCGGAACAGTTCCAAAATCAAATAGAAAAAAACAAATACCACACTGTCGGAACAGGTCCAAAATCAATTAGAAAAACAAAAAATACCACACTGTCGGAACAGGTCCAAAATCAAATAGAAAAACAAAAAATACCACATTGTCGGAACAGTTCCAAAATCAAATAGAAAAAAACAAATACCACACTGTCGGAACAGTTCCAAAATCAAATAGAAAAAAACAAATACCACACTGTCGGAACAGTTCCAAAATCAAATAGAAAAAAACAAATACCACACTGTCGGAACAGGTCCAAAATCAAATAGAAAAACAAAAAATACCACACTGTCGGAACAGGTCCAAAATCAAATAGAAAAACAAAAAATACCACATTGTCGGAACAGTTCCAAAATCAAATAGAAAAAAACAAATACCACACTGTCGGAACAGGTCCAAAATCAAATAGAAAAACAAAAAATACCACACTGTCGGAACAGGTCCAAAATCAAATAGAAAAACAAAAAATACCACACTGTCGGAACAGTTCCAAAATCAAATAGAAATACAAAAAATACCACACTGTCGGAACAGTTCCAAAATCAAATAGAAAAACAAAAAATACCACACTGTCGGAACAGGTCCAAAATCAAATAGAAAAACAAAAAATACCACACTGTCAGAACAGGTCCAAAATCAAATAGAAAAAAACAAATACCACACTGTCGGAACAGTTCCAAAATCAAATAGAAAAATACAAATACCACACTGTCGGAACAGTTCCAAAATCAAATAGAAAAACAAAAAATACCACACTGTCGGAACAGGTCCAAAATCAAATAGAAAAACAAAAAATACCACACTGTCGGAACAGGTCCAAAATCAAATAGAAAAACAAAAAATACCACATTGTCGGAACAGTTCCAAAATCAAATAGAAAAAAACAAATACCACACTGTCGGAACAGTTCCAAAATCAAATAGAAAAAAACAAATACCACACTGTCGGAACAGGTCCAAAATCAAATAGAAAAACAAAAAATACCACATTGTCGGAACAGGTCCAAAATCAAATAGAAAAAAACAAATACCACACTGTCGGAACAGGTCCAAAATCAAATAGAAAAACAAAAAATACCACACTGTCGGAACAGGTCCAAAATCAAATAGAAAAACAAAAAATACCACACTGTCGGAACAGTTCCAAAATCAAATAGAAAAACAAAAAATACCACACTGTCGGAACAGTTCCAAAATCAAATAGAAAAACAAAAAATACCACACTGTCGGAACAGGTCCAAAATCAAATAGAAAAACAAAAAATACCACACTGTCAGAACAGGTCCAAAATCAAATAGAAAAAAACAAATACCACACTGTCGGAACAGTTCCAAAATCAAATAGAAAAATACAAATACCACACTGTCGGAACAGTTCCAAAATCAAATAGAAAAACAAAAAATACCACACTGTCGGAACAGGTCCAAAATCAAATAGAAAAACAAAAAATACCACACTGTCGGAACAGGTCCAAAATCAAATAGAAAAACAAAAAATACCACATTGTCGGAACAGTTCCAAAATCAAATAGAAAAAAACAAATACCACACTGTCGGAACAGTTCCAAAATCAAATAGAAAAAAACAAATACCACACTGTCGGAACAGGTCCAAAATCAAATAGAAAAACAAAAAATACCACACTGTCGGAACAGGTCCAAAATCAAATAGAAAAACAAAAAATACCACATTGTCGGAACAGTTCCAAAATCAAATAGAAAAAAACAAATACCACACTGTCGGAACAGTTCCAAAATCAAATAGAAAAAAACAAATACCACACTGTCGGAACAGGTCCAAAATCAAATAGAAAAACAAAAAATACCACACTGTCGGAACAGGTCCAAAATCAAATAGAAAAACCAAAAATACCACACTGTCGTAACAGTTCCAAAATCAAATAGAAAAACAAAAAATACCACACTGTCGTAACAGGTCCAAAATCAAATAGAAAAACCAAAAATACCACACTGTCGTAACAGGTCTAAAATCAAATAGAAAAACAAAAAATACCACACTGTCGTAACAGGTCCAAAATCAAATAGAAAAACAAAAAATACCACACTGTCGTAACAGGTCTAAAATCAAATAGAAAAAAACAAATGCCACACTGTCGGAACAGTTCCAAAATCAAATAGAAAAAAACAAATACCACACTGTCGGAACAGTTCCAAAATCAAATAGAAAAACAAAAAATACCACACTGTCGGAACAGGTCCAAAATCAAATAGAAAAACAAAAAATACCACACTGTCGGAACAGGTCCAAAATCAAATAGAAAAACAAAAAATACCACATTGTCGGAACAGTTCCAAAATCAAATAGAAAAAAACAAATACCACACTGTCGGAACAGTTCCAAAATCAAATAGAAAAAAACAAATACCACACTGTCGGAACAGGTCCAAAATCAAATAGAAAAACAAAAAATACCACACTGTCGGAACAGGTCCAAAATCAAATAGAAAAACAAAAAATACCACATTGTCGGAACAGTTCCAAAATCAAATAGAAAAAAACAAATACCACACTGTCGGAACAGTTCCAAAATCAAATAGAAAAACAAAAAATACCACACTGTCGGAACAGGTCCAACATCAAATAGAAAAACCAAAAATACCACACTGTCGTAACAGGTCTAAAATCAAATAGAAAAACAAAAAATACCACACTGTCGTAACAGGTCCAAAATCAAATAGAAAAACAAAAAATACCACACTGTCGTAACAGGTCTAAAATCAAATAGAAAAACAAAAAATACCACACTGTCGTAACAGGTCCAAAATCAAATAGAAAAACAAAAAATACCACACTGTCGTAACAGGTCCAAAATCAAATAGAAAAACAAAAAATACCACACTGTCGTAACAGGTCCAAAATCAAATAGAAAAACAAAAAATACCACACTGTCGTAACAGGTCCAAAATCAAATAGAAAAACCAAAAATACCACACTGTCGTAACAGGTCTAAAATCAATTAGAAAAACAAAAAATACCACACTGTCGTAACAGGTCTAAAATCAAATAGAAAAACAAAAAATACCACACTGTCGTAACAGGTCCAAAATCAAATAGAAAAACAAAAAATACCACACTGTCGTAACAGGTCCAAAATCAAATAGAAAAACAAAAAATACCACACTGTCGTAACAGGTCCAAAATCAAATAGAAAAACCAAAAATACCACACTGTCGTAACAGGTCTAAAATCAATTAGAAAAACAAAAAATACCACACTGTCGTAACAGGTCTAAAATCAAATAGAAAAACCAAAAATACCACACTGTCGTAACAGGTCTAAAATCAAATAGAAAAACAAAAAATACCACACTGTCGTAACAGGTCCAAAATCAAATAGAAAAACAAAAAATACCACACTGTCGTAACAGGTCCAAAATCAAATAGAAAAACAAAAAATACCACACTGTCGTAACAGGTCCAAAATCAAATAGAAAAACAAAAAATACCACACTGTCGTAACAGGTCTAAAATCAAATAGAAAAACAAAAAATACCACACTGTCGTAACAGGTCTAAAATCAAATAAAAAAACCAAAAATACCACACTGTCGTAACAGGTCTAAAATCAAATAGAAAAAAAAAATACCACACTGTCGTAACAGGTCCAAAATCAAATAGAAAAACAAAAAATACCACACTGTCGTAACAGGTCTAAAATCAAATAGAAAAACAAAAAATATCACACTGTCGTAACAGGTCTAAAATCAAATAGAAAAACAAAAAATACCGCACTGTCGTAACAGGTCTAAAATCAAATAGAAAAACAAAAAATACCACACTGTCGTAACAGGTCTAAAATCAAATAGAAAAGCCAAAAATACCACACTGTCGTAACAGGTCCAAAATCAAATAGAAAAACAAAAAATACCACACTGTCGTAACAGGTCCAAATCAAATAGAAAAACAAAAAATACCACACTGTCGTAACAGGTCCAAAATCAAATAGAAAAACAAAAAATACCACACTGTCGTAACAGGTCTAAAATCAAATAGAAAAACAAAAAATACCACACTGTCGTAACAGGTCTAAAATCAAATAGAAAAACCAAAAATACCACACTGTCGTAACAGGTCTAAAATCAAATAGAAAAAAAAAATACCACACTGTCGTAACAGGTCCAAAATCAAATAGAAAAACAAAAAATACCACACTGTCGTAACAGGTCTAAAATCAAATAGAAAAACAAAAAATACCACACTGTCGTAACAGGTCTAAAATCAAATAGAAAAACAAAAAATACCACACTGTCGTAACAGGTCCAAAATCAAATAGAAAAACAAAAAATACCACACTGTCGTAACAGGTCTAAAATCAAATAGAAAAACAAAAAATACCACACTGTCGTAACAGGTCTAAAATCAAATAGAAAAACAAAAAATACCACACTGTCGTAACAGGTCCAAAATCAAATAGAAAAACAAAAAATACCACACTGTCGGAACAGGTCCAAAATCAAATAGAAAAACAAAAAATACCACATTGTCGGAACAGTTCCAAAATCAAATAGAAAAAAACAAATACCACACTGTCGGAACAGTTCCAAAATCAAATAGAAAAAAACAAATACCACACTGTCGGAACAGGTCCAAAATCAAATAGAAAAACAAAAAATACCACACTGTCGGAACAGGTCCAAAATCAAATAGAAAAACAAAAAATACCACATTGTCGGAACAGTTCCAAAATCAAATAGAAAAAAACAAATACCACACTGTCGGAACAGGTCCAAAATCAAATAGAAAAACAAAAAATACCACACTGTCGGAACAGGTCCAAAATCAAATAGAAAAACAAAAAATACCACACTGTCGGAACAGTTCCAAAATCAAATAGAAATACAAAAAATACCACACTGTCGGAACAGTTCCAAAATCAAATAGAAAAACAAAAAATACCACACTGTCGGAACAGGTCCAAAATCAAATAGAAAAACAAAAAATACCACACTGTCAGAACAGGTCCAAAATCAAATAGAAAAAAACAAATACCACACTGTCGGAACAGTTCCAAAATCAAATAGAAAAATACAAATACCACACTGTCGGAACAGTTCCAAAATCAAATAGAAAAACAAAAAATACCACACTGTCGGAACAGGTCCAAAATCAAATAGAAAAACAAAAAATACCACACTGTCGGAACAGGTCCAAAATCAAATAGAAAAACAAAAAATACCACATTGTCGGAACAGTTCCAAAATCAAATAGAAAAAAACAAATACCACACTGTCGGAACAGTTCCAAAATCAAATAGAAAAAAACAAATACCACACTGTCGGAACAGGTCCAAAATCAAATAGAAAAACAAAAAATACCACATTGTCGGAACAGGTCCAAAATCAAATAGAAAAAAACAAATACCACACTGTCGGAACAGGTCCAAAATCAAATAGAAAAACAAAAAATACCACACTGTCGGAACAGGTCCAAAATCAAATAGAAAAACAAAAAATACCACACTGTCGGAACAGTTCCAAAATCAAATAAAAAAACAAAAAATACCACACTGTCGGAACAGTTCCAAAATCAAATAGAAAAACAAAAAATACCACACTGTCGGAACAGGTCCAAAATCAAATAGAAAAACAAAAAATACCACACTGTCAGAACAGGTCCAAAATCAAATAGAAAAAAACAAATACCACACTGTCGGAACAGTTCCAAAATCAAATAGAAAAATACAAATACCACACTGTCGGAACAGTTCCAAAATCAAATAGAAAAACAAAAAATACCACACTGTCGGAACAGGTCCAAAATCAAATAGAAAAACAAAAAATACCACACTGTCGGAACAGGTCCAAAATCAAATAGAAAAACAAAAAATACCACATTGTCGGAACAGTTCCAAAATCAAATAGAAAAAAACAAATACCACACTGTCGGAACAGTTCCAAAATCAAATAGAAAAAAACAAATACCACACTGTCGGAACAGGTCCAAAATCAAATAGAAAAACAAAAAATACCACACTGTCGGAACAGGTCCAAAATCAAATAGAAAAACAAAAAATACCACATTGTCGGAACAGTTCCAAAATCAAATAGAAAAAAACAAATACCACACTGTCGGAACAGTTCCAAAATCAAATAGAAAAAAACAAATACCACACTGTCGGAACAGGTCCAAAATCAAATAGAAAAACAAAAAATACCACACTGTCGGAACAGGTCCAAAATCAAATAGAAAAACCAAAAATACCACACTGTCGTAACAGTTCCAAAATCAAATAGAAAAACAAAAAATACCACACTGTCGTAACAGGTCCAAAATCAAATAGAAAAACCAAAAATACCACACTGTCGTAACAGGTCTAAAATCAAATAGAAAAACAAAAAATACCACACTGTCGTAACAGGTCCAAAATCAAATAGAAAAACAAAAAATACCACACTGTCGTAACAGGTCTAAAATCAAATAGAAAAAAACAAATGCCACACTGTCGGAACAGTTCCAAAATCAAATAGAAAAAAACAAATACCACACTGTCGGAACAGTTCCAAAATCAAATAGAAAAACAAAAAATACCACACTGTCGGAACAGGTCCAAAATCAAATAGAAAAACAAAAAATACCACACTGTCGGAACAGGTCCAAAATCAAATAGAAAAACAAAAAATACCACATTGTCGGAACAGTTCCAAAATCAAATAGAAAAAAACAAATACCACACTGTCGGAACAGTTCCAAAATCAAATAGAAAAAAACAAATACCACACTGTCGGAACAGGTCCAAAATCAAATAGAAAAACAAAAAATACCACACTGTCGGAACAGGTCCAAAATCAAATAGAAAAACAAAAAATACCACATTGTCGGAACAGTTCCAAAATCAAATAGAAAAAAACAAATACCACACTGTCGGAACAGTTCCAAAATCAAATAGAAAAACAAAAAATACCACACTGTCGGAACAGGTCCAACATCAAATAGAAAAACCAAAAATACCACACTGTCGTAACAGGTCTAAAATCAAATAGAAAAACAAAAAATACCACACTGTCGTAACAGGTCCAAAATCAAATAGAAAAACCAAAAATACCACACTGTCGTAACAGGTCTAAAATCAAATAGAAAAACAAAAAATACCACACTGTCGTAACAGGTCCAAAATCAAATAGAAAAACAAAAAATACCACACTGTCGTAACAGGTCTAAAATCAAATAGAAAAACAAAAAATACCACACTGTCGTAACAGGTCCAAAATCAAATAGAAAAACAAAAAATACCACACTGTCGTAACAGGTCCAAAATCAAATAGAAAAACAAAAAATACCACACTGTCGTAACAGGTCCAAAATCAAATAGAAAAACAAAAAATACCACACTGTCGTAACAGGTCCAAAATCAAATAGAAAAACCAAAAATACCACACTGTCGTAACAGGTCTAAAATCAATTAGAAAAACAAAAAATACCACACTGTCGTAACAGGTCTAAAATCAAATAGAAAAACAAAAAATACCACACTGTCGTAACAGGTCTAAAATCAAATAGAAAAACAAAAAATACCACACTGTCGTAACAGGTCCAAAATCAAATAGAAAAACCAAAAATACCACACTGTCGTAACAGGTCTAAAATCAAATAGAAAAACAAAAAATACCACACTGTCGTAACAGGTCTAAAATCAAATAGAAAAACCAAAAATACCACACTGTCGTAACAGGTCTAAAATCAAATAGAAAAAAAAAAATACCACACTGTCGTAACAGGTCCAAAATCAAATAGAAAAACAAAAAATACCACACTGTCGTAACAGGTCTAAAATCAAATAGAAAAACAAAAAATACCACACTGTCGTAACAGGTCCAAAATCAAATAGAAAAACAAAAAATACCACACTGTCGTAACAGGTCAAAAATCAAATAGAAAAACAAAAAATACCACACTGTCGTAACAGGTCTAAAATCAAATAGAAAAACAAAAAATACCACACTGTCGTAACAGGTCTAAAATCAAATAGAAAAACCAAAAATACCACACTGTCGTAACAGGTCCAAAATCAAATAGAAAAACAAAAAATACCACACTGTCGTAACAGGTCCAAAATCAAATAGAAAAACAAAAAATACCACACTGTCGTAACAGGTCCAAAATCAAATAGAAAAACAAAAAATACCACACTGTCGTAACAGGTCCAAAATCAAATAGAAAAACCAAAAATACCACACTGTCGTAACAGGTCCAAAATCAAATAGAAAAACAAAAAATACCACACTGTCGTAACAGGTCCAAAATCAAATAGAAAAACAAAAAATACCACACTGTCGTAACAGGTCTAAAATCAAATAGAAAAACAAAAAATACCACACTGTCGTAACAGGTCTAAAATCAAATAGAAAAACCAAAAATACCACACTGTCGTAACAGGTCTAAAATCAAATAGAAAAAAAAAAATACCACACTGTCGTAACAGGTCCAAAATCAAATAGAAAAACAAAAAATACCACACTGTCGTAACCGGTCTAAAATCAAATAGAAAAACAAAAAATACCACACTGTCGTAACAGGTCCAAAATCAAATAGAAAAACAAAAAATACCACACTGTCGTAACAGGTCAAAAATCAAATAGAAAAACAAAAAATACCACACTGTCGTAACAGCTCTAAAATCAAATAGAAAAACAAAAAATACCACACTGTCGTAACAGGTCTAAAATCAAATAGAAAAACCAAAAATACCACACTGTCGTAACAGGTCCAAAATCAAATAGAAAAACAAAAAATACCACACTGTCGTAACAGGTCCAAAATCAAATAGAAAAACAAAAAATACCACACTGTCGTAACAGGTCCAAAATCAAATAGAAAAACAAAAAATACCACACTGTCGTAACAGGTCAAAAATCAAATAGAAAAACAAAACATACCACACTGTCGTAACAGGTCTAAAATCAAATAGAAAAACAAAAAATACCACACTGTCGTAACAGGTCTAAAATCAAATAGAAAAACAAAAAATACCACACTGTCGTAACAGGTCCAAAATCAAATAGAAAAACAAAAAATACCACACTGTCGTAACAGGTCCAAAATCAAATAGAAAAACAAAAAAATACCACACTGTCGTAACAGGTCCAAAATCAAATAGAAAAACAAAAAATACCACACTGTCGTAACAGGTCCAAAATCAAATAGAAAAACCAAAAATACCACACTGTCGTAACAGGTCCAAAATCAAATAGAAAAACCAAAAATACCACACTGTCGTAACAGGTCCAAAATCAAATAGAAAAACCAAAAATACCACACTGTCGTAACAGGTCTAAAATCAAATAGAAAAACAAAAAATACCACACTGTCGTAACAGGTCTAAAATCAAATAGAAAAACCAAAAATACCACACTGTCGTAACAGGTCTAAAATCAAATAGAAAAAAAAAATACCACACTGTCGTAACAGGTCCAAAATCAAATAGAAAAACAAAAAATACCACACTGTCGTAACAGGTCTAAAATCAAATAGAAAAACAAAAAATACCACACTGTCGTAACAGGTCCAAAATCAAATAGAAAAACAAAAAATACCACACTGTCGTAACAGGTCAAAAATCAAATTGAAAAAACAAAAAAATACCACACTGTCGTAACAGGTCTAAAATCAAATAGAAAAACAAAAAAATACCACACTGTCGTAACAGGTCTAAAATCAAATAGAAAAACCAAAAATACCACACTGTCGTAACAGGTCCAAATCAAATAGAAAAACAAAAAATACCACACTGTCGTAACAGGTCCAAAATCAAATAGAAAAACAAAAAATACCACACTGTCGTAACAGGTCTAAAATCAAATAGAAAAACAAAAAATACCACACTGTCGTAACAGGTCTAAAATCAAATAGAAAAACCAAAAATACCACACTGTCGTAACAGGTCCAAAATCAAATAGAAAAACAAAAAATACCACACTGTCGTAACAGGTCCAAAATCAAATAGAAAAACAAAAAATACCACACTGTCGTAACAGGTCCAAAATCAAATAGAAAAACAAAAAATACCACACTGTCGTAACAGGTCCAAAATCAAATAGAAAAACCAAAAATACCACACTGTCGTAACAGGTCCAAAATCAAATAGAAAAACAAAAAATACCACACTGTCGTAACAGGTCCAAAATCAAATAGAAAAACAAAAAATACCACACTGTCGTAACAGGTCTAAAATCAAATAGAAAAACAAAAAATACCACACTGTCGTAACAGGTCTAAAATCAAATAGAAAAACCAAAAATACCACACTGTCGTAACAGGTCTAAAATCAAATAGAAAAAAAAAAATACCACACTGTCGTAACAGGTCCAAAATCAAATAGAAAAACAAAAAATACCACACTGTCGTAACCGGTCTAAAATCAAATAGAAAAACAAAAAATACCACACTGTCGTAACAGGTCCAAAATCAAATAGAAAAACAAAAATACCACACTGTCGTAACAGGTCAAAAATCAAATAGAAAAACAAAAAATACCACACTGTCGTAACAGCTCTAAAATCAAATAGAAAAACAAAAAATACCACACTGTCGTAACAGGTCTAAAATCAAATGGAAAAACCAAAAATACCACACTGTCGTAACAGGTCCAAAATCAAATAGAAAAACAAAAAATACCACACTGTCGTAACAGGTCCAAAATCAAATAGAAAAACAAAAAATACCACACTGTCGTAACAGGTCCAAAATCAAATAGAAAAACAAAAAATACCACACTGTCGTAACAGGTCCAAAATCAAATAGAAAAACAAAAAATACCACACTGTCGTAACAGGTCAAAAATCAAATAGAAAAACAAAAAATACCACACTGTCGTAACAGGTCTAAAATCAAATAGAAAAACAAAAAATACCACACTGTCGTAACAGGTCTAAAATCAAATAGAAAAACAAAAAATACCACACTGTCGTAACAGGTCCAAAATCAAATAGAAAAACAAAAAATACCACACTGTCGTAACAGGTCCAAAATCAAATAGAAAAACAAAAAATACCACACTGTCGTAACAGGTCCAAAATCAAATAGAAAAGCAAAAAATACCACACTGTCGTAACAGGTCCAAAATCAAATAGAAAAACCAAAAATACCACACTGTCGTAACAGGTCCAAAATCAAATAGAAAAACCAAAAATACCACACTGTCGTAACAGGTCCAAAATCAAATAGAAAAACAAAAAATACCACACTGTCGTAACAGGTCTAAAATCAAATAGAAAAACAAAAAATACCACACTGTCGTAACAGGTCTAAAATCAAATAGAAAAACCAAAAATACCACACTGTCGTAACAGGTCTAAAATCAAATAGAAAAAAAAAATACCACACTGTCGTAACAGGTCCAAAATCAAATAGAAAAACAAAAAATACCACACTGTCGTAACAGGTCCAAAATCAAATAGAAAAACAAAAAATACCACACTGTCGTAACAGGTCCAAAATCAAATAGAAAAACAAAAATACCACACTGTCGTAACAGGTCCAAAATCAAATAGAAAAACCAAAAATACCACACTGTCGTAACAGGTCCAAAATCAAATAGAAAAACAAAAAATACCACACTGTCGTAACAGGTCTAAAATCAAATAGAAAAACAAAAAATACCACACTGTCGTAACAGGTCTAAAATCAAATAGAAAAACCAAAAATACCACACTGTCGTAACAGGTCTAAAATCAAATAGAAAAAAAAAATACCACACTGTCGTAACAGGTCCAAAATCAAATAGAAAAACAAAAAATACCACACTGTCGTAACAGGTCTAAAATCAAATAGAAAAACAAAAAATACCACACTGTCGTAACAGGTCCAAAATCAAATAGAAAAACAAAAAATACCACACTGTCGTAACAGGTCAAAAATCAAATTGAAAAACAAAAAATACCACACTGTCGTAACAGGTCTAAAATCAAATAGAAAAACAAAAAATACCACACTGTCGTAACAGGTCAAAAATCAAATAGAAAAACCAAAAATACCACACTGTCGTAACAGGTCCAAAATCAAATAGAAAAACAAAAAATACCACACTGTCGTAACAGGTCCAAAATCAAATAGAAAAACAAAAAATACCACACTGTCGTAACAGGTCTAAAATCAAATAGAAAAACAAAAAATACCACACTGTCGTAACAGGTCTAAAATCAAATAGAAAAACCAAAAATACCACACTGTCGTAACAGGTCCAAAATCAAATAGAAAAACAAAAAATACCACACTGTCGTAACAGGTCCAAAATCAAATAGAAAAACAAAAAATACCACACTGTCGTAACAGGTCCAAAATCAAATAGAGAAACAAAAAATACCACACTGTCGTAACAGGTCCAAAATCAAATAGAAAAACCAAAAATACCACACTGTCGTAACAGGTCCAAAATCAAATAGAAAAACAAAAAATACCACACTGTCGTAACAGGTCCAAAATCAAATAGAAAAACAAAAAATACCACACTGTCGTAACAGGTCTAAAATCAAATAGAAAAACAAAAAATACCACACTGTCGTAACAGGTCTAAAATCAAATAGAAAAACCAAAAATACCACACTGTCGTAACAGGTCTAAAATCAAATAGAAAAAAAAAAATACCACACTGTCGTAACAGGTCCAAAATCAAATAGAAAAACAAAAAATACCACACTGTCGTAACCGGTCTAAAATCAAATAGAAAAACAAAAAATACCACACTGTCGTAACAGGTCCAAAATCAAATAGAAAAACAAAAAATACCACACTGTCGTAACAGGTCAAAAATCAAATAGAAAAACAAAAAATACCACACTGTCGTAACAGCTCTAAAATCAAATAGAAAAACAAAAAATACCACACTGTCGTAACAGGTCTAAAATCAAATAGAAAAACCAAAAATACCACACTGTCGTAACAGGTCCAAAATCAAATAGAAAAACAAAAAATACCACACTGTCGTAACAGGTCCAAAATCAAATAGAAAAACAAAAAATACCACACTGTCGTAACAGGTCCAAAATCAAATAGAAAAACAAAAAATACCACACTGTCGTAACAGGTCCAAAATCAAATAGAAAAACAAAAAATACCACACTGTCGTAACAGGTCAAAAATCAAATAGAAAAACAAAAAATACCACACTGTCGTAACAGGTCTAAAATCAAATAGAAAAACAAAAAATACCACACTGTCGTAACAGGTCTAAAATCAAATAGAAAAACAAAAAATACCACACTGTCGTAACAGGTCCAAAATCAAATAGAAAAACAAAAAATACCACACTGTCGTAACAGGTCCAAAATCAAATAGAAAAACAAAAAATACCACACTGTCGTAACAGGTCCAAAATCAAATAGAAAAACAAAAAATACCACACTGTCGTAACAGGTCCAAAATCAAATAGAAAAACCAAAAATACCACACTGTCGTAACAGGTCCAAAATCAAATAGAAAAACCAAAAATACCACACTGTCGTAACAGGTCCAAAATCAAATAGAAAAACAAAAAATACCACACTGTCGTAACAGGTCTAAAATCAAATAGAAAAACAAAAAATACCACACTGTCGTAACAGGTCTAAAATCAAATAGAAAAACCAAAAATACCACACTGTCGTAACAGGTCTAAAATCAAATAGAAAAAAAAAATACCACACTGTCGTAACAGGTCCAAAATCAAATAGAAAAACAAAAAATACCACACTGTCGTAACAGGTCTAAAATCAAATAGAAAAACAAAAAATACCACACTGTCGTAACAGGTCCAAAATCAAATAGAAAAACAAAAAATACCACACTGTCGTAATAGGTCAAAAATCAAATTGAAAAACAAAAAATACCACACTGTCGTAACAGGTCTAAAATCAAATAGAAAAACAAAAAATACCACACTGTCGTAACAGGTCTAAAATCAAATAGAAAAACAAAAAATACCACACTGTCGTAACAGGTCCAAAATCAAATAGAAAAACAAAAAATACCACACTGTCGTAACAGGTCCAAAATCAAATAGAAAAACAAAAAATACCACACTGTCGTAACAGGTCCAAAATCAAATAGAAAAACAAAAAATACCACACTGTCGTAACAGGTCCAAAATCAAATAGAAAAACCAAAAATACCACACTGTCGTAACAGGTCCAAAATCAAATAGAAAAACAAAAAAATACCACACTGTCGTAACAGGTCCAAAATCAAATAAAAAAACAAAAAATACCACACTGTCGTAACAGGTCCAAAATCAAATAGAAAAACAAAAAATACCACACTGTCGTAACAGGTCCAAAATCAAATAGAAAAACAAAAAATACCACACTGTCGTAACAGGTCTAAAATCAAATAGAAAAACAAAAAATACCACACTGTCGTAACAGGTCTAAAATCAAATAAAAAAACCAAAAATACCACACTGTCGTAACAGGTCTAAAATCAAATAGAAAAAAAAAATACCACACTGTCGTAACAGGTCCAAAATCAAATAGAAAAACAAAAAATACCACACTGTCGTAACAGGTCTAAAATCAAATAGAAAAACAAAAAATACCACACTGTCGTAACAGGTCTAAAATCAAATAGAAAAACAAAAAATACCGCACTGTCGTAACAGGTCTAAAATCAAATAGAAAAACAAAAAATACCACACTGTCGTAACAGGTCTAAAATCAAATAGAAAAGCCAAAAATACCACACTGTCGTAACAGGTCCAAAATCAAATAGAAAAACAAAAAATACCACACTGTCGTAACAGGTCCAAATCAAATAGAAAAACAAAAAATACCACACTGTCGTAACAGGTCCAAAATCAAATAGAAAAACAAAAAATACCACACTGTCGTAACAGGTCCAAAATCAAATAGAAAAACAAAAAATACCACACTGTCGTAACAGGTCTAAAATCAAATAGAAAAACAAAAAATACCACACTGTCGTAACAGGTCTAAAATCAAATAGAAAAACCAAAAATACCACACTGTCGTAACAGGTCTAAAATCAAATAGAAAAAAAAAAATACCACACTGTCGTAACAGGTCCAAAATCAAATAGAAAAACAAAAAATACCACACTGTCGTAACAGGTCTAAAATCAAATAGAAAAACAAAAAATACCACACTGTCGTAACAGGTCTAAAATCAAATAGAAAAACAAAAAATACCACACTGTCGTAACAGGTCCAAAATCAAATAGAAAAACAAAAAATACCACACTGTCGTAACAGGTCTAAAATCAAATAGAAAAACAAAAAATACCACACTGTCGTAACAGGTCTAAAATCAAATAGAAAAACCAAAAATACCACACTGTCGTAACAGGTCTAAAATCAAATAGAAAAACAAAAATACCACACTGTCGTAACAGGTCCAAAATCAAATAGAAAAACAAAAAATACCACACTGTCGTAACAGGTCTAAAATCAAATAGAAAAACAAAAAATACCACACTGTCGTAACAGGTCTAAAATCAAATAGAAAAACAAAAAATACCACACTGTCGGAACAGTTCTAAAATCTAATAGAAAAACAAAAAATACCACACTGTCGTAACAGGTCTAAAATCAAATAGAAAAACAAAAAATACCACACTGTCGGAACAGTTCTAAAATCTAATAGAAAAACCAAAAATACCACACTGTCGTAACAGGTCTAAAATCAAATAGAAAAACAAAAAATACCACACTGTCGTAACAGGTCTAAAATCAAATAGAAAAACAAAAAATACCACACTGTCGGAACAGTTCTAAAATCTAATAGAAAAACAAAAAATACCACACTGTCGTAACAGGTCTAAAATCAAATAGAAAAACAAAAAATACCACACTGTCGGAACAGGTCCAAAATCAAATAGAAAAACAAAAAATACCACATTGTCGTAACAGTTCTAAAATCAAATAGAAAAACAAAAAATACCACACTGTCGTAACAGGTCTAAAATCAAATAGAAAAACCAAAAATACCACACTGTCGTAACAGGTCTAAAATCAAATAGAAAAAAAAAATACCACACTGTCGTAACAGGTCCAAAATCAAATAGAAAAACAAAAAATACCACACTGTCGTAACAGGTCTAAAATCAAATAGAAAAACAAAAAATACCACACTGTCGTAACAGGTCTAAAATCAAATAGAAAAACAAAATATACCACACTGTCGGAACAGTTCTAAAATCTAATAGAAAAACAAAAAATACCACACTGTCGTAACAGGTCTAAAATCAAATAGAAAAACAAAAAATACCACACTGTCGGAACAGTTCTAAAATCTAATAGAAAAACCAAAAATACCACACTGTCGTAACAGGTCTAAAATCAAATAGAAAAACAAAAAATACCACACTGTCGTAACAGGTCTAAAATCAAATAGAAAAACAAAAAATACCACACTGTCGGAACAGTTCTAAAATCTAATAGAAAAACAAAAAATACCACACTGTCGTAACAGGTCTAAAATCAAATAGAAAAACAAAAAATACCACACTGTCGGAACAGTTCTAAAATCAAATAGAAAAACAAAAAATACCACACTGTCGGAACAGGTCCAAAATCAAATAGAAAAACAAAAAATACCACACTGTCGTAACAGGTCTAAAATCAAATAGAAAAAAAAAAAATACCACACTGTCGTAACAGGTCTAAAATCAAATAGAAAAACAAAAAATACCACACTGTCGGAACAGTTCTAAAATCTAATAGAAAAACAAAAAATACCACACTGTCGTAACAGGTCTAAAATCAAATAGAAAAACAAAAAATACCACACTGTCGGAACAGTTCTAAAATCTAATAGAAAAACCAAAAATACCACACTGTCGTAACAGGTCTAAAATCAAATAGAAAAACAAAAAATACCACACTGTCGTAACAGGTCTAAAATCAAATAAAAAAACAAAAAATACCACACTGTCGGAACAGTTCTAAAATCTAATAGAAAAACAAAAAATACCACACTGTCGTAACAGGTCTAAAATCAAATAGAAAAACAAAAAATACCACACTGTCGGAACAGTTCCAAAATCTAATAGAAAAACAAAAAATACCACACTGTCGTAACAGGTCTAAAATCAAATAGAAAAACAAAAAATACCACACTGTCGGAACAGTTCTAAAATGTAATAGAAAAACAAAAAATACCACACTGTCAGACCAGTTCTAAAATTTAATAGAAAAACAGTAAATACCACACTGTCAGAACAGTTCTAAAATCTAATAGAAAAACAAAAAAATACTACACTGTCGGAACAGTTCTAAAATCTAATAGAAAAACAAAAAATACCACACTATCGGAACAGTTCTAAAATCTAATAGAAAAACCAAAAATACCACACTGTCGGAACAGTTCTAAAATCTAATAGAAAAAACAAAAAATACCACATTGTCGGAACAGTTCTAAAATCTAATAGAAAAACAAAAAATACCACATTGTCGGAACAGTTCTAAAATCTAATAGAAAAAACAAAAAATACCACATTGTCGGAACAGTTCTAAAATCTAATAGAAAAAACAAAAAATACCCCATTGTCGGAACAGTTCTAAAATCTAATAGAAAAAACAAAAAATACCACATTGTCGGAACAGTTCTAAAATCTAATAGAAAAAACAAAAAATACCACATTGTCGGAACAGTTCTAAAATCTAATAGAAAAACAAAAAATACCACATTGTCGGAACAGTTCTAAAATCTAATAGAAAAAACAAAAAATACCACATTGTCGGAACAGTTCTAAAATCTAATAGAAAAAACAAAAAATACCACATTGTCGGAACAGTTCTAAAATCTAATAGAAAAAACAAAAAATACCACATAGTCGGAACAGTTCTAAAATCTAATAGAAAAAACAAAAAAATACCACATTGTCGGAACAGTTCTAAAATCTAATAGAAAAAACAAAAAATACCACATTGTCGGAACAGTTCTAAAATCTAATAGAAAAAACAAAAAATACCACATTGTCGGAACAGTTCTAAAATCTAATAGAAAAAACAAAAAATACCACATTGTCGGAACAGTTCCAAAATCTAATAGAAAAAACAAAAAATACCACATTGTCGGAACAGTTCTAAAATCTAATAGAAAAAACAAAAAATACCACATTGTCGGAACAGTTCTAAAATCTAATAGAAAAAACAAAAAATACCACATTGTCGGAACAGTTCTAAAATCTAATAGAAAAAACAAAAAATACCACATTGTCAGAACAGTTCTAAAATCTGATAGAAAAACAAAAAATACCACACTGTCGGAACAGTTCTAAAATCTAATAGAAAAAACAAAAAATACCACATTGTCAGAACAGTTCTAAAATCTAATAGATAAAAACAAAAAATACCACATTGTCGGAACAGTTCCAAAATCTAATAGAAAATACAAAAAATACCACATTGTCGGAACAGTTCTAAAATCTAATAGAAAAAACAAAAAATACCACATTGTCGGAACAGTTCTAAAATCTAATAGAAAAAACAAAAAATACCACATTGTCGGAACAGTTCCAAAATCTAATAGAAAATACAAAAAATACCACACTGTCGTAACAGGTCTAAAATCAAATAGAAAAAAAAAATACCACACTGTCGTAACAGGTCCAAAATCAAATAGAAAAACAAAAAATACCACACTGTCGTAACAGGTCTAAAATCAAATAGAAAAACAAAAAATACCACACTGTCGTAACAGGTCCAAAATCAAATAGAAAAACAAAAAATACCACACTGTCGTAACAGGTCAAAAATCAAATTGAAAAACAAAAAATACCACACTGTCGTAACAGGTCTAAAATCAAATAGAAAAACAAAAAATACCACACTGTCGTAACAGGTCTAAAATCAAATAGAAAAACCAAAAATACCACACTGTCGTAACAGGTCCAAAATCAAATAGAAAAACAAAAAATACCACACTGTCGTAACAGGTCCAAAATCAAATAGAAAAACAAAAAATACCACACTGTCGTAACAGGTCCAAAATCAAATAGAAAAACAAAAAATACCACACTGTCGTAACAGGTCCAAAATCAAATAGAAAAACCAAAAATACCACACTGTCGTAACAGGTCCAAAATCAAATAGAAAAACAAAAAATACCACACTGTCGTAACAGGTCCAAAATCAAATAGAAAAACAAAAAATACCACATTGTCGTAACAGGTCCAAAATCAAATAGAAAAACAAAAAATACCACACTGTCGTAACAGGTCCAAAATCAAATAGAAAAACAAAAAATACCACACTGTCGTAACAGGTCTAAAATCAGATAGAAAAACAAAAAATACCACACTGTCGTAACAGGTCTAAAATCAAATAGAAAAACCAAAAATACCACACTGTCGTAACAGGTCTAAAATCAAATAGAAAAAAAAAATACCACACTGTCGTAACAGGTCGAAAATCAAATAGAAAAACAAAAAATACCACACTGTCGTAACAGGTCCAAAATCAAATAGAAAAACAAAAAATACCACACTGTCGTAACAGGTCAAAAATCAAATTGAAAAACAAAAAATACCACACTGTCGTAACAGGTCTAAAATCAAATAGAAAAACAAAAAATACCACACTGTCGTAACAGGTCTAAAATCAAATAGAAAAACCAAAAATACAACACTGTCGTAACAGGTCCAAAATCAAATAGAAAAACAAAAAATACCACACTGTCGTAACAGGTCCAAAATCAAATAGAAAAACAAAAAATACCACACTGTCGTAACAGGTCCAAAATCAAATAGAAAAACCAAAAATACCACACTGTCGTAACAGGTCCAAAATCAAATAGAAAAACAAAAAATACCACACTGTCGTAACAGGTCCAAAATCAAATAGAAAAACCAAAAATACCACACTGTCGTAACAGGTCCAAAATCAAATAGAAAAACAAAAAATACCACACTGTCGTAACAGGTCCAAAATCAAATAGAAAAACAAAAAATACCACACTGTCGTAACAGGTCCAAAATCAAATAGAAAAACAAAAAATACCACACTGTCGTAACAGGTCTAAAATCAGATAGAAAAACAAAAAATACCACACTGTCGTAACAGGTCTAAAATCAAATAGAAAAACCAAAAATACCACACTGTCGTAACAGGTCTAAAATCAAATAGAAAAAAAAAATACCACACTGTCGTAACAGGTCGAAAATCAAATAGAAAAACAAAAAATACCACACTGTCGTAACAGGTCTAAAATCAAATAGAAAAACAAAAAATACCACACTGTCGTAACAGGTCTAAAATCAAATAGAAAAACAAAAAATACCGCACTGTCGTAACAGGTCTAAAATCAAATAGAAAAACAAAAAATACCACACTGTCGTAACAGGTCTAAAATCAAATAGAAAAGCCAAAAATACCACACTGTCGTAACAGGTCCAAAATCAAATAGAAAAACAAAAAATACCACACTGTCGTAACAGGTCCAAATCAAATAGAAAAACAAAAAATACCACACTGTCGTAACAGGTCCAAAATCAAATAGAAAAACAAAAAATACCACACTGTCGTAACAGGTCCAAAATCAAATAGAAAAACAAAAAATACCACACTGTCGTAACAGGTCTAAAATCAAATAGAAAAACAAAAAATACCACACTGTCGTAACAGGTCTAAAATCAAATAGAAAAACCAAAAATACCACACTGTCGTAACAGGTCTAAAATCAAATAGAAAAAAAAAATACCACACTGTCGTAACAGGTCCAAAATCAAATAGAAAAACAAAAAATACCACACTGTCGTAACAGGTCTAAAATCAAATAGAAAAACAAAAAATACCACACTGTCGTAACAGGTCTAAAATCAAATAGAAAAAAAAAAAATACCACACTGTCGTAACAGGTCCAAAATCAAATAGAAAAACAAAAAATACCACACTGTCGTAACAGGTCTAAAATCAAATAGAAAAACAAAAAATACCACACTGTCGTAACAGGTCTAAAATCAAATAGAAAAACAAAAAATACCACACTGTCGTAACAGGTCTAAAATCAAATAGAAAAACAAAAATACCACACTGTCGTAACAGGTCCAAAATCAAATAGAAAAACAAAAAATACCACACTGTCGTAACAGGTCTAAAATCAAATAGAAAAACAAAAAATACCACACTGTCGTAACAGGTCTAAAATCAAATAGAAAAACAAAAAATACCACACTGTCGGAACAGTTCTAAAATCTAATAGAAAAACAAAAAATACCACACTGTCGTAACAGGTCTAAAATCAAATAGAAAAACAAAAAATACCACACTGTCGGAACAGTTCTAAAATCTAATAGAAAAACAAAAAATACCACACTGTCGTAACAGGTCTAAAATCAAATAGAAAAACAAAAAATACCACACTGTCGGAACAGGTCCAAAATCAAATAGAAAAACAAAAAATACCACATTGTCGTAACAGTTCTAAAATCAAATAGAAAAACAAAAAATACCACACTGTCGTAACAGGTCTAAAATCAAATAGAAAAACCAAAAATACCACACTGTCGTAACAGGTCTAAAATCAAATAGAAAAAAAAAATACCACACTGTCGTAACAGGTCCAAAATCAAATAGAAAAACAAAAAATACCACACTGTCGTAATAGGTCTAAAATCAAATAGAAAAACAAAAAATACCACACTGTCGTAACAGGTCTAAAATCAAATAGAAAAACAAAATATACCACACTGTCGGAACAGTTCTAAAATCTAATAGAAAAACAAAAAATACCACACTGTCGTAACAGGTCTAAAATCAAATAGAAAAACAAAAAATACCACACTGTCGGAACAATTCTAAAATCTAATAGAAAAACCAAATATACCACACTGTCGTAACAGATCTAAAATCAAATAGAAAAACAAAAAATACCACACTGTCGTAACAGGTCTAAAATCAAATAGAAAAACAAAAAATACCACACTGTCGGAACAGGTCCAAAATCAAATAGAAAAACAAAAAATACCACACTGTCGTAACAGGTCTAAAATCAAATAGAAAAACAAAAAATACCACACTGTCGGAACAGTTCTAAAATCTAATAGAAAAACAAAAAATACCACACTGTCGTAACAGGTCTAAAATCAAATAGAAAAACAAAAAATACCACACTGTCGGAACAGTTCTAAAATCTAATAGAAAAACCAAAAATACCACACTGTCGTAACAGGTCTAAAATCAAATAGAAAAACAAAAAATACCACACTGTCGTAACAGGTCTAAAATCAAATAAAAAAACAAAAAATACCACACTGTCGGAACAGTTCTAAAATCTAATAGAAAAACAAAAAATACCACACTGTCGTAACAGGTCTAAAATCAAATAGAAAAACAAAAAATACCACACTGTCGGAACAGTTCCAAAATCTAATAGAAAAACAAAAAATACCACACTGTCGTAACAGGTCTAAAATCAAATAGAAAAACAAAAAATACCACACTGTCGGAACAGTTCTAAAATGTAATAGAAAAACAAAAAATACCACACTGTCAGACCAGTTCTAAAATTTAATAGAAAAACAGTAAATACCACACTGTCAGAACAGTTCTAAAATCTAATAGAAAAACAAAAAAATACTACACTGTCGGAACAGTTCTAAAATCTAATAGAAAAACAAAAAATACCACACTGTCGGAAAAGTTCTAAAATCTAATAGAAAAACAAAAAAATACTACACTGTCAGAACAGTTCTAAAATCTAATAGAAAAACAAAAAATACCACACTATCGGAACAGTTCTAAAATCTAATAGAAAAACCAAAAATACCACACTGTCGGAACAGTTCTAAAATCTAATAGAAAAAACAAAAAATACCACATTGTCGGAACAGTTCTAAAATCTAATAGAAAAACAAAAAATACCACATTGTCGGAACAGTTCTAAAATCTAATAGAAAAAACAAAAAATACCACATTGTCGGAACAGTTCTAAAATCTAATAGAAAAAACAAAAAATACCACATTGTCGGAACAGTTCTAAAATCTAATAGAAAAAACAAAAAATACCACATTGTCGGAACAGTTCTAAAATCTAATAGAAAAAACAAAAAATACCACATTGTCGGAACAGTTCTAAAATCTAATAGAAAAACAAAAAATACCACATTGTCGGAACAGTTCTAAAATCTAATAGAAAAAACAAAAAATACCACATTGTCGGAACAGTTCTAAAATCTAATAGAAAAACAAAAAATACCACATTGTCGGAACAGTTCTAAAATCTAATAGAAAAAACAAAAAATACCACATTGTCGGAACAGTTCTAAAATCTAATAGAAAAAACAAAAAATACCACATTGTCGGAACAGTTCTAAAATCTAATAGAAAAAACAAAAAATACCACATAGTCGGAACAGTTCTAAAATCTAATAGAAAAAACAAAAAAATACCACATTGTCGGAACAGTTCTAAAATCTAATAGAAAAAACAAAAAATACCACATTGTCGGAACAGTTCTAAAATCTAATAGAAAAAACAAAAAATACCACATTGTCGGAACAGTTCTAAAATCTAATAGAAAAAACAAAAAATACCACATTGTCGGAACAGTTCCAAAATCTAATAGAAAAAACAAAAAATACCACATTGTCGGAACAGTTCTAAAATCTAATAGAAAAAACAAAAAATACCACATTGTCGGAACAGTTCTAAAATCTAATAGAAAAAACAAAAAATACCACATTGTTGGAACAGTTCTAAAATCTAATAGTAAAAACAAAAAATACCACATTGTCGGAACAGTTCCAAAATCTAATAGAAAAAACAAAAAATACCACATTGTCGGAACAGTTCTAAAATCTAATAGAAAAAACAAAAAATACCACATTGTCGGAACAGTTCTAAAATCTAATAGAAAAAACAAAAAATACCACATTGTCAGAACAGTTCTAAAATCTGATAGAAAAACAAAAAATACCACACTGTCGGAACAGTTCTAAAATCTAATAGAAAAAACAAAAAGTACCACATTGTCAGAACAGTTCTAAAATCTAATAGAAAAAACAAAAAATACCACATTGTCGGAACAGTTCCAAAATCTAATAGAAAAAACAAAAAATACCACATTGTCGGAACAGTTCTAAAATCTAATAGAAAAAACAAAAAATACCACATTGTCGGAACAGTTCTAAAATCTAATAGAAAAAACAAAAAATACCACATTGTCGGAACAGTTCTAAAATCTAATAGAAAAAACAAAAAATACCACATTGTCAGAACAGTTCTAAAATCTGATAGAAAAACAAAAAATACCACACTGTCGGAACAGTTCTAAAATCTAATAGAAAAAACAAAAAATACCACATTGTCAGAACAGTTCTAAAATCTAATAGAAAAAACAAAAAATACCACATTGTCGGAACAGTTCCAAAATCTAATAGAAAAAACAAAAAATACCACATTGTCGGAACAGTTCTAAAATCTAATAGAAAAAACAAAAAATACCACATTGTCGGAACAGTTCTAAAATCTAATAGAAAAAACAAAAAATACCACATTGTCGGAACAGTTCTAAAATCTAATAGAAAAAACAAAAAATACCACATTGTCAGAACAGTTCTAAAATCTGATAGAAAAACAAAAAATACCACACTGTCAGAACAGTTCTAAAATCTAATAGAAAAAACAAAAAATACCACATTGTCGGAACAGTTCTAAAATCTAATAGAAAAAACAAAAATTACCACATTGTCGGAACAGTTCTAAAATCTAATAGAAAAAACAAAAAATACCACATTGTCAGAACAGTTCTAAAATCTGATAGAAAAACAAAAAATACCACACTGTCAGAACAGTTCTAAAATCTAATAGAAAAAACAAAAAATACCACATTGTCGGAACAGTTCTAAAATCTAATAGAAAAAACAAAAAATACCACATTGTCGGAACAGTTCTAAAATCTAATAGAAAAAACAAAAAATACCACATTGTCAGAACAGTTCTAAAATCTGATAGAAAAACAAAAAATACCACACTGTCAGAACAGTTCTAAAATCTAATAGAAAAAACAAAAAATACCACATTGTCAGAACAGTTCTAAAATCTGATAGAAAAACAAAAAATACCACACTGTCAGAACAGTTCTAAAATCTGATAGAAAAACCAAAAATACCACACTGTCAGAACAGTTCTAAAATCTAATAGAAAAATCAAAAAATACCACATTGTCAGAACAGTTCTAAAATCTAATAGAAAAACATAAAATACCACACTGTCAGAACAGTTCTAAAATCTGATAGAAAAACCAAAAATACCACACTGTCAGAACAGTTCTAAAATCTAATAGAAAAAACAAAAAATACCACATTGTCAGAACAGTTCTAAAATCTGATAGAAAAACAAAAAATACCACACTGTCAGAACAGTTCTAAAATCTAATAGAAAAACAAAAAATACCACACTGTCAGAACAGTTCTAAAATCTAATAGAAAAACAAAAAATACCACACTGTCAGAACAGTTCTAAAATCTAATAGAAAAAACAAAAAATACCACATTGTCAGAACAGTTCTAAAATCTGATAGAAAAACAAAAAATACCACACTGTCAGAACAGTTCTAAAATCTAATAGAAAAACAAAAAATACCACACTGTCAGAACAGTTCTAAAATCTAATAGAAAAACAAAAAATACCACACTGTCAGAACAGTTCTAAAATCTAATAGAAAAAACAAAAAATACCACATTGTCAGAACAGTTCTAAAATCTGATAGAAAAACAAAAAATACCACACTGTCAGAACAGTTCTAAAATCTAATAGAAAAACAAAAAATACCACACTGTCAGAACAGTTCTAAAATCTAATAGAAAAACAAAAAATACCACACTGTCAGAACAGTTCTAAAATCTAATAGAAAAACAAAAAATACCACACTGTCAGAACAGTTCTAAAATCTAATAGAAAAACAAAAAATACCACACTGTCAGAACAGTTCTAAAATCTGATAGAAAAACAAAAAATAACACACTGTCAGAACAGTTCTAAAATCTGATAGAAAAACAAAAAATAACACACTGTCAGAACAGTTCTAAAATCTGATATAAAAACAAAAAATACCACACTGTCAGAACAGTTATAAAATCTAATAGAAAAAACAAAAAATACCACATTGTCAGAACAGTTCTAAAATCTGATAGAAAAACAAAAAATACCACATTGTCAGAACAGTTCTAAAATCTGATAGAAAAACAAAAAATACCACATTGTCAGAACAGTTCTAAAATCTAATAGAAAAACAAAAAATACCACATTGTCAGAACAGTTCTAAAATCTAATAGAAAAACAAAAAATACCACACTGTCTTAACAGTTCTAAAATCTAATAGAAAAACAAAAAATACCACACTGTCAGAACAGTTCTAAAATCTAATAGAAAAACAAAAAATAACACACTGTCAGAACAGTTCTAAAATCTAATAGAAAAACAAAAAATAACACACTGTCAGAACAGTTCTAAAATCTGATAGAAAAACAAAAAATACCACATTGTCAGAACAGTTCTAAAATCTGATAGAAAAACAAAAAATACCACATTGTCAGAACAGTTCTAAAATCTAATAGAAAAACAAAAAATACCACATTGTCAGAACAGTTCTAAAATCTAATAGAAAAACAAAAAATACCACACTGTCTTAACAGTTCTAAAATCTAATAGAAAAACAAAAAATACCACACTGTCAGAACAGTTCTAAAATCTAATAGAAAAACAAAAAATAACACACTGTCAGAACAGTTCTAAAATCTAATAGAAAAACAAAAAATAACACACTGTCAGAACAGTTCTAAAATCTGATAGAAAAACAAAAAATAACCCACTGTCAGAACAGTTCTAAAATCTGATAGAAAAACAAAAAATACCACACTGTCAGAACAGTTCTAAAATCTAAAAGAAAAAACAAAAAATACCACATTGTCAGAACAGTTCTAAAATCTGATAGAAAAACAAAAAATACCACATTGTCAGAACAGTTCTAAAATCTAATAGAAAAACAAAAAATACCACACTGTCAGAACAGTTCTGAAATCTGATAGAAAAACAAAAAATAACACACTGTCAGAACAGTTCTAAAATCTGATAGAAAAACAAAAAATACCACATTGTCAGAACAGTTCTAAAATCTAATAGAAAAACAAAAAATACCACACTGTCAGAACAGTTCTAAAATCTGATAGAAAAACCAAAAATAACACACTGTCAGAACAGTTCTAAAATCTGATAGAAAAACAAAAAATACCACACTGTCAGAACAGTTCTAAAATCTAATAGAAAAAACAAAAAATATCACATTGTCAGAACAGTTCTAAAATCTGATAGAAAAACAAAAAATACCACACTGTCAGAACAGTTCTAAAATCTAATAGAAAAACAAAAAATACCACACTGTCAGAACAGTTCTAAAATCTAATAGAAAAACAAAAAATACCACACTGTCAGAACAGTTCTAAAATCTAATAGAAAAAACAAAAAATACCACATTGTCAGAACAGTTCTAAAATCTGATAGAAAAACAAAAAATACCACACTGTCAGAACAGTTCTAAAATCTAATAGAAAAACAAAAAATACCACACTGTCAGAACAGTTCTAAAATCTAATAGAAAAACAAAAAATACCACACTGTCAGAACAGTTCTAAAATCTAATAGAAAAACAAAAAATACCACACTGTCAGAACAGTTCTAAAATCTAATAGAAAAACAAAAAATACCACACTGTCAGAACAGTTCTAAAATCTGATAGAAAAACAAAAAATAACACACTGTCAGAACAGTTCTAAAATCTGATAGAAAAACAAAAAATAACACACTGTCAGAACAGTTCTAAAATCTGATAGAAAAACAAAAAATACCACACTGTCAGAACAGTTATAAAATCTAATAGAAAAAACAAAAAATACCACATTGTCAGAACAGTTCTAAAATCTGATAGAAAAACAAAAAATACCACATTGTCAGAACAGTTCTAAAATCTGATAGAAAAACAAAAAATACCACATTGTCAGAACAGTTCTAAAATCTAATAGAAAAACAAAAAATACCACATTGTCAGAACAGTTCTAAAATCTAATAGAAAAACAAAAAATACCACACTGTCTTAACAGTTCTAAAATCTAATAGAAAAACAAAAAATACCACACTGTCAGAACAGTTCTAAAATCTAATAGAAAAACAAAAAATAACACACTGTCAGAACAGTTCTAAAATCTAATAGAAAAACAAAAAATAACACACTGTCAGAACAGTTCTAAAATCTGATAGAAAAACAAAAAATAACACACTGTCAGAACAGTTCTAAAATCTGATAGAAAAACAAAAAATACCACACTGTCAGAACAGTTCTAAAATCTAATAGAAAAACAAAAAATAACACACTGTCAGAACAGTTCTAAAATCTGATAGAAAAACAAAAAATAACCCACTGTCAGAACAGTTCTAAAATCTGATAGAAAAACAAAAAATACCACACTGTCAGAACAGTTCTAAAATCTAAAAGAAAAAACAAAAAATACCACATTGTCAGAACAGTTCTAAAATCTGATAGAAAAACAAAAAATACCACATTGTCAGAACAGTTCTAAAATCTAATAGAAAAACAAAAAATACCACACTGTCAGAACAGTTCTGAAATCTGATAGAAAAACAAAAAATAACACACTGTCAGAACAGTTCTAAAATCTGATAGAAAAACAAAAAATACCACATTGTCAGAACAGTTCTAAAATCTAATAGAAAAACAAAAAATACCACACTGTCAGAACAGTTCTAAAATCTGATAGAAAAACCAAAAATAACACACTGTCAGAACAGTTCTAAAATCTGATAGAAAAACAAAAAATACCACATTGTCAGAACAGTTCTAAAATCTAATAGAAAAACAAAAAATACCACACTGTCAGAACAGTTCTAAAATCTGATAGAAAAACAAAAAATACCACACTGTCAGAACAGTTCTAAAATCTAATAGAAAAAACAAAAAATACCACATTGTCGGAACAGTTCTAAAATCTAATAGAAAAAACAAAAAATACCACATTGTCGGAACAGTTCTAAAATCTAATAGAAAAAACAAAAAATACCACATTGTCAGAACAGTTCTAAAATCTGATAGAAAAACAAAAAATACCACACTGTCAGAACAGTTCTAAAATCTGATAGAAAAACCAAAAATACCACACTGTCAGAACAGTTCTAAAATCTAATAGAAAAAACAAAAAATACCACATTGTCAGAACAGTTCTAAAATCTGATAGAAAAACAAAAAATACCACACTGTCAGAACAGTTCTAAAATCTAATAGAAAAAACAAAAAATACCACATTGTCAAAACAGTTCTAAAATCTGATAGAAAAACAAAAAATACCACACTGTCAGAACAGTTCTAAAATCTGATAGAAAAACCAAAAATACCACACTGTCAGAACAGTTCTAAAATCTAATAGAAAAATCAAAAAATACCACATTGTCAGAACAGTTCTAAAATCTAATAGAAAAACATAAAATACCACACTGTCAGAACAGTTCTAAAATCTGATAGAAAAACCAAAAATACCACACTGTCAGAACAGTTCTAAAATCTAATAGAAAAACAAAAAATACCACATTGTCAGAACAGTTCTAAAATCTGATAGAAAAACAAAAAATACCACACTGTCAGAACAGTTCTAAAATCTAATAGAAAAACAAAAAATACCACACTGTCAGAACAGTTCTAAAATCTAATAGAAAAACAAAAAATACCACACTGTCAGAACAGTTCTAAAATCTAATAGAAAAAACAAAAAATACCACATTGTCAGAACAGTTCTAAAATCTGATAGAAAAACAAAAAATACCACACTGTCAGAACAGTTCTAAAATCTAATAGAAAAACAAAAAATACCACACTGTCAGAACAGTTCTAAAATCTAATAGAAAAACAAAAAATACCACACTGTCAGAACAGTTCTAAAATCTAATAGAAAAAACAAAAAATACCACATTGTCAGAACAGTTCTAAAATCTGATAGAAAAACAAAAAATACCACACTGTCAGAACAGTTCTAAAATCTAATAGAAAAACAAAAAATACCACACTGTCAGAACAGTTCTAAAATCTAATAGAAAAACAAAAAATACCACACTGTCAGAACAGTTCTAAAATCTAATAGAAAAACAAAAAATACCACACTGTCAGAACAGTTCTAAAATCTAATAGAAAAACAAAAAATACCACACTGTCAGAACAGTTCTAAAATCTGATAGAAAAACAAAAAATAACACACTGTCAGAACAGTTCTAAAATCTGATAGAAAAACAAAAAATAACACACTGTCAGAACAGTTCTAAAATCTGATAGAAAAACAAAAAATACCACACTGTCAGAACAGTTCTAAAATCTAATAGAAAAAACAAAAAATACCACATTGTCAGAACAGTTCTAAAATCTGATAGAAAAACAAAAAATACCACATTGTCAGAACAGTTCTAAAATCTGATAGAAAAACAAAAAATACCACATTGTCAGAACAGTTCTAAAATCTAATAGAAAAACAAAAAATACCACATTGTCAGAACAGTTCTAAAATCTAATAGAAAAACAAAAAATACCACACTGTCGGAACAGTTCTAAAATCTAATAGAAAAACAAAAAATACCACACTGTCTTAACAGTTCTAAAATCTAATAGAAAAACAAAAAATACCACACTGTCAGAACAGTTCTAAAATCTAATAGAAAAACAAAAAATAACACACTGTCAGAACAGTTCTAAAATCTAATAGAAAAACAAAAAATAACACACTGTCAGAACAGTTCTAAAATCTGATAGAAAAACAAAAAATAACACACTGTCAGAACAGTTCTAAAATCTGATAGAAAAACAAAAAATACCACACTGTCAGAACAGTTCTAAAATCTAATAGAAAAACAAAAAATAACACACTGTCAGAACAGTTCTAAAATCTGATAGAAAAACCAAAAATACCACACTGTCAGAACAGTTCTAAAATCTGATAGAAAAACAAAAAATACCACACTGTCAGAACAGTTCTAAAATCTAATAGAAAAAACAAAAAATACCACATTGTCAGAACAGTTCTAAAATCTGATAGAAAAACAAAAAATACCACATTGTCAGAACAGTTCTAAAATCTAATAGAAAAACAAAAAATACCACACTGTCAGAACAGTTCTAAAATCTGATAGAAAAACAAAAAATAACACACTGTCAGAAAAGTTCTAAAATCTGATAGAAAAACAAAAAATACCACATTGTCAGAACAGTTCTAAAATCTAATAGAAAAACAAAAAATACCATACTGTCAGAACAGTTCTAAAATCTGATAGAAAAACCAAAAATAACACACTGTCAGAACAGTTCTAAAATCTGATAGAAAAACAAAAAATACCACATTGTCAGAACAGTTCTAAAATCTAATAGAAAAACAAAAAATACCACACTGTCAGAACAGTTCTAAAATCTGATAGAAAAACAAAAAATAACACACTGTCAGAACAGTTCTAAAATCTGATAGAAAAACAAAAAATACCACATTGTCAGAACAGTTCTAAAATCTAATAGAAAAACAAAAAATACCACACTGTCAGAACAGTTCTAAAATCTGATAGAAAAACAAAAAATAACACACTGTCAGAACAGTTCTAAAATCTGATAGAAAAACAAAAAATACCACATTGTCAGAACAGTTCTAAAATCTAATAGAAAAAAAAAAAATACCACACTGTCAGAACAGTTCTAAAATCTGATAGAAAAACCAAAAATACCACATTGTCAGAACAGTTCTAAAATCTAATAGAAAAACAAAAAATACCACACTGTCAGAACAGTTCTAAAATCTGATAGAAAAACAAAAAATACCACACTGTCAGAACAGTTCTAAAATCTAATAGAAAAACAAAAAATACCACATTGTCGGAACAGTTCTAAAATCTGATAGAAAAACAAAAAATACCACATTGTCGGAACAGTTCTAAAATCTGATAGAAAAACGAATAATACCACACTGTCGGAACAGTTCTAAAATCTAATAGAAAAACAAAAAATACCACACTGTCGGAACAGTTCTAAAATCTGATAGAAAAACAAAAAATACCACATTGTCGGAACAGTTCTAAAATCTGATAGAAAAACAAAAAATACCACACTGTCGGAACAGTTCTAAAATCTGATAGAAAAACAAAAAATACCACATTGTCGGAACAGTTCTAAAATCTAATAGAAAAACAAAAAATACCACACTTTCGGAACAGTTCTAAAATCTGATAGAAAAACAAAAAATACCACATTGTCAGAACAGTTCTAAAATCTAATAGAAAAACAAAAAATACCACACTGTCGGAACAGTTCTAAAATCTAATAGAAAAACAAAAAATACCACATTGTCGGAACAGTTCTAAACTCTAATAGAAAAACAAAAAATACCACACTGTCAGAACAGTTCTAAAATCAAATAGAAAAACAAAAAATAACACACTGTCAGAACAGTTCTAAAATCTAATAGAAAAACAAAAAATACCACACTGTCGGAACAGTTCTAAAATCTAATAGAAAAACAAAAAATACCACACTGTCGGAACAGTTCTAAAATCTGATAGAAAAACAAAAAATACCACATTGTCGGAACAGTTCTAAAATCTGATAGAAAAACAAAAAATACCACACTGTCGGAACAGTTCTAAAATCTAATAGAAAAACAAAAAATACCACATTGTCGGAACAGTTCTAAACTCTAATAGAAAAACAAAAAATACCACATTGTCAGAACAGTTCTAAAATCAAATAGAAAAACAAAAAATACCATACTGTCAGAACAGTTCTAAAATCTAATAGAAAAACAAAAAATACCACACTGTCGGAACAGTTCTAAAATCTAATAGAAAAACAAAAAATACCACACTGTCAGAACAGTTCTAAAATCTAATAGAAAAACAAAAAATACCACACTGTCAGAACAGTTCTAAAATCTAATAGAAAAACAAAAAATACCACACTGTCGGAACTGTTCTAAAATCTAATAGAAAAACAAAAAATACCACACTGTCAGAACAGTTCTAAAATCAAATAGAAAAACAAAAAATACCACACTGTCAGAACAGTTCTAAAATCTAATAGAAAAACAAAAAATACCACACTGTCGGAACAGTTCTAAAATCTAATAGAAAAACAAAAAATACCACATTGTCAGAACAGTTCTAAAATCTAATAGAAAAACAAAAAATACCACACTGTCAGAACAGTTCTAAAATCTAATAGAAAAACAAAAAATACCACACTGTCGGAACAGTTCCAAAATCTAATAGAAAAACAAAAAATACCACACTGTCGGAACAGTTCTAAAATCTAATAGAAAAACAAAAAATACCACACTGTCGGAACAGTTCTAAAATCTAATAGAAAAACAAAAAATACCACACTGTCAGAACAGTTCTAAAATCTAATAGAAAAACAAAAAATACCACACTGTCGGAACAGTTCTAAAATCTAATAGAAAAACAAAAAATACCACACTGTCAGAACAGTTCTAAAATCTAATAGAAAAACAAAAAATACCACACTGTCAGAACAGTTCTAAAATCTAATAGAAAAACAAAAAATACCACACTGTCGGAACAGTTCCAAAATCTAATAGAAAAACAAAAAATACCACACTGTCGGAACAGTTCTAAAATCTAATAGAAAAACAAAAAATACCACACTGTCGGAACAGTTCTAAAATCTAATAGAAAAACAAAAAATACCACACTGTCAGAACAGTTCTAAAATCTAATAGAAAAACTAAAATACCACACTGTCAGAACAGTTCTAAAATCTAATAGAAAAACAAAAAATACCACACTGTCGGAACAGTTCTAAAATCTAATAGAAAAACAAAAAATACCACACTGTCGGAACAGTTCTAAAATCTAATAGAAAAACAAAAAATACCACACTGTCGGAACAGTTCTAAAATCTAATAGAAAAACAGAAAATACCACACTGTCAGAACAGTTCTAAAATCTAATAGAAAAACAAAAAATACCACACTGTCAGAACAGTTCTAAAATCTAATAGAAAAACAAAAAATACCACACTGTCGGAACAGTTCCAAAATCTAATAGAAAAACAAAAAATACCACACTGTCGGAACAGTTCTAAAATCTAATAGAAAAACAAAAAATACCACACTGTCGGAACAGTTCTAAAATCTAATAGAAAAACAAAAAATACCACACTGTCAGAACAGTTCTAAAATCTAATAGAAAAACAAAAAATGCCACACTGTCAGAACAGTTCTAAAATCTAATAGAAAAACAAAAAATACCACACTGTCGGAACAGTTCCAAAATCTAATAGAAAAACAAAAAATACCACACTGTCGGAACAGTTCTAAAATCTAATAGAAAAACAAAAAATACCACACTGTCGGAACAGTTCTAAAATCTAATAGAAAAACAAAAAATACCACACTGTCAGAACAGTTCTAAAATCTAATAGAAAAACAAAAAATACCACACTGTCAGAACAGTTCTAAAATCTAATAGAAAAACAAAAAATACCACACTGTCGGAACAGTTCCAAAATCTAATAGAAAAACAAAAAATACCACACTGTCGGAACAGTTCTAAAATCAAATAGAAAAACAAAAAATACCACACTGTCGGAACAGTTCTAAAATCTAATAGAAAAACAAAAAATACCACACTGTCAGAACAGTTCTAAAATCTAATAGAAAAACAAAAAATACCACACTGTCAGAACAGTTCTAAAATCTAATAGAAAAACAAAAAATACCACACTGTCAGAACAGTTCTAAAATCTAATAGAAAAACAAAAAATACCACACTGTCAGAACTGTTCCAAAATCTAATAGAAAAACAAAAAATACCACACTGTCGGAACAGTTCTAAAATCTAATAGAAAAACAAAAAATACCACACTGTCGGAACAGTTCTAAAATCTGATAGAAAAACAAAAAATACCACATTGTCGGAACAGTTCTAAAATCTGATAGAAAAACAAAAAATACCACACTGTCGGAACAGTTCTAAAATCTGATAGAAAAACAAAAAATACCACATTGTCGGAACAGTTCTAAAATCTAATAGAAAAACAAAAAATACCACACTGTCGGAACAGTTCTAAAATCTGATAGAAAAACAAAAAATACCACATTGTCAGAACAGTTCTAAAATCTAATAGAAAAACAAAAAATACGACACTGTCGGAACAGTTCTAAAATCTAATAGAAAAACAAAAAATACCACATTGTCGGAACAGTTCTAAACTCTAATAGAAAAACAAAAAATACCACACTGTCAGAACAGTTCTAAAATCAAATAGAAAAACAAAAAATACCACACTGTCAGAACAGTTCTAAAATCTAATAGAAAAACAAAAAATACCACACTGTCGGAACAGTTCTAAAATCTAATAGAAAAACAAAAAATACCACACTGTCGGAACAGTTCTAAAATCTGATAGAAAAACAAAAAATACCACATTGTCGGAACAGTTCTAAAATCTGATAGAAAAACAAAAAATACCACATTGTCAGAACAGTTCTAAAATCTAATAGAAAAAACAAAAAATACCACATTGTCGGAACAGTTCTAAAATCTAATAGAAAAAACAAAAAATACCACATTGTCGGAACAGTTCTAAAATCTAATAGAAAAAACATAAAATACCACATTGTCAGAACAGTTCTAAAATCTGATAGAAAAACAAAAAATACCACACTGTCAGAACAGTTCTAAAATCTAATAGAAAAAACAAAAAATACCACATTGTCGGAACAGTTCTAAAATCTAATAGAAAAAACAAAAAATACCACATTGTCGGAACAGTTCTAAAATCTAATAGAAAAATCAAAAAATACCACATTGTCAGAACAGTTCTAAAATCTGATAGAAAAACAAAAAATACCACACTGTCAGAACAGTTCTAAAATCTGATAGAAAAACCAAAAATACCACACTGTCAGAACAGTTCTAAAATCTAATAGAAAAAGCAAAAAATACCACATTGTCAGAACAGTTCTAAAATCTGATAGAAAAACAAAAAATACCACACTGTCAGAACAGTTCTAAAATCTAATAGAAAAAACAAAAAATACCACATTGTCAGAACAGTTCTAAAATCTGATAGAAAAACAAAAAATACCACACTGTCAGAACAGTTCTAAAATCTGATAGAAAAACCAAAAATACCACACTGTCAGAACAGTTCTAAAATCTAATAGAAAAATCAAAAAATACCACATTGTCAGAACAGTTCTAAAATCTAATAGAAAAACATAAAATACCACATTGTCGGAACAGTTCTAAAATCTGATAGAAAAACAAAAAATACCACACTGTCGGAACAGTTCTAAAATCTGATAGAAAAACAAAAAATACCACATTGTCGGAACAGTTCTAAAATCTAATAGAAAAACAAAAAATACCACACTGTCGGAACAGTTCTAAAATCTGATAGAAAAACAAAAAATACCACATTGTCAGAACAGTTCTAAAATCTAATAGAAAAACAAAAAATACCACACTGTCGGAACAGTTCTAAAATCTAATAGAAAAACAAAAAATACCACATTGTCGGAACAGTTCTAAACTCTAATAGAAAAACAAAAAATACCACACTGTCAGAACAGTTCTAAAATCAAATAGAAAAACAAAAAATACCACACTGTCAGAACAGTTCTAAAATCTAATAGAAAAACAAAAAATACCACACTGTCGGAACAGTTCTAAAATCTAATAGAAAAACAAAAAATACCACACTGTCGGAACAGTTCTAAAATCTGATAGAAAAACAAAAAATACCACATTGTCGGAACAGTTCTAAAATCTGATAGAAAAACAAAAAATACCACACTGTCGGAACAGTTCTAAAATCTAATAGAAAAACAAAAAATACCACATTGTCGGAACAGTTCTAAACTCTAATAGAAAAACAAAAAATACCACATTGTCAGAACAGTTCTAAAATCAAATAGAAAAACAAAAAATACCATACTGTCAGAACAGTTCTAAAATCTAATAGAAAAACAAAAAATACCACACTGTCGGAACAGTTCTAAAATCTAATAGAAAAACAAAAAATACCACACTGTCAGAACAGTTCTAAAATCTAATAGAAAAACAAAAAATACCACACTGTCAGAACAGTTCTAAAATCTAATAGAAAAACAAAAAATACCACACTGTCGGAACTGTTCTAAAATCTAATAGAAAAACAAAAAATACCACACTGTCAGAACAGTTCTAAAATCAAATAGAAAAACAAAAAATACCACACTGTCAGAACAGTTCTAAAATCTAATAGAAAAACAAAAAATACCACACTGTCGGAACAGTTCTAAAATCTAATAGAAAAACAAAAAATACCACATTGTCAGAACAGTTCTAAAATCTAATAGAAAAACAAAAAATACCACACTGTCAGAACAGTTCTAAAATCTAATAGAAAAACAAAAAATACCACACTGTCGGAACAGTTCCAAAATCTAATAGAAAAACAAAAAATACCACACTGTCGGAACAGTTCTAAAATCTAATAGAAAAACAAAAAATACCACACTGTCGGAACAGTTCTAAAATCTAATAGAAAAACAAAAAATACCACACTGTCAGAACAGTTCTAAAATCTAATAGAAAAACAAAAAATACCACACTGTCGGAACAGTTCTAAAATCTAATAGAAAAACAAAAAATACCACACTGTCAGAACAGTTCTAAAATCTAATAGAAAAACAAAAAATACCACACTGTCAGAACAGTTCTAAAATCTAATAGAAAAACAAAAAATACCACACTGTCGGAACAGTTCCAAAATCTAATAGAAAAACAAAAAATACCACACTGTCGGAACAGTTCTAAAATCTAATAGAAAAACAAAAAATACCACACTGTCGGAACAGTTCTAAAATCTAATAGAAAAACAAAAAATACCACATTGTCAGAACAGTTCTAAAATCTAATAGAAAAACAAAAAATACCACACTGTCAGAACAGTTCTAAAATCTAATAGAAAAACAAAAAATACCACACTGTCGGAACAGTTCTAAAATCTAATAGAAAAACAAAAAATACCACACTGTCGGAACAGTTCTAAAATCTAATAGAAAAACAAAAAATACCACACTGTCGGAACAGTTCCAAAATCTAATAGAAAAACAAAAAATACCACACTGTCGGAACAGTTCTAAAATCTAATAGAAAAACAAAAAATACCACACTGTCGGAACAGTTCTAAAATCTAATAGAAAAACAAAAAATACCACACTGTCAGAACAGTTCTAAAATCTAATAGAAAAACAAAAAATACCACACTGTCAGAACAGTTCTAAAATCTAATAGAAAAACAAAAAATACCACACTGTCAGAACTGTTCTAAAATCTAATAGAAAAACAAAAAATACCACACTGTCAGAACTGTTCTAAAATCTAATAGAAAAACAAAAAATACCACACTGTCAGAACAGTTCTAAAATCTAATAGAAAAACAAAAAATACCACATTGTCGGAACAGTTCTAAACTCTAATAGAAAAACAAAAAATACCACATTGTCAGAACAGTTCTAAAATCAAATAGAAAAACAAAAAATACCATACTGTCAGAACAGTTCTAAAATCTAATAGAAAAACAAAAAATACCACACTGTCGGAACAGTTCTAAAATCTAATAGAAAAACAAAAAATACCACACTGTCGGAACAGTTCTAAAATCTAATAGAAAAACAAAAAATACCACACTGTCAGAACAGTTCTAAAATCTAATAGAAAAACAAAAAATACCACACTGTCAGAACAGTTCTAAAATCTAATAGAAAAACAAAAAATACCACACTGTCAGAACTGTTCTAAAATCTAATAGAAAAACAAAAAATACCACACTGTCTGAACTGTTCTAAAATCTAATAGAAAAACAAAAAATACCACACTGTCAGAACAGTTCTAAAATCTAATAGAAAAACAAAAAATACCACACTGTCGGAACAGTTCCAAAATCTAATAGAAAAACAAAAAATACCACACTGTCGGAACAGTTCTAAAATCTAATAGAAAAACAAAAAATACCACACTGTCGGAACAGTTCTAAAATCTAATAGAAAAACAAAAAATACCACACTGTCAGAACAGTTCTAAAATCTAATAGAAAAACAAAAAATACCACACTGTCAGAACAGTTCTAAAATCTAATAGAAAAACAAAAAATACCACACTGTCGGAACAGTTCTAAAATCTAATAGAAAAACAAAAAATACCACACTGTCGGAACAGTTCTAAAATCTAATAGAAAAACAAAAAATACCACACTGTCGGAACAGTTCCAAAATCTAATAGAAAAACAAAAAATACCACACTGTCGGAACAGTTCTAAAATCTAATAGAAAAACAAAAAATACCACACTGTCGGAACAGTTCTAAAATCTAATAGAAAAACAAAAAATACCACACTGTCAGAACAGTTCTAAAATCTAATAGAAAAACAAAAAATACCACACTGTCAGAACAGTTCTAAAATCTAATAGAAAAACAAAAAATACCACACTGTCAGAACTGTTCTAAAATCTAATAGAAAAACAAAAAATACCACACTGTCAGAACTGTTCTAAAATCTAATAGAAAAACAAAAAATACCACACTGTCAGAACAGTTCTAAAATCTAATAGAAAAACAAAAAATACCACACTGTCGGAACAGTTCCAAAATCTAATAGAAAAACAAAAAATACCACACTGTCGGAACAGTTCTAAAATCTAATAGAAAAACAAAAAATACCACACTGTCGGAACAGTTCTAAAATCTAATAGAAAAACAAAAAATACCACACTGTCAGAACAGTTCTAAAATCTAATAGAAAAACAAAAAATACCACACTGTCAGAACAGTTCTAAAATCTAATAGAAAAACAAAAAATACCACACTGTCGGAACAGTTCCAAAATCTAATAGAAAAACAAAAAATACCACACTGTCGGAACAGTTCTAAAATCTAATAGAAAAACAAAAAATACCACACTGTCGGAACAGTTCTAAAATCTAATAGAAAAACAAAAAATACCACACTGTCTTAACAGTTCTAAAATCTAATAGAAAAACAAAAAATACCACACTGTCAGAACAGTTCTAAAATCTAATAGAAAAACAAAAAATACCACACTGTCAGAACTGTTCTAAAATCTAATAGAAAAACAAAAAATACCACACTGTCGGAACTGTTTTAAAATCTAATAGAAAAACAAAAAATACCACACTGTCAGAACAGTTCTAAAATCTAATAGAAAAACAAAAAATACCACACTGTCAGAACAGTTCTAAAATCTAATAGAGAAAACAAAAAATACCACACTGTCAGAACAGTTCTAAAATCTAATAGAAAAACAAAAAATACCACACTGTCAGAACTGTTCTAAAATCTAATAGAAAAACAAAAAATACCACACTGTCGGAACTGTTCTAAAATCTAATAGAAAAACAAAAAATACCACACTGTCAGAACAGTTCTAAAATCTAATAGAAAAACAAAAAATACCACACTGTCAGAACAGTTCTAAAATCTAATAGAAAAACAAAAAATACCACACTGTCAGAACTGTTCTAAAATCTAATAGAAAAACAAAAAATACCACACTGTCTGAACTGTTCTAAAATCTAATAGAAAAACAAAAAATACCACACTGTCAGAACAGTTCTAAAATCTAATAGAAAAACAAAAAATACCACACTGTCAGAACAGTTCTAAAATCTAATAGAAAAACAAAAAATACCACACTGTCAGAACAGTTCTAAAATCTAATAGAAAAACAAAAAATACCACACTGTCAGAACTGTCTTAAAATCTAATAGAAAAACAAAAAATACCACACTGTCGGAACTGTTCTAAAATCTAATAGAAAAATAAAAAATACCACACTGTCAGAACAGTTCTAAAATCTAATAGAAAAACAAAAAATACCACACTGTCAGAACAGTTCTAAAATCTAATAGAAAAACAAAAATACTACACTGTCAGAACAGTTCTAAAATCTAATAGAAAAACAAAAAATACCACACTGTCAGAACAGTTCTAAAATCTAATAGAAAAACAAAAAATACCACACTGTCAGAACTGTTCTAAAATCTAATAGAAAAACAAAAAATACCACACTGTCGGAACTGTTCTAAAATCTAATAGAAAAACAAAAAATACCACACTGTCAGAACAGTTCTAAAATCTAATAGAAAAACAAAAAATACCACACTGTCAGAACAGTTCTAAAATCTAATAGAAAAACAAAAAATACCACACTGTCAGAACAGTTCTAAAATCTAATAGAAAAACAAAAAATACCACACTGTCAGAACTGTTCTAAAATCTAATAGAAAAACAAAAAATACCACACTGTCGGAACAGTTCTAAAATCTAATAGAAAAACAAAAAATACCACACTGTCAGAACAGTTCTAAAATCTAATAGAAAAACAAAAAATACCACACTGTCAGAACTGTTCTAAAATCTAATAGAAAAACAAAAAATACCACACTGTCGGAACAGTTCCAAAATCTAATAGAAAAACAAAAAATACCACACTGTCGGAACAGTTCTAAAATCTAATAGAAAAACAAAAAATACCACACTGTCGGAACAGTTCTAAAATCTAATAGAAAAACAAAAAATACCACACTGTCTTAACAGTTCTAAAATCTAATAGAAAAACAAAAAATACCACACTGTCAGAACAGTTCTAAAATCTAATAGAAAAACAAAAAATACCACACTGTCAGAACTGTTCTAAAATCTAATAGAAAAACAAAAAATACCACACTGTCGGAACTGTTTTAAAATCTAATAGAAAAACAAAAAATACCACACTGTCAGAACAGTTCTAAAATCTAATAGAAAAACAAAAAATACCACACTGTCAGAACAGTTCTAAAATCTAATAGAGAAAACAAAAAATACCACACTGTCAGAACAGTTCTAAAATCTAATAGAAAAACAAAAAATACCACACTGTCAGAACTGTTCTAAAATCTAATAGAAAAACAAAAAATACCACACTGTCGGAACTGTTCTAAAATCTAATAGAAAAACAAAAAATACCACACTGTCAGAACAGTTCTAAAATCTAATAGAAAAACAAAAAATACCACACTGTCAGAACAGTTCTAAAATCTAATAGAAAAACAAAAAATACCACACTGTCAGAACTGTTCTAAAATCTAATAGAAAAACAAAAAATACCACACTGTCTGAACTGTTCTAAAATCTAATAGAAAAACAAAAAATACCACACTGTCAGAACAGTTCTAAAATCTAATAGAAAAACAAAAAATACCACACTGTCAGAACAGTTCTAAAATCTAATAGAAAAACAAAAAATACCACACTGTCAGAACAGTTCTAAAATCTAATAGAAAAACAAAAAATACCACACTGTCAGAACTGTCTTAAAATCTAATAGAAAAACAAAAAATACCACACTGTCGGAACTGTTCTAAAATCTAATAGAAAAATAAAAAATACCACACTGTCAGAACAGTTCTAAAATCTAATAGAAAAACAAAAAATACCACACTGTCAGAACAGTTCTAAAATCTAATAGAAAAACAAAAATACTACACTGTCAGAACAGTTCTAAAATCTAATAGAAAAACAAAAAATACCACACTGTCAGAACAGTTCTAAAATCTAATAGAAAAACAAAAAATACCACACTGTCAGAACTGTTCTAAAATCTAATAGAAAAACAAAAAATACCACACTGTCGGAACTGTTCTAAAATCTAATAGAAAAACAAAAAATACCACACTGTCAGAACAGTTCTAAAATCTAATAGAAAAACAAAAAATACCACACTGTCAGAACAGTTCTAAAATCTAATAGAAAAACAAAAAATACCACACTGTCAGAACAGTTCTAAAATCTAATAGAAAAACAAAAAATACCACACTGTCAGAACTGTTCTAAAATCTAATAGAAAAACAAAAAATACCACACTGTCGGAACAGTTCTAAAATCTAATAGAAAAACAAAAAATACCACACTGTCAGAACAGTTCTAAAATCTAATAGAAAAACAAAAAATACCACACTGTCAGAACTGTTCTAAAATCTAATAGAAAAACAAAAAATACCACACTGTCGGAACTGTTCTAAAATCTAATAGAAAAACAAAAAATACCACACTGTCAGAACAGTTCTAAAATCTAATAGAAAAACAAAAAATACCACACTGTCAGAACAGTTCTAAAATCTAATAGAAAAACAAAAAATACCACACTGTCAGAACAGTTCTAAAATCTAATAGAAAAACAAAAAATACCACACTGTCAGAACTGTTCTAAAATCTAATAGAAAAACAAAAAATACCACACTGTCGGAACTGTTCTAAAATCTAATAGAAAAACAAAAAATACCACACTGTCAGAACAGTTCTAAAATCTAATAGAAAAACAAAAAATACCACACTGTCAGAACTGTTCTAAAATCTAATAGAAAAGCAAAAAATACCACACTGTCAGAACAGTTCTAAAATCTAATAGAAAAACAAAAAATACCACACTGTCAGAACTGTTCTAAGATCTAATAGAAAAACAAAAAATACCACACTGTCAGAACTGTTCTAAAATCTAATAGAAAAACAAAAAATACCACACTGTCAGAACTGTTCTAAAATCTAATAGAAAAACAAAAAATACCACACTGTCAGAACAGTTCTAAAATCTAATAGAAAAACAAAAAATACCACACTGTCAGAACAGTTCTAAAATCTAATAGAAAAACAAAAAATACCACACTGTCAGAACTGTTCTAAAATCTAATAGAAAAACAAAAAATACCACACTGTCAGAACAGTTCTAAAATCTAATAGAAAAACAAAAAATACCACACTGTCAGAACAGTTCTAAAATCTAATAGAAAAACAAAAAATACCACACTGTCGGAACAGTTCCAAAATCTAATAGAAAAACAAAAAATACCACACTGTCGGAACAGTTCTAAAATCTAATAGAAAAACAAAAAATACCACACTGTCGGAACAGTTCTAAAATCTAATAGAAAAACAAAAAATACCACACTGTCAGAACAGTTCTAAAATCTAATAGAAAAACAAAAAATACCACACTGTCAGAACTGTTTTAAAATCTAATAGAAAAACAAAAAATACCACACTGTCAGAACAGTTCTAAAATCTAATAGAAAAACAAAAAATACCACACTGTCAGAACAGTTCTAAAATCTAATAGAAAAACAAAAAATACCACACTGTCGGAACAGTTCCAAAATCTAATAGAAAAACAAAAAATACCACACTGTCGGAACAGTTCTAAAATCTAATAGAAAAACAAAAAATACCACACTGTCGGAACAGTTCTAAAATCTAATAGAAAAACAAAAAATACCACACTGTCAGAACAGTTCTAAAATCTAATAGAAAAACAAAAAATACCACACTGTCAGAACAGTTCTAAAATCTAATAGAAAAACAAAAAATACCACACTGTCAGAACTGTTCTAAAATCTAATAGAAAAACAAAAAATACCACACTGTCGGAACTGTTCTAAAATCTAATAGAAAAACAAAAAATACCACACTGTCAGAACAGTTCTAAAATCTAATAGAAAAACAAAAAATACCACACTGTCGGAACAGTTCCAAAATCTAATAGAAAAACAAAAAATACCACACTATCGGAACAGTTCTAAAATCTAATAGAAAAACAAAAAATACCACACTGTCGGAACAGTTCTAAAATCTAATAGAAAAACAAAAAATACCACACTGTCTTAACAGTTCTAAAATCTAATAGAAAAACAAAAAATACCACACTGTCAGAACTGTTCTAAAATCTAATAGAAAAACAAAAAATACCACACTGTCAGAACAGTTCTAAAATCTAATAGAAAAACAAAAAATACCACACTGTCAGAACAGTTCTAAAATCTAATAGAAAAACAAAAAATACCACACTGTCAGAACTGTTCTAAAATCTAATAGAAAAACAAAAAATACCACACTGTCAGAACAGTTCTAAAATCTAATAGAAAAACAAAAAATACCACACTGTCAGAACAGTTCTAAAATCTAATAGAAAAACAAAAAATACCACACTGTCGGAACAGTTCCAAAATCTAATAGAAAAACAAAAAATACCACACTGTCGGAACAGTTCTAAAATCTAATAGAAAAACAAAAAATACCACACTGTCGGAACAGTTCTAAAATCTAATAGAAAAACAAAAAATACCACACTGTCAGAACAGTTCTAAAATCTAATAGAAAAACAAAAAATACCACACTGTCAGAACTGTTTTAAAATCTAATAGAAAAACAAAAAATACCACACTGTCAGAACAGTTCTAAAATCTAATAGAAAAACAAAAAATACCACACTGTCAGAACAGTTCTAAAATCTAATAGAAAAACAAAAAATACCACACTGTCGGAACAGTTCCAAAATCTAATAGAAAAACAAAAAATACCACACTGTCGGAACAGTTCTAAAATCTAATAGAAAAACAAAAAATACCACACTGTCGGAACAGTTCTAAAATCTAATAGAAAAACAAAAAATACCACACTGTCAGAACAGTTCTAAAATCTAATAGAAAAACAAAAAATACCACACTGTCAGAACAGTTCTAAAATCTAATAGAAAAACAAAAAATACCACACTGTCAGAACTGTTCTAAAATCTAATAGAAAAACAAAAAATACCACACTGTCGGAACTGTTCTAAAATCTAATAGAAAAACAAAAAATACCACACTGTCAGAACAGTTCTAAAATCTAATAGAAAAACAAAAAATACCACACTGTCGGAACAGTTCCAAAATCTAATAGAAAAACAAAAAATACCACACTATCGGAACAGTTCTAAAATCTAATAGAAAAACAAAAAATACCACACTGTCGGAACAGTTCTAAAATCTAATAGAAAAACAAAAAATACCACACTGTCTTAACAGTTCTAAAATCTAATAGAAAAACAAAAAATACCACACTGTCAGAACAGTTCTAAAATCTAATAGAAAAACAAAAAATACCACACTGTCGGAACAGTTCCAAAATCTAATAGAAAAACAAAAAATACCACACTGTCGGAACAGTTCTAAAATCTAATAGAAAAACAAAAAATACCACACTGTCGGAACAGTTCTAAAATCTAATAGAAAAACAAAAAATACCACACTGTGAGAACAGTTCTAAAATCTAATAGTAAAACAAAAAATACCACACTGTCAGAACTGTTCTAAAATCTAATAGAAAAACTAAAAATACCACACTGTCAGAACAGTTCTAAAATCTAATAGAAAAACAAAAAATACCACACTGTCAGAACAGTTCTAAAATCTAATAGAAAAACAAAAAATACCACACTGTCAGAACTGTTCTAAAATCTAATAGAAAAACAAAAAATACCACACTGTCGGAACTGTTCTAAAATCTAATAGAAAAACAAAAAATACCACACTGTCAGAACAGTTCTAAAATCTAATAGAAAAACAAAAAATACCACACTGTCGGAACAGTTCCAAAATCTAATAGAAAAACAAAAAATACCACACTATCGGAACAGTTCTAAAATCTAATAGAAAAACAAAAAATACCACACTGTCAGAACAGTTCTAAAATCTAATAGAAAAACAAAAAATACCACACTGTCTTAACAGTTCTAAAATCTAATAGAAAAACAAAAAATACCACACTGTCAGAACTGTTCTAAAATCTAATAGAAAAACAAAAAATACCACACTGTCAGAACAGTTCTAAAATCTAATAGAAAAACAAAAAATACCACACTGTCAGAACAGTTCTAAAATCTAATAGAAAAACAAAAAATACCACACTGTCAGAACTGTTCTAAAATCTAATAGAAAAACAAAAAATACCACACTGTCAGAACAGTTCTAAAATCTAATAGAAAAACAAAAAATACCACACTGTCAGAACAGTTCTAAAATCTAATAGAAAAACAAAAAATACCACACTGTCGGAACAGTTCCAAAATCTAATAGAAAAACAAAAAATACCACACTGTCGGAACAGTTCTAAAATCTAATAGAAAAACAAAAAATACCACACTGTCGGAACAGTTCTAAAATCTAATAGAAAAACAAAAAATACCACACTGTCAGAACAGTTCTAAAATCTAATAGAAAAACAAAAAATACCACACTGTCAGAACTGTTTTAAAATCTAATAGAAAAACAAAAAATACCACACTGTCAGAACAGTTCTAAAATCTAATAGAAAAACAAAAAATACCACACTGTCAGAACAGTTCTAAAATCTAACAGAAAAACAAAAAATACCACACTGTCGGAACAGTTCCAAAATCTAATAGAAAAACAAAAAATACCACACTGTCGGAACAGTTCTAAAATCTAATAGAAAAACAAAAAATACCACACTGTCGGAACAGTTCTAAAATCTAATAGAAAAACAAAAAATACCACACTGTCAGAACAGTTCTAAAATCTAATAGAAAAACAAAAAATACCACACTGTCAGAACAGTTCTAAAATCTAATAGAAAAACAAAAAATACCACACTGTCAGAACTGTTCTAAAATCTAATAGAAAAACAAAAAATACCACACTGTCGGAACTGTTCTAAAATCTAATAGAAAAACAAAAAATACCACACTGTCAGAACAGTTCTAAAATCTAATAGAAAAACAAAAAATACCACACTGTCGGAACAGTTCCAAAATCTAATAGAAAAACAAAAAATACCACACTATCGGAACAGTTCTAAAATCTAATAGAAAAACAAAAAATACCACACTGTCGGAACAGTTCTAAAATCTAATAGAAAAACAAAAAATACCACACTGTCTTAACAGTTCTAAAATCTAATAGAAAAACAAAAAATACCACACTGTCAGAACAGTTCTAAAATCTAATAGAAAAACAAAAAATACCACACTGTCGGAACAGTTCCAAAATCTAATAGAAAAACAAAAAATACCACACTGTCGGAACAGTTCTAAAATCTAATAGAAAAACAAAAAATACCACACTGTCGGAACAGTTCTAAAATCTAATAGAAAAACAAAAAATACCACACTGTGAGAACAGTTCTAAAATCTAATAGTAAAACAAAAAATACCACACTGTCAGAACTGTTCTAAAATCTAATAGAAAAACTAAAAATACCACACTGTCAGAACAGTTCTAAAATCTAATAGAAAAACAAAAAATACCACACTGTCAGAACAGTTCTAAAATCTAATAGAAAAACAAAAAATACCACACTGTCAGAACTGTTCTAAAATCTAATAGAAAAACAAAAAATACCACACTGTCAGAACAGTTCTAAAATCTAATAGAAAAACAAAAAATACCACACTGTCGGAACAGTTCCAAAATTTAATAGAAAAACAAAAAATACCACACTGTCGGAACAGTTCTAAAATCTAATAGAAAAACAAAAAATACCACACTGTCGGAACAGTTCTAAAATCTAATAGAAAAACAAAAAATACCACACTGTCAGAACTGTTCTAAAATCTAATAGAAAAACAAAAAATACCACACTGTCAGAACAGTTCTAAAATCTAATAGAAAAACAAAAAATACCACACTGTCAGAACAGTTCTAAAATCTAATAGAAAAACAAAAAATACCACACTGTCGGAACAGTTCCAAAATCTAATAGAAAAACAAAAAATACCACACTGTCGGAACAGTTCTAAAATCTAATAGAAAAACAAAAAATACCACACTGTCGGAACAGTTCTAAAATCTAATAGAAAAACAAAAAATACCACACTGTCAGAACAGTTCTAAAATCTAATAGAAAAACAAAAAATACCACACTGTCAGAACAGTTCTAAAATCTAATAGAAAAACAAAAAATACCACACTGTCAGAACTGTTCTAAAATCTAATAGAAAAACAAAAAATACCACACTGTCGGAACTGTTCTAAAATCTAATAGAAAAACAAAAAATACCACACTGTCAGAACAGTTCTAAAATCTAATAGAAAAACAAAAAATACCACACTGTCGGAACAGTTCCAAAATCTAATAGAAAAACAAAAAATACCACACTATCGGAACAGTTCTAAAATCTAATAGAAAAACAAAAAATACCACACTGTCGGAACAGTTCTAAAATCTAATAGAAAAACAAAAAATACCACACTGTCTTAACAGTTCTAAAATCTAATAGAAAAACAAAAAATACCACACTGTCAGAACTGTTCTAAAATCTAATAGAAAAACAAAAAATACCACACTGTCGGAACTGTTCTAAAATCTAATAGAAAAACAAAAAATACCACACTGTCAGAACAGTTCTAAAATCTAATAGAAAAACAAAAAATACCACACTGTCAGAACAGTTCTAAAATCTAATAGAAAAACAAAAAATACCACACTGTCGGAACAGTTCCAAAATCTAATAGAAAAACAAAAAATACCACACTATCGGAACAGTTCTAAAATCTAATAGAAAAACAAAAAATACCACACTGTCGGAACAGTTCTAAAATCTAATAGAAAAACAAAAAATACCACACTGTCAGAACAGTTCTAAAATCTAATAGAAAAACAAAAAATACCACACTGTCAGAACAGTTCTAAAATCTAATAGAAAAACAAAAAATACCACACTGTCAGAACAGTTCCAAAATCTAATAGAAAAACAAAAAATACCACACTGTCGGAACAGTTCTAAAATCTAATAGAAAAACAAAAAATACCACACTGTCGGAACAGTTCTAAAATCTAATAGAAAAACAAAAAATACCACACTGTCAGAACAGTTCTAAAATCTAATAGTAAAACAAAAAATACCACACTGTCAGAACAGTTCTAAAATCTAATAGATAAACAAAAAATACCACACTGTCAGAACTGTTCTAAAATCTAATAGAAAAACAAAAAATACCACACTGTCGGAACTGTTCTAAAATCTAATAGAAAAACAAAAAATACCACACTGTCAGAACAGTTCTAAAATCTAATAGAAAAACAAAAAATACCACACTATCAGAACAGTTCTAAAATCTAATAGAAAAACAAAAAATACCACACTGTCAGAACTGTTCTAAAATCTAATAGAAAAACAAAAAATACCACACTGTCGGAACTGTTCTAAAATCTAATAGAAAAACAAAAAATACCACACTGTCAGAACAGTTCTAAAATCTAATAGAAAAACAAAAAATACCACACTGTCAGAACAGTTCTAAAATCTAATAGAAAAACAAAAAATACCACACTGTCAGAACAGTTCTAAAATCTAATAGAAAAACAAAAAATACCACACTGTCAGAACTGTTCTAAAATCTAATAGAAAAACAAAAAATACCACACTGTCGGAACAGTTCCAAAATCTAATAGAAAAACAAAAAATACCACACTATCGGAACAGTTCTAAAATCTAATAGAAAAACAAAAAATACCACACTGTCGGAACAGTTCTAAAATCTAATAGAAAAACAAAAAATACCACACTGTCTTAACAGTTCTAAAATCTAATAGAAAAACAAAAAATACCACACTGTCAGAACAGTTCTAAAATCTAATAGAAAAACAAAAAATACCACACTGTCGGAACAGTTCCAAAATCTAATAGAAAAACAAAAAATACCACACTGTCGGAACAGTTCTAAAATCTAATAGAAAAACAAAAAATACCACACTGTCGGAACAGTTCTAAAATCTAATAGAAAAACAAAAAATACCACACTGTGAGAACAGTTCTAAAATCTAATAGTAAAACAAAAAATACCACACTGTCAGAACTGTTCTAAAATCTAATAGAAAAACAAAAAATACCACACTGTCAGAACAGTTCTAAAATCTAATAGAAAAACAAAAAATACCACACTGTCAGAACAGTTCTAAAATCTAATAGAAAAACAAAAAATACCACACTGTCAGAACTGTTCTAAAATCTAATAGAAAAACAAAAAATACCACACTGTCAGAACAGTTCTAAAATCTAATAGAAAAACAAAAAATACCACACTGTCGGAACAGTTCCAAAATCTAATAGAAAAACAAAAAATACCACACTGTCGGAACAGTTCTAAAATCTAATAGAAAAACAAAAAATACCACACTGTCGGAACAGTTCTAAAATCTAATAGAAAAACAAAAAATACCACACTGTCAGAACAGTTCTAAAATCTAATAGAAAAACAAAAAATACCACACTGTCAGAACAGTTCTAAAATCTAATAGAAAAACAAAAAATACCACACTGTCAGAACTGTTCTAAAATCTAATAGAAAAACAAAAAATACCACACTGTCAGAACAGTTCTAAAATCTAATAGAAAAACAAAAAATACCACACTGTCAGAACAGTTCTAAAATCTAATAGAAAAACAAAAAATACCACACTGTCAGAACTGTTCTAAAATCTAATAGAAAAACAAAAAATACCACACTGTCAGAACAGTTCTAAAATCTAATAGAAAAACAAAAAATACCACACTGTCGGAACAGTTCCAAAATTTAATAGAAAAACAAAAAATACCACACTGTCGGAACAGTTCTAAAATCTAATAGAAAAACAAAAAATACCACACTGTCGGAACAGTTCTAAAATCTAATAGAAAAACAAAAAATACCACACTGTCAGAACTGTTCTAAAATCTAATAGAAAAACAAAAAATACCACACTGTCAGAACAGTTCTAAAATCTAATAGAAAAACAAAAAATACCACACTGTCAGAACAGTTCTAAAATCTAATAGAAAAACAAAAAATACCACACTGTCGGAACAGTTCCAAAATCTAATAGAAAAACAAAAAATACCACACTGTCGGAACAGTTCTAAAATCTAATAGAAAAACAAAAAATACCACACTGTCGGAACAGTTCTAAAATCTAATAGAAAAACAAAAAATACCACACTGTCAGAACAGTTCTAAAATCTAATAGAAAAACAAAAAATACCACACTGTCAGAACAGTTCTAAAATCTAATAGAAAAACAAAAAATACCACACTGTCAGAACTGTTCTAAAATCTAATAGAAAAACAAAAAATACCACACTGTCGGAACTGTTCTAAAATCTAATAGAAAAACAAAAAATACCACACTGTCAGAACAGTTCTAAAATCTAATAGAAAAACAAAAAATACCACACTGTCGGAACAGTTCCAAAATCTAATAGAAAAACAAAAAATACCACACTATCGGAACAGTTCTAAAATCTAATAGAAAAACAAAAAATACCACACTGTCGGAACAGTTCTAAAATCTAATAGAAAAACAAAAAATACCACACTGTCTTAACAGTTCTAAAATCTAATAGAAAAACAAAAAATACCACACTGTCAGAACTGTTCTAAAATCTAATAGAAAAACAAAAAATACCACACTGTCGGAACTGTTCTAAAATCTAATAGAAAAACAAAAAATACCACACTGTCAGAACAGTTCTAAAATCTAATAGAAAAACAAAAAATACCACACTGTCAGAACAGTTCTAAAATCTAATAGAAAAACAAAAAATACCACACTGTCGGAACAGTTCCAAAATCTAATAGAAAAACAAAAAATACCACACTATCGGAACAGTTCTAAAATCTAATAGAAAAACAAAAAATACCACACTGTCGGAACAGTTCTAAAATCTAATAGAAAAACAAAAAATACCACACTGTCAGAACAGTTCTAAAATCTAATAGAAAAACAAAAAATACCACACTGTCAGAACAGTTCTAAAATCTAATAGAAAAACAAAAAATACCACACTGTCAGAACAGTTCCAAAATCTAATAGAAAAACAAAAAATACCACACTGTCGGAACAGTTCTAAAATCTAATAGAAAAACAAAAAATACCACACTGTCGGAACAGTTCTAAAATCTAATAGAAAAACAAAAAATACCACACTGTCAGAACAGTTCTAAAATCTAATAGTAAAACAAAAAATACCACACTGTCAGAACAGTTCTAAAATCTAATAGATAAACAAAAAATACCACACTGTCAGAACTGTTCTAAAATCTAATAGAAAAACAAAAAATACCACACTGTCGGAACTGTTCTAAAATCTAATAGAAAAACAAAAAATACCACACTGTCAGAACAGTTCTAAAATCTAATAGAAAAACAAAAAATACCACACTATCAGAACAGTTCTAAAATCTAATAGAAAAACAAAAAATACCACACTGTCAGAACTGTTCTAAAATCTAATAGAAAAACAAAAAATACCACACTGTCGGAACTGTTCTAAAATCTAATAGAAAAACAAAAAATACCACACTGTCAGAACAGTTCTAAAATCTAATAGAAAAACAAAAAATACCACACTGTCAGAACAGTTCTAAAATCTAATAGAAAAACAAAAAATACCACACTGTCAGAACAGTTCTAAAATCTAATAGAAAAACAAAAAATACCACACTGTCAGAACTGTTCTAAAATCTAATAGAAAAACAAAAAATACCACACTGTCGGAACAGTTCCAAAATCTAATAGAAAAACAAAAAATACCACACTATCGGAACAGTTCTAAAATCTAATAGAAAAACAAAAAATACCACACTGTCGGAACAGTTCTAAAATCTAATAGAAAAACAAAAAATACCACACTGTCTTAACAGTTCTAAAATCTAATAGAAAAACAAAAAATACCACACTGTCAGAACAGTTCTAAAATCTAATAGAAAAACAAAAAATACCACACTGTCGGAACAGTTCCAAAATCTAATAGAAAAACAAAAAATACCACACTGTCGGAACAGTTCTAAAATCTAATAGAAAAACAAAAAATACCACACTGTCGGAACAGTTCTAAAATCTAATAGAAAAACAAAAAATACCACACTGTGAGAACAGTTCTAAAATCTAATAGTAAAACAAAAAATACCACACTGTCAGAACTGTTCTAAAATCTAATAGAAAAACAAAAAATACCACACTGTCAGAACAGTTCTAAAATCTAATAGAAAAACAAAAAATACCACACTGTCAGAACAGTTCTAAAATCTAATAGAAAAACAAAAAATACCACACTGTCAGAACTGTTCTAAAATCTAATAGAAAAACAAAAAATACCACACTGTCAGAACAGTTCTAAAATCTAATAGAAAAACAAAAAATACCACACTGTCGGAACAGTTCCAAAATCTAATAGAAAAACAAAAAATACCACACTGTCGGAACAGTTCTAAAATCTAATAGAAAAACAAAAAATACCACACTGTCGGAACAGTTCTAAAATCTAATAGAAAAACAAAAAATACCACACTGTCAGAACAGTTCTAAAATCTAATAGAAAAACAAAAAATACCACACTGTCAGAACAGTTCTAAAATCTAATAGAAAAACAAAAAATACCACACTGTCAGAACTGTTCTAAAATCTAATAGAAAAACAAAAAATACCACACTGTCAGAACAGTTCTAAAATCTAATAGAAAAACAAAAAATACCACACTGTCAGAACAGTTCTAAAATCTAATAGAAAAACAAAAAATACCACACTGTCGGAACAGTTCCAAAATCTAATAGAAAAACAAAAAATACCACACTGTCGGAACAGTTCTAAAATCTAATAGAAAAACAAAAAATACCACACTGTCGGAACAGTTCTAAAATCTAATAGAAAAACAAAAAATACCACACTGTCAGAACAGTTCTAAAATCTAATAGAAAAACAAAAAATACCACACTGTCAGAACAGTTCTAAAATCTAATAGAAAAACAAAAAATACCACACTGTCAGAACTGTTCTAAAATCTAATAGAAAAACAAAAAATACCACACTGTCGGAACTGTTCTAAAATCTAATAGAAAAACAAAAAATACCACACTGTCAGAACAGTTCTAAAATCTAATAGAAAAACAAAAAATACCACACTGTCGGAACAGTTCCAAAATCTAATAGAAAAACAAAAAATACCACACTATCGGAACAGTTCTAAAATCTAATAGAAAAACAAAAAATACCACACTGTCGGAACAGTTCTAAAATCTAATAGAAAAACAAAAAATACCACACTGTCTTAACAGTTCTAAAATCTAATAGAAAAACAAAAAATACCACACTGTCAGAACAGTTCTAAAATCTAATAGAAAAACAAAAAATACCACACTGTCGGAACAGTTCCAAAATCTAATAGAAAAACAAAAAATACCACACTGTCGGAACAGTTCTAAAATCTAATAGAAAAACAAAAAATACCACACTGTCGGAACAGTTCTAAAATCTAATAGAAAAACAAAAAATACCACACTGTCAGAACAGTTCTAAAATCTAATAGTAAAACAAAAAATACCACACTCTCAGAACAGTTCTAAAATCTAATAGATAAACAAAAAATACCACACTGTCAGAACTGTTCTAAAATCTAATAGAAAAACAAAAAATACCACACTGTCGGAACTGTTCTAAAATCTAATAGAAAAACAAAAAATACCACACTGTCAGAACAGTTCTAAAATCTAATAGAAAAACAAAAAATACCACACTGTCAGAACAGTTCTAAAATCTAATAGAAAAACAAAAAATACCACACTGTCAGAACAGTTCTAAAATCTAATAGAAAAACAAAAAATACCACACTGTCAGAACTGTTCTAAAATCTAATAGAAAAACAAAAAATACCACACTGTCGGAACTGTTCTAAAATCTAATAGAAAAACAAAAAATACCACACTGTCAGAACAGTTCTAAAATCTAATAGAAAAACAAAAAATACCACACTGTCAGAACAGTTCTAAAATCTAATAGAAAAACAAAAAATACCACACTGTCGGAACAGTTCCAAAATCTAATAGAAAAACAAAAAATACCACACTATCGGAACAGTTCTAAAATCTAATAGAAAAACAAAAAATACCACACTGTCGGAACAGTTCTAAAATCTAATAGAAAAACAAAAAATACCACACTGTCAGAACAGTTCTAAAATCTAATAGAAAAACAAAAAATACCACACTGTCAGAACAGTTCTAAAATCTAATAGAAAAACAAAAAATACCACACTGTCAGAACAGTTCCAAAATCTAATAGAAAAACAAAAAATACCACACTGTCGGAACAGTTCTAAAATCTAATAGAAAAACAAAAAATACCACACTGTCGGAACAGTTCTAAAATCTAATAGAAAAACAAAAAATACCACACTGTCAGAACAGTTCTAAAATCTAATAGTAAAACAAAAAATACCACACTGTCAGAACAGTTCTAAAATCTAATAGATAAACAAAAAATACCACACTGTCAGAACTGTTCTAAAATCTAATAGAAAAACAAAAAATACCACACTGTCGGAACTGTTCTAAAATCTAATAGAAAAACAAAAAATACCACACTGTCAGAACAGTTCTAAAATCTAATAGAAAAACAAAAAATACCACACTGTCAGAACAGTTCTAAAATCTAATAGAAAAACAAAAAATACCACACTGTCAGAACTGTTCTAAAATCTAATAGAAAAACAAAAAATACCACACTGTCGGAACTGTTCTAAAATCTAATAGAAAAACAAAAAATACCACACTGTCAGAACAGTTCTAAAATCTAATAGAAAAACAAAAAATACCACACTGTCAGAACAGTTCTAAAATCTAATAGAAAAACAAAAAATACCACACTGTCAGAACAGTTCTAAAATCTAATAGAAAAACAAAAAATACCACACTGTCGGAACTGTTCTAAAATCTAATAGAAAAACAAAAAATACCACACTGTCGGAACTGTTCTAAAATCTAATAGAAAAACAAAAAATACCACACTGTCAGAACAGTTCTAAAATCTAATAGAAAAACAAAAAATACCACACTGTCAGAACAGTTCTAAAATCTAATAGAAAAACAAAAAATACCACACTGTCAGAACAGTTCTAAAATCTAATAGAAAAACAAAAAATACCACACCGTCAGAACTGTTCTAAAATCTAATAGAAAAACAAAAAATACCACACTGTCAGAACTGTTCTAAAATCTAATAGAAAAACAAAAAATACCACACTGTCGGAACTGTTCTAAAATCTAATAGAAAAACAAAAAATACCACACTGTCAGAACAGTTCTAAAATCTAATAGAAAAACAAAAAATACCACACTGTCAGAACAGTTCTAAAATCTAATAGAAAAACAAAAAATACCACACTGTCAGAACAGTTCTAAAATCTAATAGAAAAACAAAAAATACCACACTGTCAGAACTGTTCTAAAATCTAATAGAAAAACAAAAAATACCACACTGTCGGAACTGTTCTAAAATCTAATAGAAAAACAAAAAATACCACACTGTCAGAATAGTTCTAAAATCTAATAGAAAAACAAAAAATACCACACTGTCAGAACAGTTCTAAAATCTAATAGAAAAACAAAAAATACCACACTGTCAGAACAGTTCTAAAATCTAATAGAAAAACAAAAAATACCACACTGTCAGAACTGTTCTAAAATCTAATAGAAAAACAAAAAATACCACACTGTCGGAACTGTTCTAAAATCTAATAGAAAAACAAAAAATACCACACTGTCAGAACAGTTCTAAAATCTAATAGAAAAACAAAAAATACCACACTGTCAGAACAGTTCTAAAATCTAATAGAAAAACAAAAAATACCACACTGTCAGAACAGTTCTAAAATCTAATAGAAAAACAAAAAATACTACACTGTCAGAACAGTTCTAAAATCTAATAGAAAAACAAAAAATACCACACTGTCAGAACAGTTCTAAAATCTAATAGAAAAACAAAAAATACCACACTGTCAGAACAGTTCTAAAATCTAATAGAAAAACAGAAAATACCACACTGTCAGAACAGTTCTAAAATCTAATAGAAAAACAAAAAATACCACACTGTCAGAACAGTTCTAAAATCTAATAGAAAAACAAAAAATACCACACTGTCAGAACAGTTCTAAAATCTAATAGAAAAACAAAAAATACCACACTGTCAGAACAGTTCCAAAATCTAATAGAAAAACAAAAAATACCACACTGTCGGAACAGTTCTAAAATCTAATAGAAAAACAAAAAATACCACACTGTCGGAACAGTTCTAAAATCTAATAGAAAAACAAAAAATACCACACTGTCAGAACAGTTCTAAAATCTAATAGTAAAACAAAAAATACCACACTGTCAGAACAGTTCTAAAATCTAATAGATAAACAAAAAATACCACACTGTCAGAACTGTTCTAAAATCTAATAGAAAAACAAAAAATACCACACTGTCGGAACTGTTCTAAAATCTAATAGAAAAACAAAAAATACCACACTGTCAGAACAGTTCTAAAATCTAATAGAAAAACAAAAAATACCACACTATCAGAACAGTTCTAAAATCTAATAGAAAAACAAAAAATACCACACTGTCAGAACTGTTCTAAAATCTAATAGAAAAACAAAAAATACCACACTGTCGGAACTGTTCTAAAATCTAATAGAAAAAAAAAAAATACCACACTGTCAGAACAGTTCTAAAATCTAATAGAAAAACAAAAAATACCACACTGTCAGAACAGTTCTAAAATCTAATAGAAAAACAAAAAATACCACACTGTCAGAACAGTTCTAAAATCTAATAGAAAAACAAAAAATACCACACTGTCAGAACTGTTCTAAAATCTAATAGAAAAACAAAAAATACCACACTGTCGGAACTGTTCTAAAATCTAATAGAAAAACAAAAAATACCACACTGTCAGAACAGTTCTAAAATCTAATAGAAAAACAAAAAATACCACACTGTCAGAACAGTTCTAAAATCTAATAGAAAAACAAAAAATACCACACTGTCAGAACAGTTCTAAAATCTAATAGAAAAACAAAAAATACCACACCGTCAGAACTGTTCTAAAATCTAATAGAAAAACAAAAAATACCACACTGTCAGAACTGTTCTAAAATCTAATAGAAAAACAAAAAATACCACACTGTCGGAACTGTTCTAAAATCTATTAGAAAAACAAAAAATACCACACTGTCAGAACAGTTCTAAAATCTAATAGAAAAACAAAAAATACCACACTGTCAGAACAGTTCTAAAATCTAATAGAAAAACAAAAAATACCACACTGTCAGAACAGTTCTAAAATCTAATAGAAAAACAAAAAATACCACACTGTCAGAACTGTTCTAAAATCTAATAGAAAAACAAAAAATACCACACTGTCGGAACTGTTCTAAAATCTAATAGAAAAACAAAAAATACCACACTGTCAGAACAGTTCTAAAATCTAATAGAAAAACAAAAAATACCACACTGTCAGAACAGTTCTAAAATCTAATAGAAAAACAAAAAATACCACACTGTCAGAACAGTTCTAAAATCTAATAGAAAAACAAAAAATACCACACTGTCGGAACTGTTCTAAAATCTAATAGAAAAACAAAAAATACCACACTGTCGGAACTGTTCTAAAATCTAATAGAAAAACAAAAAATACCACACTGTCAGAACAGTTCTAAAATCTAATAGAAAAACAAAAAATACCACACTGTCAGAACAGTTCTAAAATCTAATAGAAAAACAAAAAATACCACACTGTCAGAACAGTTCTAAAATCTAATAGAAAAACAAAAAATACCACACCGTCAGAACTGTTCTAAAATCTAATAGAAAAACAAAAAATACCACACTGTCAGAACTGTTCTAAAATCTAATAGAAAAACAAAAAATACCACACTGTCGGAACTGTTCTAAAATCTAATAGAAAAACAAAAAATACCACACTGTCAGAACAGTTCTAAAATCTAATAGAAAAACAAAAAATACCACACTGTCAGAACAGTTCTAAAATCTAATAGAAAAACAAAAAATACCACACTGTCAGAACAGTTCTAAAATCTAATAGAAAAACAAAAAATACCACACTGTCAGAACTGTTCTAAAATCTAATAGAAAAACAAAAAATACCACACTGTCGGAACTGTTCTAAAATCTAATAGAAAAACAAAAAATACCACACTGTCAGAATAGTTCTAAAATCTAATAGAAAAACAAAAAATACCACACTGTCAGAACAGTTCTAAAATCTAATAGAAAAACAAAAAATACCACACTGTCAGAACAGTTCTAAAATCTAATAGAAAAACAAAAAATACCACACTGTCAGAACTGTTCTAAAATCTAATAGAAAAACAAAAAATACCACACTGTCGGAACTGTTCTAAAATCTAATAGAAAAACAAAAAATACCACACTGTCAGAACAGTTCTAAAATCTAATAGAAAAACAAAAAATACCACACTGTCAGAACAGTTCTAAAATCTAATAGAAAAACAAAAAATACCACACTGTCAGAACAGTTCTAAAATCTAATAGAAAAACAAAAAATACTACACTGTCAGAACAGTTCTAAAATCTAATAGAAAAACAAAAAATACCACACTGTCAGAACAGTTCTAAAATCTAATAGAAAAACAAAAAATACCACACTGTCAGAACAGTTCTAAAATCTAATAGAAAAACAGAAAATACCACACTGTCAGAACAGTTCTAAAATCTAATAGAAAAACAAAAAATACCACACTGTCAGAACAGTTCTAAAATCTAATAGAAAAACAAAAAATACCACACTGTCAGAACAGTTCTAAAATCTAATAGAAAAACAAAAAATACCACACTGTCAGAACAGTTCCAAAATCTAATAGAAAAACAAAAAATACCACACTGTCGGAACAGTTCTAAAATCTAATAGAAAAACAAAAATACCACACTGTCGGAACAGTTCTAAAATCTAATAGAAAAACAAAAAATACCACACTGTCAGAACAGTTCTAAAATCTAATAGTAAAACAAAAAATACCACACTGTCAGAACAGTTCTAAAATCTAATAGATAAACAAAAAATACCACACTGTCAGAACTGTTCTAAAATCTAATAGAAAAACAAAAAATACCACACTGTCGGAACTGTTCTAAAATCTAATAGAAAAACAAAAAATACCACACTGTCAGAACAGTTCTAAAATCTAATAGAAAAACAAAAAATACCACACTATCAGAACAGTTCTAAAATCTAATAGAAAAACAAAAAATACCACACTGTCAGAACTGTTCTAAAATCTAATAGAAAAACAAAAAATACCACACTGTCGGAACTGTTCTAAAATCTAATAGAAAAAAAAAAAATACCACACTGTCAGAACAGTTCTAAAATCTAATAGAAAAACAAAAAATACCACACTGTCAGAACAGTTCTAAAATCTAATAGAAAAACAAAAAATACCACACTGTCAGAACAGTTCTAAAATCTAATAGAAAAACAAAAAATACCACACTGTCAGAACTGTTCTAAAATCTAATAGAAAAACAAAAAATACCACACTGTCGGAACTGTTCTAAAATCTAATAGAAAAACAAAAAATACCACACTGTCAGAACAGTTCTAAAATCTAATAGAAAAACAAAAAATACCACACTGTCAGAACAGTTCTAAAATCTAATAGAAAAACAAAAAATACCACACTGTCAGAACAGTTCTAAAATCTAATAGAAAAACAAAAAATACCACACCGTCAGAACTGTTCTAAAATCTAATAGAAAAACAAAAAATACCACACTGTCAGAACTGTTCTAAAATCTAATAGAAAAACAAAAAATACCACACCGTCAGAACAGTTCTAAAATCTAATAGAAAAACAAAAAATACCACACTGTCAGAACAGTTCTAAAATCTAATAGAAAAACAAAAAATACCACACTGTCAGAACAGTTCTAAAATCTAATAGAAAAACAAAAAATACCACACCGTCAGAACAGTTCTAAAATCTAATAGAAAAACAAAAAATACCACACTGTCGGAACAGTTCTAAAATCTAATAGAAAAACAAAAAATACCACACTGTCGGAACAGTTCTAAAATCTAATAGAAAAACAAAAAATACCACACTGTCAGAACAGTTCTAAAATCTAATAGAAAAACAAAAAATACCACACTGTCGGAACTGTTCTAAAATCTAATAGAAAAACAAAAAATACCACACCGTCAGAACAGTTCTAAAATCTAATAGAAAAACAAAAAATACCACACTGTCAGAACAGTTCTAAAATCTAATAGAAAAACAAAAAATACCACACTGTCAGAACTGTTCTAAAATCTAATAGAAAAACAAAAAATACCACACTGTCGGAACTGTTCTAAAATCTAATAGAAAAACAAAAAATACCACACTGTCAGAACAGTTCTAAAATCTAATAGAAAAACAAAAAATACCACACTGTCAGAACAGTTCTAAAATCTAATAGAAAAACAAAAAATACCACACTGTCAGAACTGTTCTAAAATCTAATAGAAAAACAAAAAATACCACACTGTCGGAACTGTTCTAAAATCTAATAGAAAAACAAAAAATACCACACTGTCAGAACAGTTCTAAAATCTAATAGAAAAACAAAAAATACCACACTGTCAGAACAGTTCTAAAATCTAATAGAAAAACAAAAAATACCACACTGTCAGAACAGTTCTAAAATCTAATAGAAAAACAAAAAATACCACACTGTCAGAACTGTTCTAAAATCTAATAGAAAAACACAAAATACCACACTGTCGGAACTGTTCTAAATTCTAATAGAAAAACAAAAAATACCACACTGTCAGAACAGTTCTAAAATCTAATAGAAAAACAAAAAATACCACACTGTCAGAACAGTTCTAAAATCTAATAGAAAAACAAAAAATACCACACTGTCAGAACAGTTCTAAAATCTAATAGAAAAACAAAAAATACTACACTGTCAGAACAGTTCTAAAATCTAATAGAAAAACAAAAAATACCACACTGTCAGAACAGTTCTAAAATCTAATAGAAAAACAAAAAATACCACACTGTCAGAACAGTTCTAAAATCTAATAGAAAAACAGAAAATACCACACTGTCAGAACAGTTCTAAAATCTAATAGAAAAACAGAAAATACCACACTGTCAGAACAGTTCTAAAATCTAATAGAAAAACAAAAAATACCACACTGTCAGAACAGTTCTAAAATCTAATAGAAAAACAAAAAATACCACACTGTCAGAACAGTTCTAAAATCTAATAGAAAAACAAAAAATACCACACTGTCAGAACAGTTCTAAAATCTAATAGAAAAACAAAAAATACCACACTGTCAGAACTGTTCTAAAATCTAATAGAAAAACAAAAAATACCACACTGTCGGAACTGTTCTAAAATCTAATAGAAAAACAAAAAATACCACACTGTCAGAACAGTTCTAAAATCTAATAGAAAAACAAAAAATACCACACTGTCAGAACAGTTCTAAAATCTAATAGAAAAACAAAAAATACCACACTGTCAGAACAGTTCTAAAATCTAATAGAAAAACAAAAAATACCACACTGTCAGAACTGTTCTAAAATCTAATAGAAAAACAAAAAATACCACACTGTCGGAACTGTTCTAAAATCTAATAGAAAAACAAAAAATACCACACTGTCAGAACAGTTCTAAAATCTAATAGAAAAACAAAAAATACCACACTGTCAGAACAGTTCTAAAATCTAATAGAAAAACAAAAAATACCACACTGTCAGAACAGTTCTAAAATCTAATAGAAAAACAGAAAATACCACACTGTCAGAACAGTTCTAAAATCTAATAGAAAAACAAAAAATACCACACTGTCAGAACAGTTCTAAAATCTAATAGAAAAACAAAAAATACCACACTGTCAGAACAGTTCTAAAATCTAATAGAAAAACAGAAAATACCACACTGTCAGAACAGTTCTAAAATCTAATAGAAAAACAAAAAATACCACACTGTCAGAACAGGTCCAAAATCTAATAGAAAAACAAAAAATACCACACTGTCAGAACAGTTCTAAAATCTAATAGAAAAACAAAAAATACCACACTGTCAGAACAGTTCTAAAATCTAATAGAAAAACAAAAAATACCACACTGTCAGAACAGTTCTAAAATCTAATAGAAAAACAAAAAATACTACACTGTCAGAACAGTTCTAAAATCTAATAGAAAAACAAAAAATACCACACTGTCAGAACAGGTCCAAAATCTAATAGAAAAACAAAAAATACCACACTGTCAGAACAGTTCTAAAATCTAATAGAAAAACAAAAAATACCACACTGTCAGAACAGTTCTAAAATATAATAGAAAAACAAAAAATACCACACTGTCAGAACAGTTCTAAAATCTAATAGAAAAACAGAAAATACCACACTGTCAGAACAGTTCTAAAATCTAATAGAAAAACAAAAAATACCACACTGTCAGAACAGGTCCAAAATCTAATAGAAAAACAAAAAATACCACACTGTCAGAACAGTTCTAAAATCTAATAGAAAAACAAAAAATACCACACTGTCAGAACAGTTCTAAAATCTAATAGAAAAACAAAAAATACCACACTGTCAGAACAGTTCTAAAATCTAATAGAAAAACAAAAAATACCACACTGTCAGACCAGTTCTAAAATCTAATAGAAAAACAAAAAATACCACACTGTCAGAACAGTTCTAAAATCTAATAGAAAAACAAAAAATACCACACTGTCAGAACAGTTCTAAAATCTAATAGAAAAACAAAAAATACCACACTGTCAGAACAGTTCTAAAATCTAATAGAAAAACAAAAAATACCACACTGTCAGACCAGTTCTAAAATCTAATAGAAAAACAAAAAATACCACACTGTCAGAACAGTTCTAAAATCTAATAGAAAAACAAAAAATACCACACTGTCAGACCAGTTCTAAAATCTAATAGAAAAACAGAAAATACCACACTGTCAGAACAGTTCTAAAATCTAATAGAAAAACAAAAAATACCACACTGTCAGAACAGTTCTAAAATCTAATAGAAAAACAAAAAATACCACACTGTCAGAACAGTTCTAAAATCTAATAGAAAAACAAAAAATACCACACTGTCAGACCAGTTCTAAAATCTAATAGAAAAACAGAAAATACCACACTGTCAGAACAGTTCTAAAATCTAATAGAAAAACAAAAAATACCACACTGTCAGAACAGTTCTAAAATCTAATAGAAAACAAATACCACACTGTCAGAACAGTTCTAAAATCTAATAGAAAAACAAAAAATACTACACTGTCAGAACAGTTCTAAAATCTAATAGAAAAACAAAAAATACCACACTGTCAGAACAGTTCTAAAATCTAATAGAAAAACAGAAAATACCACACTGTCAGAACAGTTCTAAAATCTAATAGAAAAACAAAAAATACCACACTATCAGAACAGGTCCAAAATCTAATAGAAAAACAAAAAATACCACACTGTCAGAACAGTTCTAAAATCTAATAGAAAAACAAAAAATACCACACTGTCAGAACAGTTCTAAAATCTAATAGAAAAACAAAAAATACCACACTGTCAGAACAGTTCTAAAATCTAATAGAAAAACAAAAAATACCACACTGTCAGACCAGTTCTAAAATCTAATAGAAAAACAAAAAATACCACACTGTCAGAACAGTTCTAAAATCTAATAGAAAAACAAAAAATACCACACTTTCAGACCAGTTCTAAAATCTAATAGAAAAACAGAAAATACCACACTGTCAGAACAGTTCTAAAATCTAATAGAAAAACAAAAAATACCACACTGTCAGACCAGTTCTAAAATCTAATAGAAAAACAGAAAATACCACACTGTCAGAACAGTTCTAAAATCTAATAGAAAAACAAAAAATACCACACTGTCAGAACAGTTCTAAAATCTAATAGAAAAACAAAAAATACCACACTGTCAGAACAGTTCTAAAATCTAATAGAAAAACAAAAAATACCACACTGTCAGACCAGTTCTAAAATCTAATAGAAAAACAAAAAATACCACACTGTCAGAACAGTTCTAAAATCTAATAGAAAAACAAAAAATACCACACTGTCAGACCAGTTCTAAAATCTAATAGAAAAACAGAAAATACCACACTGTCAGAACAGTTCTAAAATCTAATAGAAAAACAAAAAATACCACACTGTCAGAACAGTTCTAAAATCTAATAGAAAAACAAAAAATACCACACTGTCAGAACAGTTCTAAAATCTAATAGAAAAACAAAAAATACCACACTGTCAGACCAGTTCTAAAATCTAATAGAAAAACAGAAAATACCACACTGTCAGAACAGTTCTAAAATCTAATAGAAAAACAAAAAATACCACACTGTCGGAACAGTTCTAAAATCTAATAGAAAAACAAAAAATACCACACTGTCAGAACAGTTCTAAAATCTAATAGAAAAACAAAAAATACCACACTGTCGGAACAGTTCTAAAATCTAATAGAAAAACAAAAAATACCACACTGTCAGAACAGGTCCAAAATCTAATAGAAAAACAAAAAATACCACACTGTCAGAACAGTTCTAAAATCTAATAGAAAAACAAAAAATACCACACTGTCAGAACAGTTCTAAAATCTAATAGAAAAACAAAAAATACCACACTGTCAGAACAGTTCTAAAATCTAATAGAAAAACAAAAAATACCACACTGTCGGAACAGTTCTAAAATCTAATAGAAAAACAAAAAATACCACACTGTCAGAACAGGTCCAAAATCTAATAGAAAAACAAAAAATACCACACTGTCAGAACAGTTCTAAAATCTAATAGAAAAACAAAAAATACCACACTGTCAGAACAGTTCTAAAATCTAATAGAAAAACAAAAAATACCACACTGTCAGAACAGTTCTAAAATCTAATAGAAAAACAAAAAATACCACACTGTCAGAACAGTTCTAAAATCTAATAGAAAAACAAAAAATACCACACTGTCAGAACAGTTCTAAAATCTAATAGAAAAACAAAAAATACCACACTGTCAGAACAGTTCTAAAATCTGATAGAAAAACCAAAAATACCACACTGTCAGAACAGTTCCAAAATGTAATAGAAAAACAAAAAATACCACACTGTCAGAACAGGTCCAAAATCTAATAGAAAAACAAAAAATACCACACTGTCAGAACAGTTCTAAAATCTAATAGAAAAACAAAAAATACCACACTGTCAGAACAGTTCTAAAATCTAATAGAAAAACAAAAAATACCACACTGTCAGAACAGTTCTAAAATCTGATAGAAAAACCAAAAATACCACATTGTCAGAACAGTTCCAAAATCTAATAGAAAAACAAAAAATACCACACTGTCAGAACAGGTCCAAAATCTAATAGAAAAACAAAAAATACCACACTGTCAGAACAGTTCTAAAATCTAATAGAAAAACAAAAAATACCACACTGTCAGAACAGTTCTAAAATCTAATAGAAAAACAAAAAATACCACACTGTCAGAACAGTTCTAAAATCTAATAGAAAAACAAAAAATACCACACTGTCAGAACAGTTCTAAAATCTAATAGAAAAACAAAAAATACCACACTGTCAGAACAGTTCTAAAATCTAATAGAAAAACAAAAAATACCACACTGTCAGAACAGTTCTAAAATCTGATAGAAAAACCAAAAATACCACATTGTCAGAACAGTTCCAAAATCTAATAGAAAAACAAAAAATACCACACTGTCAGAACAGGTCCAAAATCTAATAGAAAAACAAAAAATACCACACTGTCAGAACAGTTCTAAAATCTAATAGAAAAACAAAAAATACCACACTGTCAGAACAGTTCTAAAATCTAATAGAAAAACAAAAAATACCACACTGTCAGAACAGTTCTAAAATCTAATAGAAAAACAAAAAATACCACACTGTCAGAACAGTTCTAAAATCTAATAGAAAAACAAAAAATACCACACTGTCGGAACAGTTCTAAAATCTAATAGAAAAACAAAAAATACCACACTGTCAGAACAGTTCCAAAATCTAATAGAAAAACAAAAAATACCACACTGTCAGAACAGTTCTAAAATCTGATAGAAAAACCAAAAATACCACATTGTCAGAACAGTTCCAAAATCTAATAGAAAAACAAAAAATACCACACTGTCAGAACAGGTCCAAAATCTAATAGAAAAACAAAAAATACCACACTGTCAGAACAGTTCTAAAATCTAATAGAAAAACAAAAAATACCACACTGTCAGAACAGTTCTAAAATCTAATAGAAAAACAAAAAATACCACACTGTCAGAACAGTTCTAAAATCTAATAGAAAAACAAAAAATACCACACTGTCAGAACAGTTCTAAAATCTAATAGAAAAACAAAAAATACCACACTGTCGGAACAGTTCTAAAATCTAATAGAAAAACAAAAAATACCACACTGTCAGAACAGTTCCAAAATCTAATAGAAAAACAAAAAATACCACACTGTCAGAACAGTTCTAAAATCTAATAGAAAAACAAAAAATACCACACTGTCGGAACAGTTCTAAAATCTAATAGAAAAACAAAAAATACCACACTGTCAGAACAGTTCTAAAATCTGATAGAAAAACCAAAAATACCACATTGTCAGAACAGTTCCAAAATCTAATAGAAAAACAAAAAATACCACACTGTCAGAACAGGTCCAAAATCTAATAGAAAAACAAAAAATACCACACTGTCAGAACAGTTCTAAAATCTAATAGAAAAACAAAAAATACCACACTGTCAGAACAGTTCTAAAATCTAATAGAAAAACAAAAAATACCACACTGTCAGAACAGTTCTAAAATCTAATAGAAAAACAAAAAATACCACACTGTCAGAACAGTTCTAAAATCTGATAGAAAAACCAAAAATACCACACTGTCAGAACAGTTCCAAAATGTAATAGAAAAACAAAAAATACCACACTGTCAGAACAGGTCCAAAATCTAATAGAAAAACAAAAAATACCACACTGTCAGAACAGTTCTAAAATCTAATAGAAAAACAAAAAATACCACACTGTCAGAACAGTTCTAAAATCTAATAGAAAAACAAAAAATACCACACTGTCAGAACAGTTCTAAAATCTGATAGAAAAACCAAAAATACCACATTGTCAGAACAGTTTAAAAATCTAATAGAAAAACAAAAAATACCACACTGTCAGAACAGGTCCAAAATCTAATAGAAAAACAAAAAATACCACACTGTCAGAACAGTTCTAAAATCTAATAGAAAAACAAAAAATACCACACTGTCAGAACAGTTCTAAAATCTAATAGAAAAACAAAAAATACCACACTGTCAGAACAGTTCTAAAATCTAATAGAAAAACAAAAAATACCACACTGTCAGAACAGTTCTAAAATCTAATAGAAAAACAAAAAATACCACACTGTCAGAACAGTTCTAAAATCTAATAGAAAAACAAAAAATACCACACTGTCAGAACAGTTCTAAAATCTGATAGAAAAACCAAAAATACCACATTGTCAGAACAGTTCCAAAATCTAATAGAAAAACAAAAAATACCACACTGTCAGAACAGGTCCAAAATCTAATAGAAAAACAAAAAATACCACACTGTCAGAACAGTTCTAAAATCTAATAGAAAAACAAAAAATACCACACTGTCAGAACAGTTCTAAAATCTAATAGAAAAACAAAAAATACCACACTGTCAGAACAGTTCTAAAATCTAATAGAAAAACAAAAAATACCACACTGTCAGAACAGTTCTAAAATCTAATAGAAAAACAAAAAATACCACACTGTCGGAACAGTTCTAAAATCTAATAGAAAAACAAAAAATACCACACTGTCAGAACAGTTCCAAAATCTAATAGAAAAACAAAAAATACCACACTGTCAGAACAGTTCTAAAATCTGATAGAAAAACCAAAAATACCACATTGTCAGAACAGTTCCAAAATCTAATAGAAAAACAAAAAATACCACACTGTCAGAACAGGTCCAAAATCTAATAGAAAAACAAAAAATACCACACTGTCAGAACAGTTCTAAAATCTAATAGAAAAACAAAAAATACCACACTGTCAGAACAGTTCTAAAATCTAATAGAAAAACAAAAAATACCACACTGTCAGAACAGTTCTAAAATCTAATAGAAAAACAAAAAATACCACACTGTCAGAACAGTTCTAAAATCTAATAGAAAAACAAAAAATACCACACTGTCGGAACAGTTCTAAAATCTAATAGAAAAACAAAAAATACCACACTGTCAGAACAGTTCCAAAATCTAATAGAAAAACAAAAAATACCACACTGTCAGAACAGTTCTAAAATCTAATAGAAAAACAAAAAATACCACACTGTCGGAACAGTTCTAAAATCTAATAGAAAAACAAAAAATACCACACTGTCAGAACAGTTCTAAAATCTGATAGAAAAACCAAAAATACCACATTGTCAGAACAGTTCCAAAATCTAATAGAAAAACAAAAAATACCACACTGTCAGAACAGGTCCAAAATCTAATAGAAAAACAAAAAATACCACACTGTCAGAACAGTTCTAAAATCTAATAGAAAAACAAAAAATACCACACTGTCAGAACAGTTCTAAAATCTAATAGAAAAACAAAAAATACCACACTGTCAGAACAGTTCTAAAATCTAATAGAAAAACAAAAAATACCACACTGTCAGAACAGTTCTAAAATCTAATAGAAAAACAAAAAATACCACACTGTCGGAACAGTTCTAAAATCTAATAGAAAAACAAAAAATACCACACTGTCAGAACAGTTCCAAAATCTAATAGAAAAACAAAAAATACCACACTGTCAGAACAGTTCTAAAATCTAATAGAAAAACAAAAAATACCACACTGTCGGAACAGTTCTAAAATCTAATAGAAAAACAAAAAATACCACACTGTCAGAACAGTTCTAAAATCTAATAGAAAAACAAAAAATACCACACTGTCGGAACAGTTCTAAAATCTAATAGAAAAACAAAAAATACCACACTGTCAGAACAGTTCTAAAATCTAATAGAAAAACAAAAAATACCACACTGTCAGAACAGTTCTAAACTCTAATAGAAAAACAAAAAATACCACACTGTCAGAACAGTTCTAAAATCTAATAGAAAAACAAAAAATACCACACTGTCAGAACAGTTCTAAAATCTAATAGAAAAACAAAAAATACCACTCTGTCGGAACAGTTCTAAAATCTAATAGAAAAACAAAAAATACCACACTGTCAGAACAGTTCCAAAATCTAATAGAAAAACAAAAAATACCACACTGTCAGAACAGTTCTAAAATCTAATAGAAAAACAAAAAATACCACACTGTCGGAACAGTTCTAAAATCTAATAGAAAAACAAAAAATACCACACTGTCAGAACAGTTCTAAAATCTAATAGAAAAACAAAAAATACCACACTGTCAGAACAGTTCTAAAATCTAATAGAAAAACAAAAAATACCACACTGTCAGAACAGTTCTAAAATCTAATAGAAAAACAAAAAATACCACACTGTCGGAACTGTTCTAAAATCTAATAGAAAAACAAAAAATACCACACTGTCAGAACAGTTCTAAAATCTAATAGAAAAACAAAAAATACCACACTGTCAGAACAGTTCTAAAATCTAATAGAAAAACAAAAAATACCACACTGTCAGAACAGTTCCAAAATCTAATAGAAAAACAAAAAATACCACACTGTCAGAACAGTTCTAAAATCTAATAGAAAAACAAAAAATACCACACTGTCGGAACAGTTCTAAAATCTAATAGAAAAACAAAAAATACCACACTGTCAGAACAGTTCTAAAATCTAATAGAAAAACAAAAAATACCACACTGTCGGAACAGTTCTAAAATCTAATAGAAAAACAAAAAATACCACACTGTCAGAACAGTTCTAAAATCTAATAGAAAAACAAAAAATACCACACTGTCAGAACAGTTCTAAACTCTAATAGAAAAACAAAAAATACCACACTGTCAGAACAGTTCTAAAATCTAATAGAAAAACAAAAAATACCACACTGTCAGAACAGTTCTAAAATCTAATAGAAAAACAAAAAATACCACACTGTCGGAACAGTTCTAAAATCTAATAGAAAAACAAAAAATACCACACTGTCAGAACAGTTCCAAAATCTAATAGAAAAACAAAAAATACCACACTGTCAGAACAGTTCTAAAATCTAATAGAAAAACAAAAAATACCACACTGTCGGAACAGTTCTAAAATCTAATAGAAAAACAAAAAATACCACACTGTCAGAACAGTTCTAAAATCTAATAGAAAAACAAAAAATACCACACTGTCAGAACAGTTCTAAAATCTAATAGAAAAACAAAAAATACCACACTGTCAGAACAGTTCTAAAATCTAATAGAAAAACAAAAAATACCACACTGTCGGAACTGTTCTAAAATCTAATAGAAAAACAAAAAATACCACACTGTCAGAACAGTTCTAAAATCTAATAGAAAAACAAAAAATACCACACTGTCAGAACTGTTCTAAAATCTAATAGAAAAACAAAAAATACCACACTGTCGGAACTGTTCTAAAATCTAATAGAAAAACAAAAAATACCACACTGTCAGAACAGTTCTAAAATCTAATAGAAAAACAAAAAATACCACACTGTCAGAACAGTTCTAAAATCTAATAGAAAAACAAAAAATACCACACCGTCAGAACAGTTCTAAAATCTAATAGAAAAACAAAAAATACCACACTGTCAGAACAGTTCTAAAATCTAATAGAAAAACAAAAAATACCACACTGTCAGAACAGTTCTAAAATCTAATAGAAAAACAAAAAATACCACACCGTCAGAACAGTTCTAAAATCTAATAGAAAAACAAAAAATACCACACTGTCAGAACAGTTCTAAAATCTAATAGAAAAACAAAAAATACCACACCGTCAGAACAGTTCTAAAATCTAATAGAAAAACAAAAAATACCACACTGTCAGAACAGTTCTAAAATCTAATAGAAAAACAAAAAATACCACACTGTCAGAACAGTTCTAAAATCTAATAGAAAAACAAAAAATACCACACTGTCAGAACAGTTCTAAAATCTAATAGAAAAACAAAAAATACCACACTGTCAGAACAGTTCTAAAATCTAATAGAAAAACAAAAAATACCACACTGTCAGAACTGTTCTAAAATCTAATAGAAAAACAAAAAATACCACACTGTCAGAACTGTTCTAAAATCTAATAGAAAAACAAAAAATACCACACTGTCAGAACAGTTCTAAAATCTAATAGAAAAACAAAAAATACCACACTGTCGGAACAGTTCTAAAATCTAATAGAAAAACAAAAAATACCACACTGTCAGAACAGTTCCAAAATCTAATAGAAAAACAAAAAATACCACACTGTCAGAACAGTTCTAAAATCTAATAGAAAAACAAAAAATACCACACTGTCGGAACAGTTCTAAAATCTAATAGAAAAACAAAAAATACCACACTGTCAGAACAGTTCTAAAATCTAATAGAAAAACAAAAAATACCACACTGTCAGAACAGTTCTAAAATCTAATAGAAAAACAAAAAATACCACACTGTCAGAACAGTTCTAAAATCTAATAGAAAAACAAAAAATACCACACTGTCGGAACTGTTCTAAAATCTAATAGAAAAACAAAAAATACCACACTGTCAGAACAGTTCTAAAATCTAATAGAAAAACAAAAAATACCACACTGTCAGAACTGTTCTAAAATCTAATAGAAAAACAAAAAATACCACACTGTCGGAACTGTTCTAAAATCTAATAGAAAAACAAAAAATACCACACTGTCAGAACAGTTCTAAAATCTAATAGAAAAACAAAAAATACCACACTGTCAGAACAGTTCTAAAATCTAATAGAAAAACAAAAAATACCACACCGTCAGAACAGTTCTAAAATCTAATAGAAAAACAAAAAATACCACACTGTCAGAACAGTTCTAAAATCTAATAGAAAAACAAAAAATACCACACTGTCAGAACAGTTCTAAAATCTAATAGAAAAACAAAAAATACCACACCGTCAGAACAGTTCTAAAATCTAATAGAAAAACAAAAAATACCACACTGTCGGAACAGTTCTAAAATCTAATAGAAAAACAAAAAATACCACACCGTCAGAACAGTTCTAAAATCTAATAGAAAAACAAAAAATACCACACTGTCAGAACAGTTCTAAAATCTAATAGAAAAACAAAAAATACCACACTGTCAGAACAGTTCTAAAATCTAATAGAAAAACAAAAAATACCACACCGTCAGAACAGTTCTAAAATCTAATAGAAAAACAAAAAATACCACACTGTCGGAACAGTTCTAAAATCTAATAGAAAAACAAAAAATACCACACTGTCGGAACAGTTCTAAAATCTAATAGAAAAACAAAAAATACCACACTGTCAGAACAGTTCTAAAATCTAATAGAAAAACAAAAAATACCACACTGTCGGAACTGTTCTAAAATCTAATAGAAAAACAAAAAATACCACACCGTCAGAACAGTTCTAAAATCTAATAGAAAAACAAAAAATACCACACTGTCGGTACAGGTCTAAAATCTAATAGAAAAACAAAAAATACCACACTGTCGGAACAGTTCTAAAATCTAATAGAAAAACAAAAAATACCACACCGTCAGAACAGTTCTAAAATCTAATAGAAAAACAAAAAATACCACACTGTCAGAACAGTTCTAAAATCTAATAGAAAAACAAAAAATACCACACTGTCAGAACAGTTCTAAAATCTAATAGAAAAACAAAAAATACCACACCGTCAGAACAGTTCTAAAATCTAATAGAAAAACAAAAAATACCACACTGTCGGAACAGTTCTAAAATCTAATAGAAAAACAAAAAATACCACACTGTCGGAACAGTTCTAAAATCTAATAGAAAAACAAAAAATACCACACTGTCAGAACAGTTCTAAAATCTAATAGAAAAACAAAAAATACCACACTGTCGGAACTGTTCTAAAATCTAATAGAAAAACAAAAAATACCACACCGTCAGAACAGTTCTAAAATCTAATAGAAAAACAAAAAATACCACACTGTCAGAACTGTTCTAAAATCTAATAGAAAAACAAAAAATACCACACTGTCTGAACTGTTCTAAAATCTAATAGAAAAACAAAAAATACCACACTGTCAGAACTGTTCTAAAATCTAATAGAAAAACAAAAAATACCACACTGTCAGAACAGTTCTAAAATCTAATAGAAAAACAAAAAATACCACACCGTCAGAACAGTTCTAAAATCTAATAGAAAAACAAAAAATACCACACTGTCGGAACAGTTCTAAAATCTAATAGAAAAACAAAAAATACCACACTGTCAGAACTGTTCTAAAATCTAATAGAAAAACAAAAAATACCACACTGTCTGAACTGTTCTAAAATCTAATAGAAAAACAAAAAATACCACACTGTCAGAACTGTTCTAAACTCTAATAGAAAAATCGTAGAAAGAGGCAAAATGGATACCTTTAACACAGATACATGACTTTAACACACAGTTTGTCTTTACAAATAAATATACTTTATATGGCCAAGGAATAATATGTTCACCATAGAGGAATACTATATCTTTAGGGATTTTCCAGAATGTGTTTCCGTCTCTAACCAATGGACAGTTTCACAAAGTAAATTTTATTCATTCTTCAAACATGAAGACAGCCATCGTTGTTGTTGTTGTTGATGTATATCTATCACATCCGAGGCGAATAGCTGACCATTACACCTTCGATGTGGTTACAAACAAATAAATGCAGACATTTAACTAAAAAGACCATACAAAATGTCGACGATATAAGCATGAACAGTGAATGTTCGTAATTAACTGATTACTAGCTCAGAAGATAGAACCAATTTTAAGCGAGCATTATATGTTATAAGGATAAGCAAAATCACCATTGATACTTCTAATAAATTTGATTTCAATTAGTCATAGCATCCAAAGAAATTAGTGGTCTTCTTGAGAGACTAGTTGTAAAAAACATAACATTAGAATATATAAATATGATACCCGTAAATGTAGTTTCAAAATATAGTTTATAGTTCCACCATCATATTATATATATATATAATTGAAAGGGTTAGGGTTATGATGTTTAACGCCACTTTCAACAATATTTCAGCCATATCGTGGCGGTAAGTTTTATTGGTGGAGTACATGGAGAAAACCACCGACCTGCAGCAGAGTCACTGACAAACTTTATCACATAATGTTGTATTGAATACATCTCGACTGAACGGGAATCGAACTCACAATGTTAGTGGTGATAGGCACTGATTGCATAGGTAATCATAAATCCAACTACCATACGATAATGACCATGACGGCCCCTATATATAATTGGTAAAAAGAGAAGTGCCTCTAGGACTTAATACTGTTGTCATAATTGGCTTTGTGAATTAAATTTTTCAAAGACGTAATAAGTCTATCAATTAATCATCCTTATTCTCAATAACCATATACAACGGTACAGAGAAGACATAAATATACAATAATAAATGCAAAATAGATGATCGCAATTTTTGTTCGGTTCATGAAGAAATAACCTCAATCAGGTTGTACACACCTTGTAACCCGCGTACACCTGATTGAGGTTATTTCGAATGAACCGAACAAATAATTTCGATCAATCCTTATAAATTAATTGAAACTTTTTTTGTTATGATATTGAAAAATATATTCATTTTTTCAAAATCGCCTGATGACACGGCACGTGACGCCTTGAGAACGACGTCTATTTTCAGATTCAGTAGATATGAAAATAACCTCAACTTTTTAAACCAAACAAAACACGTATACAATGACATGTGACTCTAAAATTAATTTATAAACATACATGTATATACAGTATATACAACAGAGACATGGGTGTAAGAAAGCCTGGAGAACAAAAGATTTATTTATATTTCGTATAAATTTACATAATTTTTCTAAATTTTGTTTTTGATAAACACTCATGATTTGTTTGAATTTAAGAATATTTGGTCTTTCTCGTCAATTTGTAACAATGAACCTATTTCTAAAGTTTGAAAAATGTTCACATTCCATTATGAAGTATAGGATTTAAACTTATAATCTTTTCTAACAACACTTAATAAACACAAGAATGACAAATACCATTTAATATCATCTTTATATTATACAACGTTTTAGTACACCTAATAAACACAAGAATGACAAATACCATTTAAAATCATCTTTATATTATACAACGTTTTAGTATATCAAGTTGTTATAACGCCTAGATGAAAAAACTATTATTTCAATATAGAATACTTGATGAAAAAAGTTTGAAGATATCAATGGGGCAATCAGAAACCGTAAATCACAGGACAATGGCGGATGTTCTCTGACCACTGCATGAATGAAATAAACGATGTTTAGCTGATGGACTCATCATTGCATCCACTGAAATCAAATATAAATTTACATGGTAAGTGTATTTTTTTCCATAGAAATTATTGATCAATTATTTTATGGGAAACAATTGTTGACACAAAAACTAAGTTTGTATAACTAGACCGTCAATTAACAGAACAGAGACCGTATGCTCCTTCAATAATCACATAAACTGTCAATTTTTGTTGTAAATGCGATTTTGAAAATTCACCGCCGCTATTTTGTTGGCGTACTTGTTCATCTTTTTAGTTTTTTGTGTTGTGTGTGGTTTTTCTTCTTCGTCCTGTGTTTTGTGTTTCCAGTGTTTCCAGTGTCTCTGGGTTGCTCATTCTTGATTGCACCTTCGTCCTGTGTCTTGTGTGTCCAGTGTTGCCAGTGTCTCTGGGTTGCTCATTCTTGATTGCACCTTCGTCCTGTGTCTTGTGTGTCCTGTGTTGCCAGTGTCTCTGGGTTGCTCATTCTTGATTGCACCTTCGTCCTGTGTCTTGTGTGTCCAGTGTTGCCAGTGTCTCTGGGTTGCTCATTCTTGATTGCACCTTCGTCCTGTGTCTTGTGTGTCCTGTGTTGCCAGTGTCTCTGGGTTGCTCATTCTTGATTGCACCTTCGTCCTGTGTCTTGTGTGTCCAGTGTTGCCAGTGTCTCTGGGTTGTTCATTCTTGCTTGCACCTTCGTCCTGTGTCTTGTGTGTCCAGTGTTGCCAGTGTCTCTGGGTTGTTCATTCTTGATTGCACCTTCGTCCTGTGTCTTGTGTGTCCAGTGTTGCCAGTGTCTCTGGGTTGTTCATTCTTGATTGCACCTTCGTCCTGTGTCTTGTGTGTCCAGTGTTGCCAGTGTCTCTGGGTTGTTCATTCTTGATTGCACCTTCGTCCTGTGTCTTGTGTGTCCAGTGTTGCCAGTGTCTCTGGGTTGTTCATTCTTGATTGCACCTTCGTCCTGTGTCTTGTGTGTCCAGTGTTTCCAGTGTCTCTGGGTTGTTCATTCTTGATTGCACCTTCGTCCTGTGTCTTGTGTGTCCAGTGTTGCCAGTGTCTCTGGGTTGTTCATTCTTGATTGCACCTTCGTCCTGTGTCTTGTGTGTCCAGTGTTGCCAGTGTCTCTGGGTTGTTCATTCTTGATTGCACCTTCGTCCTGTGTCTTGTGTGTCCAGTGTTTCCAGTGTCTCTGGGTTGTTCATTCTTGATTGCACCTTCGTCCTGTGTCTTGTGTGTCCAGTGTTGCCAGTGTCTCTGGGTTGTTCATTCTTGATTGCACCTTCGTCCTGTGTCTTGTGTGTCCAGTGTTGCCAGTGTCTCTGGGTTGTTCATTCTTGATTGCACCTTCGTCCTGTGTCTTGTGTGTCCAGTGTTGCCAGTGTCTCTGGGTTGTTCATTCTTGATTGCACCTTCGTCCTGTGTCTTGTGTGTCCAGTGTTTCCAGTGTCTCTGGGTTGTTCATTCTTGATTGCACCTTCGTCCTGTGTCTTGTGTGTCCAGTGTTGCCAGTGTCTCTGGGTTGTTCATTCTTGATTGCACCTTCGTCCTGTGTCTTGTGTGTCCAGTGTTTCCAGTGTCTCTGGGTTGTTCATTCTTGATTGCATCTTCGTCCTGTGTCTTGTGTGTCCAGTGTTGCCAGTGTCTCTGGGTTGTTCATTCTTGATTGCACCTTCGTCCTGTGTCTTGTGTGTCCAGTGTTGCCAGTGTCTCTGGGTTGTTCATTCTTGATTGCACCTTCGTCCTGTGTCTTGTGTGTCCAGTGTTGCCAGTGTCTCTGGGTTGTTCATTCTTGATTGCACCTTCGTCCTGTGTCTTGTGTGTCCAGTGTTTCCAGTGTCTCTGGGTTGTTCATTCTTGATTGCACCTTCGTCCTGTGTCTTGTGTGTCCAGTGTTGCCAGTGTCTCTGGGTTGTTCATTCTTGATTGCACCTTCGTCCTGTGTCTTGTGTGTCCAGTGTTGCCAGTGTCTCTGGGTTGTTCATTCTTGATTGCACCTTCGTCCTGTGTCTTGTGTGTCCAGTGTTGCCAGTGTCTCTGGGTTGTTCATTCTTGATTGCACCTTCGTCCTGTGTCTTGTGTGTCCAGTGTTTCCAGTGTCTCTGGGTTGTTCATTCTTGATTGCACCTTCGTCCTGTGTCTTGTGTGTCCAGTGTTGCCAGTGTCTCTGGATTGTTCATTCTTGATTGCACCTTCGTCCTGTGTCTTGTGTGTCCAGTGTTTCCAGTGTCTCTGGGTTATTCATTCTTGATTGCACCTTCGTCCTGTGTCTTGTGTGTCCAGTGTTGCCAGTGTCTCTGGGTTGTTCATTCTTGATTGCACCTTCGTCCTGTGTCTTGTGTGTCCAGTGTTGCCAGTGTCTCTGGGTTGTTCATTCTTGATTGCACCTTCGGCCTGTGTCTTGTGTGTCCAGTGTTGCCAGTGTCTCTGGGTTGTTCATTCTTGATTGCACCTTCGTCCTGTGTCTTGTGTGTCCAGTGTTTCCAGTGTCTCTGGGTTGTTCATTCTTGATTGTACCTTCGTCCTGTGTCTTGTGTGTCCAGTGTTGCCAGTGTCTCTGGGTTGTTCATTCTTGATTGCACCTTCGTCCTGTGTTTTGTGTGTCCAGTGTTGCCAGTGTCTCTGGGTTGTTCATTCTTGATTGCACCTTCGTCCTGTGTCTTGTGTGTCCAGTGTTGCCAGTGTCTCTGGGTTGTTCATTCTTTATTGCACCTTCGTCCTGTGTTTTGTGTTTCCAGTGTTGCCAGTGTCTCTGGGTTGTTCATTCTTGATTGCACCTTCGTCATGTGTCTTGTGTTTCCAGTGTTGCCAGTGTCTCTGGGTTGTTCATTCGTGATTGCACCTTCGTCCTGTGTTTTGTGTGTCCAGTGTTGCCAGTGTCTCTGGGTTGTTCATTCGTGATTGCACCTTCGTCTTGTGTCTTGTGTGTCCAGTGTTGCCAGTGTCTCTGGGTTGTTCATTCTTGATTGCACCTTCGTCCTGTGTCTTGTATGTCCAGTGTTGCCAGTGTCTCTGGGTTGTTCATTCTTGATTGCACCTTCGTCATGTGTCTTGTGTTTCCAGTGTTGCCAGTGTCTCTGGGTTGTTCATTCGTGATTGCACCTTCGTCCTGTGTTTTGTGTGTCCAGTGTTGCCAGTGTCTCTGGGTTGTTCATTCGTGATTGCACCTTCGTCCTGTGTCTTGTGTGTCCAGTGTTGCCAGTGTCTCTGGGTTGTTCATTCGTGATTGCACCTTCGTCCTGTGTTTTGTGTGTCCAGTGTTGCCAGTGTCTCTGGGTTGTTCATTCTTGATTGCACCTTCGTCCTGTGTCTTGTGTGTCCAGTGTTGCCAGTGTCTCTGGGTTGTTCATTCTTGATTGCACCTTCGTCCTGTGTCTTGTGTGTCCAGTGTTGCCAGTGTCTCTGGGTTGTTCATTCTTGATTGCACCTTCGTCCTGTGTGTTGTGTGTCCAGTGTTGCCAGTGTCTCTGGGTTGTTCATTCTTGATTGCACATTCGACCTGTGTCCAGTGTTGCCAGTGTCTCTGGGTTGTGCATTCTTGATTGCACCTTCGTCCTGTGTCTTGTGTGTCCAGTGTTGCCAGTGTCTCTGGGTTGTTCATTCTTGACTGCACCTTCGTCCAGTGTTGCCAGTGTCTCTGGGTTGTTCATTCTTGATTGCACCTTCGTCCTGTGTCTTGTGTGTCCAGTGTTGCCAGTGTCTCTGGGTTGTTCATTCTTGATTGCACCTTCGTCCTGTGTTTTGTGTGTCCAGTGTTGCCAGTGTCTCTGGGTTGTTCATTCTTGATTGCACCTTCGTCCTGTGTCTTGTGTGTCCAGTGTTGCCAGTGTCTCTGGGTTGTTCATTCGTGATTGCACCTTCGTCCTGTGTTTTGTGTGTCCAGTGTTGCCAGTGTCTCTGGGTTGTTCATTCTTGATTGCACCTTCGTCCTGTGTCTTGTGTGTCCAGTGTTGCCAGTGTCTCTGGGTTGTTCATTCTTGATTGCACCTTCGTCCTGTGTCTTGTGTGTCCAGTGTTGCCAGTGTCTCTGGGTTGTTCATTCTTGATTGCACCTTCGTCCTGTGTCTTGTGTGTCCAGTGTTGCCAGTGTCTCTGGGTTGTTCATTCTTGATTGCACATTCGACCTGTGTCCAGTGTTGCCAGTGTCTCTGGGTTGTGCATTCTTGATTGCACCTTCGTCCTGTGTCTTGTGTGTCCAGTGTTGCCAGTGTCTCTGGGTTGTTCATTCTTGACTGCACCTTCGTCCAGTGTTGCCAGTGTCTCTGGGTTGTTCATTCTTGATTGCACCTTCGTCCTGTGTCTTGTGTGTCCAGTGTTGCCAGTGTCTCTGGGTTGTTCATTCTTGATTGCACATTCGACCTGTGTCCAGTGTTGCCAGTGTCTCTGGGTTGTGCATTCTTGATTGCACCTTCGTCCTGTGTCTTGTGTGTCCAGTGTTGCCAGTGTCTCTGGGTTGTTCATTCTTGACTGCACCTTCGTCCAGTGTTGCCAGTGTCTCTGGGTTGTTCATTCTTGATTGCACCTTCGTCCTGTGTCTTGTGTGTCCAGTGTTGCCAGTGTCTCTGGGTTGTTCATTCTTGATTGCACCTTCGTCCTGTATCTTGTGTGTCCAGTGTTGCCAGTGTCTCTGGGTTGTTCATTCTTGATTGCACCTTCGTCCTGTGTCTTGTGTGTCCAGTGTTGCCAGTGTCTCTCAGTTGTTCATTCTTGATTGCACCTTCGTCCTGTGTCTTGTGTGTCCAGTGTTGCCAGTTTCTCTGGGTTGTTCATTCTTGATTGCACCTTCGCCCTGTGTCTTGTGTGTCCAGTGTTGCCAGTGTCTCTGGGTTGTTCATTCTTGATTGCACCTTCGTCCTGTATCTTGTGTGTCCAGTGTTGCCAGTGTCTCTGGGTTGTTCATTCTTGATTGCACCTTCGTCCTGTGTCTTGTGTGTCCAGTGTTGCCAGTGTCTCTCAGTTGTTCATTCTTGATTGCACCTTCGTCCTGTGTCTTGTGTGTCCAGTGTTGCCAGTTTCTCTGGGTTGTTCATTCTTGATTGCACCTTCGTCCTGTGTCTTGTGTGTCCAGTGTCTCTGGGTTGTTCATTCTTGATTGCACCTTCGTCTTGTGTCTTGTGTGTCCAGTGTTGCCAGTGTCTCTGGGTTGTTCATTCTTGATTGCACCTTCGTCCTGTGTCTTGTGTGTCCAGTGTTGCCAGTGTCTCTGAGTTGTTCATCCTTGATTGCACCTTCGTCCTGTGTCTTGTGTGTCCAGTGTTGCCAGTGTCTCTGGGTTGTTCATTCTTGATTGCACCTTCGTCCTGTCTCTTGTTTGTCCAGTGTTGCCAGTGTCTCTCAGTTGTTCATTCTTGATTGCACCTTCGTCCTGTGTCTTGTGTGTCCAGTGTTGCCAGTGTCTCTGGGTTGTTCATTCGTGATTGCACCTTCGTCCTGTGTTTTGTGTGTCCAGTGTTGCCAGTGTCTCTGGGTTGTTCATTCTTGATTGCACCTTCGTCCTGTGTCTTGTGTGTCCAGTGTTGCCAGTGTCTCTGGGTTGTTCATTCTTGATTGCACCTTCGTCCTGTGTCTTGTGTGTCCAGTGTTGCCAGTGTCTCTGGGTTGTTCATTCTTGATTGCACCTTCGTCCTGTGTCTTGTGTGTCCAGTGTTGCCAGTGTCTCTGGGTTGTTCATTCTTGATTGCACCTTCGTCCTGTGTCTTGTGTGTCCAGTGTTGCCAGTGTCTCTGGGTTGTTCGTTCTTGATTGCACCTTCGTCCTGTGTCTTGTGTGTCCAGTGTTTCCAGTGTCTCTGGGTTGTTCATTCTTGATTGTACCTTCGTCCTGTGTCTTGTGTGTCCAGTGTTGCCAGTGTCTCTGGGTTGTTCATTCTTGATTGCACCTTCGTCCTGTGTTTTGTGTGTCCAGTGTTGCCAGTGTCTCTGGGTTGTTCATTCTTGATTGCACCTTCGTCCTGTGTCTTGTGTGTCCAGTGTTGCCAGTGTCTCTGGGTTGTTCATTCTTTATTGCACCTTCGTCCTGTGTTTTGTGTTTCCAGTGTTGCCAGTGTCTCTGGGTTGTTCATTCTTGATTGCACCTTCGTCATGTGTCTTGTGTTTCCAGTGTTGCCAGTGTCTCTGGGTTGTTCATTCGTGATTGCACCTTCGTCCTGTGTTTTGTGTGTCCAGTGTTGCCAGTGTCTCTGGGTTGTTCATTCGTGATTGCACCTTCGTCTTGTGTCTTGTGTGTCCAGTGTTGCCAGTGTCTCTGGGTTGTTCATTCTTGATTGCACCTTCGTCCTGTGTCTTGTGTGCCCAGTGTTGCCAGTGTCTCTGGGTTGTTCATTCTTGATTGCACCTTCGTCATGTGTCTTGTGTTTCCAGTGTTGCCAGTGTCTCTGGGTTGTTCATTCGTGATTGCACCTTCGTCCTGTGTTTTGTGTGTCCAGTGTTGCCAGTGTCTCTGGGTTGTTCATTCGTGATTGCACCTTCGTCCTGTGTCTTGTGTGTCCAGTGTTGCCAGTGTCTCTGGGTTGTTCATTCGTGATTGCACCTTCGTCCTGTGTTTTGTGTGTCCAGTGTTGCCAGTGTCTCTGGGTTGTTCATTCTTGATTGCACCTTCGTCCTGTGTCTTGTGTGTCCAGTGTTGCCAGTGTCTCTGGGTTGTTCATTCTTGATTGCACCTTCGTCCTGTGTCTTGTGTGTCCAGTGTTTCCAGTGTCTCTGGGTTGTTCATTCTTGATTGCACCTTCGTCCTGTGTCTTGTGTGTCCAGTGTTGCCAGTGTCTCTGGGTTGTTCATTCTTGATTGCACATTCGACCTGTGTCCAGTGTTGCCAGTGTCTCTGGGTTGTGCATTCTTGATTGCACCTTCGTCCTGTGTCTTGTGTGTCCAGTGTTGCCAGTGTCTCTGGGTTGTTCATTCTTGACTGCACCTTCGTCCAGTGTTGCCAGTGTCTCTGGGTTGTTCATTCTTGATTGCACCTTCGTCCTGTGTCTTGTGTGTCCAGTGTTGCCAGTGTCTCTGGGTTGTTCATTCTTGATTGCACCTTCGTCCTGTGTTTTGTGTGTCCAGTGTTGCCAGTGTCTCTGGGTTGTTCATTCTTGATTGCACCTTCGTCCTGTGTCTTGTGTGTCCAGTGTTGCCAGTGTCTCTGGGTTGTTCATTCGTGATTGCACCTTCGTCCTGTGTTTTGTGTGTCCAGTGTTGCCAGTGTCTCTGGGTTGTTCATTCTTGATTGCACCTTCGTCCTGTGTCTTGTGTGTCCAGTGTTGCCAGTGTCTCTGGGTTGTTCATTCTTGATTGCACCTTCGTCCTGTGTCTTGTGTGTCCAGTGTTGCCAGTGTCTCTGGGTTGTTCATTCTTGATTGCACCTTCGTCCTGTGTCTTGTGTGTCCAGTGTTGCCAGTGTCTCTGGGTTGTTCATTCTTGATTGCACATTCGACCTGTGTCCAGTGTTGCCAGTGTCTCTGGGTTGTGCATTCTTGATTGCACCTTCGTCCTGTGTCTTGTGTGTCCAGTGTTGCCAGTGTCTCTGGGTTGTTCATTCTTGACTTCACCTTCGTCCAGTGTTGCCAGTGTCTCTGGGTTGTTCATTCTTGATTGCACCTTCGTCCTGTGTCTTGTGTGTCCAGTGTTGCCAGTGTCTCTGGGTTGTTCATTCTTGATTGCACATTCGACCTGTGTCCAGTGTTGCCAGTGTCTCTGGGTTGTGCATTCTTGATTGCACCTTCGTCCTGTGTCTTGTGTGTCCAGTGTTGCCAGTGTCTCTGGGTTGTTCATTCTTGACTGCACCTTCGTCCAGTGTTGCCAGTGTCTCTGGGTTGTTCATTTTTGATTGCACCTTCGTCCTGTGTCTTGTGTGTCCAGTGTTGCCAGTGTCTCTGGGTTGTTCATTCTTGATTGCACCTTCGTCCTGTATCTTGTGTGTCCAGTGTTGCCAGTGTCTCTGGGTTGTTCATTCTTGATTGCACCTTCGTCCTGTGTCTTGTGTGTCCAGTGTTGCCAGTGTCTCTCAGTTGTTCATTCTTGATTGCACCTTCGTCCTGTGTCTTGTGTGTCCAGTGTTGCCAGTTTCTCTGGGTTGTTCATTCTTGATTGCACCTTCGTCCTGTGTCTTGTGTGTCCAGTGTTGCCAGTGTCTCTGGGTTGTTCATTCTTGATTGCACCTTCGTCCTGTATCTTGTGTGTCCAGTGTTGCCAGTGTCTCTGGGTTGTTCATTCTTGATTGCACCTTCGTCCTGTGTCTTGTGTGTCCAGTGTTGCCAGTGTCTCTCAGTTGTTCATTCTTGATTGCACCTTCGTCCTGTGTCTTGTGTGTCCAGTGTTGCCAGTTTCTCTGGGTTGTTCATTCTTGATTGCACCTTCCTCCTGTGTCTTGTGTGTCCAGTGTCTCTGGGTTGTTCATTCTTGATTGCACCTTCGTCTTGTGTCTTGTGTGTCCAGTGTTGCCAGTGTCTCTGGGTTGTTCATTCTTGATTGCACCTTCGTCCTGTGTCTTGTGTGTCCAGTGTTGCCAGTGTCTCTGAGTTGTTCATCCTTGATTGCACCTTCGTCCTGTGTCTTGTGTGTCCAGTGTTGCCAGTGTCTCTGGGTTGTTCATTCTTGATTGCACCTTCGTCCTGTCTCTTGTGTGTCCAGTGTTGCCAGTGTCTCTCAGTTGTTCATTCTTGATTGCACCTTCGTCCTGTGTCTTGTGTGTCCAGTGTTGCCAGTGTCTCTGGGTTGTTCATTCGTGATTGCACCTTCGTCCTGTGTTTTGTGTGTCCAGTGTTGCCAGTGTCTCTGGGTTGTTCATTCTTGATTGCACCTTCGTCCTGTGTCTTGTGTGTCCAGTGTTGCCAGTGTCTCTGGGTTGTTCATTCTTGATTGCACCTTCGTCCTGTGTCTTGTGTGTCCAGTGTTGCCAGTGTCTCTGGGTTGTTCATTCTTGATTGCACATTCGACCTGTGTCCAGTGTTGCCAGTGATCTGGGTTGTGCATTCTTGATTGCACCTTCGTCCTGTGTCTTGTGTGTCCAGTGTTGCCAGTGTCTCTGGGTTGTTCATTCTTGACTGCACCTTCGTCCAGTGTTGCCAGTGTCTCTGGGTTGTTCATTCTTGATTGCACCTTCGTCCTGTGTCTTGTGTGTCCAGTGTTGCCAGTGTCTCTGGGTTGTTCATTCTTGATTGCACATTCGACCTGTGTCCAGTGTTGCCAGTGTCTCTGGGTTGTGCATTCTTGATTGCACCTTCGTCCTGTGTCTTGTGTGTCCAGTGTTGCCAGTGTCTCTGGGTTGTTCATTCTTGACAGCACCTTCGTCCAGTGTTGCCAGTGTCTCTGGGTTGTTCATTCTTGATTGCACCTTCGTCCTGTGTCTTGTGTGTCCAGTGTTGCCAGTGTCTCTGGGTTGTTCATTCTTGATTGCACCTTCGTCCTGTATCTTGTGTGTCCAGTGTTGCCAGTGTCTCTGGGTTGTTCATTCTTGATTGCACCTTCGTCCTGTGTCTTGTGTGTCCAGTGTTGCCAGTGTCTCTCAGTTGTTCATTCTTGATTGCACCTTCGTCCTGTGTCTTGTGTGTCCAGTGTTGCCAGTTTCTCTGGGTTGTTCATTCTTGATTGCACCTTCGTCCTGTGTCTTGTGTGTCCAGTGTCTCTGGGTTGTTCATTCTTGATTGCACCTTCGTCTTGTGTCTTGTGTGTCCAGTGTTGCCAGTGTCTCTGGGTTGTTCATTTTTGATTGCACCTTCGTCCTGTGTCTTGTGTGTCCAGTGTTGCCAGTGTCTCTGGGTTGTTCATTCTTGATTGCACCTTCGTCCTGTCTCTTGTGTGTCCAGTGTTGCCAGTGTCTCTCAGTTGTTCATTCTTGATTGCACCTTCGTCCTGTGTCTTGTGTGTCCAGTGTTGCCAGTGTCTCGGGGTTGTTCATTCTTGATTGCACCTTCGTCCTGTGTCTTGTGTGTCCAGTGTTGCCAGTGTCTCTGGGTTGTTCATTCTTGATTGCACCTTCGTCCTGTGTCTTGTGTGTCCAGTGTTGCCAGTGTCTCTGGGTTGTTCATTCTTGATTGCACCTTCGTCCTGTGTCTTGTGTGTCCAGTGTTGCCAGTGTCTCTGGGTTGTTCATTCTTGATTGCACCTTCGTCCTGTGTCTTGTGTGTCCAGTGTTGCCAGTGTCTCTGGGTTGTTCATTCTTGATTGCACCTTCGTCCTGTGTCTTGTGTGTCCAGTGTTGCCAGTGTCTCTGGGTTGTTCATTCTTGATTGCACCTTCGTCCTGTGTCTTGTGTGTCCAGTGTTGCCAGTTTCTCTGGGTTGTTCATTCTTGATTGCACCTTCGTCCTGTGTCTTGTGTGTCAAGTGTTGCCAGTGTCTCTGGGTTGTTCATTCTTGATTGCACCTTCGTCCTGTGTCTTGTGTGTCCAGTGTTGCCAGTGTCTCTGGGTTGTTCATTCTTGACTGCACCTTCGTCCAGTGTTGCCAGTGTCTCTGGGTTGTTCATTCTTAATTGCACCTTCGTCCTGTGTCTTGTGTGTCCAGTGTTGCCAGTGTCTCTGGGTTGTTCATTCTTGATTGCACCTTCGTCCTGTGTCTTGTGTGTCCAGTGTTGCCAGTGTCTCTGGGTTGTTCATTCTTGATTGCACCTTCGTCCTGTGTCTTGTGTGTCCAGTGTTGCCAGTGTCTCTGGGTTGTTCATTCTTGATTGCACATTCGTCCTGTGTCCAGTGTTGCCAGTGTCTCTGGGTTGTGCATTCTTGATTGCACCTTCGTCCTGTGTCTTGTGTGTCCAGTGTTGCCAGTGTCTCTGGGTTGTTCATTCTTGACTGCACCTTCGTCCAGTGTTGCCAGTGTCTCTGGGTTGTTCATTCTTGATTGCACCTTCGTCCTGTGTCTTGTGTGTCCAGTGTTGCCAGTGTCTCTGGGTTGTTCATTCTTGATTGCACCTTCGTCCTGTATCTTGTGTGTCCAGTGTTGCCAGTGTCTCTGGGTTGTTCATTCTTGATTGCACCTTCGTCCTGTGTCTTGTGTGTCCAGTGTTGCCAGTGTCTCTCAGTTGTTCATTCTTGATTGCACCTTCGTCCTGTGTCTTGTGTGTCCAGTGTTGCCAGTTTCTCTGGGTTGTTCATTCTTGATTGCACCTTCGTCCTGTGTCTTGTGTGTCCAGTGTCTCTGGGTTGTTCATTCTTGATTGCACCTTCGTCTTGTGTCTTGTGTGTCCAGTGTTTCCAGTGTCTCTGGGTTGTTCATTCTTGATTGCACCTTCGTCCTGTGTCTTGTGTGTCCAGTGTTGCCAGTGTCTCTGAGTTGTTCATCCTTGATTGCACCTTCGTCCTGTGTCTTGTGTGTCCAGTGTTGCCAGTGTCTCTGGGTTGTTCATTCTTGATTGCACCTTCGTCCTGTCTCTTGTGTGTCCAGTGTTGCCAGTGTCTCTCAGTTGTTCATTCTTGATTGCACCTTCGTCCTGTGTCTTGTGTGTCCAGTGTTGCCAGTGTCTCGGGGTTGTTCATTCTTGATTGCACCTTCGTCCTGTGTCTTGTGTGTCCAGTGTTGCCAGTGTCTCTGGGTTGTTCATTCTTGCTTGCACCTTCGTCCTGTGTCTTGTGTGTCCAGTGTTGCCAGTGTCTCTGGGTTGTTCATTCTTGATTGCACCTTCGTCCTGTGTCTTGTGTGTCCAGTGTTGCCAGTGTCTCTGGGTTGTTCATTCTTGATTGTACCTTCGTCCTGTGTCTTGTTTGTCCAGTGGTGCCAGTGTCTCTGGGTTGTTCATTCTTGATTGCACCTTCGTCCTGTGTCTTGTGTGTCCAGTGTTGCCAGTGTCTCTGGGTTGTTCATTCTTGATTGCACCTTCGTCCTGTGTCTTGTGTGTCCAGTGTTGCCAGTTTCTCTGGGTTGTTCATTCTTGATTGCACCTTCGTCCTGTGTCTTGTGTGTCAAGTGTTGCCAGTGTCTCTGGGTTGTTCATTCTTGATTGCACCTTCGTCCTGTGTCTTGTGTGTCCAGTGTTGCCAGTGTCTCTGGGTTGTTCATTCTTGATTGCACCTTCGTCCAGTGTTGCCAGTGTCTCTGGGTTGTTCATTCTTAATTGCACCTTCGTCCTGTGTCTTGTGTGTCCAGTGTTGCCAGTTTCTCTGGGTTGTTCATTCTTGATTGCACCCTCGTCCTGTGTCTTGTGTGTCAAGTGTTGCCAGTGTCTCTGGGTTGTTCATTCTTGATTGCACCTTCGTCCTGTGTCTTGTGTGTCCAGTGTTGCCAGTTTCTCTGGGTTGTTCATTCTTGATTGCACCTTCGTCCTGTGTCTTGTGTGTCCAGTGTTGCCAGTGTCTCGGGGTTGTTCATTCTTGATTGCACCTTCGTCCTGTGTCTTGTGTGTCCAGTGTTGCCAGTGTCTCTGGGTTGTTCATTCTTGCTTGCACCTTCGTCCTGTGTCTTGTGTGTCCAGTGTTGCCAGTGTCTCTGGGTTGTTCATTCTTGATTGCACCTTCGTCCTGTGTCTTGTGTGTCCAGTGTTGCCAGTGTCTCTGGGTTGTTCATTCTTGATTGCACCTTCGTCCTGTATCTTGTGTGTCCAGTGTTGCCAGTGTCTCTGGGTTGTTCATTCTTGATTGCACCTTCGTCCTGTGTCTTGTGTGTCCAGTGTTGCCAGTGTCTCTGGGTTGTTCATTCTTGATTGCACCTTCGTCCTGTGTCTTGTGTGTCAAGTGTTGCCAATGTCTCTGGATTGTTCATTCTTGATTGCACCTTCGTCCTGTGTCTTGTGTGTCCAGTGTTGCCAGTGTCTCTGGGTTGTTCATTCTTGACTGCACCTTCGTCCAGTGTTGCCAGTGTCTCTGGGTTGTTTATTCTTGATTGCACCTTCGTCCTGTGTCTTGTGTGTCCTGTGTTGCCAGTGTCTCTGGGTTGCTCATTCTTGATTGCACCTTCGTCCTGTGTCTTGTGTGTCCAGTGTTGCCAGTGTCTCTGAGTTGTTCATCCTTGATTGCACCTTCGTCCTGTGTCTTGTGTGTCCAGTGTTGCCAGTTTCTCTGGGTTGTTAATTCTTGATTGCATCTTCGTCCTGTGTCTTGTGTGTCCAGTGTTGCCATTGTCTCTGGGTTGTTCATTCTTGCTTGCACATTCGTCCTGTGTCTTGTGTGTCCAGTGTTGCCAGTGTCTCTGGGTTGTTCATTCTTGATTGCACCTTCGTCCTGTGTCTTGTGTGTCCAGTGTTGCCAGTGTCTCGGGGTTGTTCATTCTTGATTGCACCTTCGTCCTGTGTCTTGTGTGTCCAGTGTTGCCAGTGTCTCTGGGTTGTTCATTCTTGATTGCACCTTCGTCCTGTGTCTTGTGTGTCCAGTGTTGCCAGTGTCTCTGGGTTGTTCATTCTTGATTGCACCTTCGTCCTGTGTCTTGTGTGTCCAGTGTCTCGGGGTTGTTCATTCTTGATTGCACCTTCGTCCTGTGTCTTGTGTGTCCAGTGTTGCCAGTGTCTCTGGGTTGTTCATTCTTTATTGCATCTTCGTCCTGTGTCTTGTGTGTCCAGTGTTGCCAGTGTCTCTGGGTTGTTCATTCCTGATTGCACCTTCGTCCTGTGTCTTGTGTGTCCAGTGTTGCCAGTGTCTCTGGGTTGTTCATTCTTGATTGCACCTTCGTCCTGTGTCTTCTTGTGTGTCCAGTGTTGCCAGTGTCTTTGCGTTGTTCATTCTTGATTGCACCTTCGTCCTGTGTTTTGTGTGTCCAGTGTTGCCAGTGTCTCTGGGTTGTTCATTCTTGATTGCACCTTTGTCCTGTGTCTTGCGTGTCCAGTGTTGCCAGTGTCTCAGGGTTATTCATTCTTGATTGCACCTTCGTCCTGTGTTTTGTGTGTCCAGTGTTGCCAGTGTCTCTGGGTTGTTCATTCTTGATTGCACCTTCGTTTTGTGTGTCCAGTGTTGCCAGTGTCTCTGGGTTTTTCATTCTTGATTGCACCTTCGTCCTGTGTTTTGTGTGTCCAGTGTTGCCAGTGTCTCTGGGTTGTTCATTCTTGATTGCACCTTCGTCCTGTGTCTTGTGTGTCCAGTGTTGCCAGTGTCTCTGGGTTGTTCATTCTTGATTGCACCTTCGTCCAGTGTTGCCTGTCTCTGGTTTGTTCATTCTTTATTGCACCTTCGTCCTGTGTTTTGTGTGTCTAGTGTTGCCAGTGTTTCTGGGTTGTTCATTCTTGATTGCACCTTCGTCCTGTGTTTTGTGTGTCCAGTGTTGCCAGTGTCTCTGGGTTGTTCATTCTTGATTGCACATTCGTCCTGTGTCTTGTGTGTCCAGTGTTGCCAGTGTCTCTGGGTTGTTAATTCTTGATTGCACCTTCGTCTTGTGTGTCAAGTGTTGCCAGTGTCTCTGAGTTGTTCATTCTTGATTGCACATTCGTCCTGTGTCTTGTGTGTCCAGTGGTGCCAATGTCTCTGGGTTGTTCATTCTTGATTGCACCTTGGGTTTTCTCTAACGTTTATCTAATATATGTTATGCTAATGCACTTTCTTAATGTGCTATTTGTAATAACATTATTATTTAAAAGTCGATTGTCAGGTAGTGTCGTGTGACTGTGTACTTCGATACGTACAAATTTGGAATATTGTCCCAGATTTTACAAATAAACTTTATAAAGTATTTTGTCAATGTGAATGTAATCAAATGTTTCAAAATACCATTATATTGTGTTAACTCCTACTGGGGCCGTCATGGTCATCATCGTCAGATATTTAGATTTACAACCATTTGTCCAATCAGTGCCTATCACCACTAAAGTAGTGAGTTCGAACTTCGTTCATGGCCAGGTGTGCTCGATACAACTTTATGTGGTAAAATTTGTCAGTGACTTGCGACAGCTCGGTGGTTTTCTCCGGTTTCCTCCACCATTAAAACTGACCACCACGATATAACTGAAATATTGTTGAAAGTGGCGTTAAACACCATAAACCAAACCAAACTTTTTTAAATGAAAAAAATCGTGTGAGAATCTGCAACGTTGTTTGATTAATCTGCATTCATTACTAAATTTCAAAGAACACACATGATCAATCAAATGTAAAAGAAATGACCCGTCCATTATTGTTGTTTTGTTCTTCTTGCCACGGAGTTCAAATGAAATAGTGTCACCATTGCCCATAGTAACGTTTCTAAATTTGCATTTTGTGTTAATTTACAAAAAAATCAGTAACGCACCAAAGGTGCGAAAGCCGAGTTGCGAACATATGGATGGACAATGCCTGTGTATCAAGATTCACTTAGATCCGACATTTCTTTCTTAAGATATCGTGCGGAAGCAAAACAATTATCTAATTTTTGTTCTATTTTTAGAAGTTGTGACCTTGACCTTTGTTCTACAAACCTCAATATCAATAGGCTTCATCCTTTCACCATCAGACATGTGTGTTCCAAGTTGTATTTAGATCTGACATTTCGTTCTTAAGATATTGTGCGGAAACGAAAAAAGTATCAAATTTTTGTTCTCTTTTTTGCAGTTGTGACCTTGACCTTTGTGTTACGATCCTCAATATTAATAGGCTTCCTCCTCTCACCACCTGGCATGTGTGTACTAAGTTTCATTTAGATCAGACATTTCATTCTTAATATATTGTGCGGAAATGATTGCGCCGCACGGACGCCCGGACGCCCCGAACGCCATTCATCATATTATAAGCCGAGTTCGACTTCCTCGCAACTCGGCTAATAAAAGGAATGTTAGTAAATTATCTTAATGTTATTACATGGGTAGAAATGCCCTTATTATTATTATCTCGTCTTTATTAGAAAACTAAATAATAATAATTCAAATGATGTATATTGTAATAATCTGGGTACTTGACACGTTTAAAAATTAACATTTGAAGTAGAATTAATAAAACTTTCTAAAGATATGGAAATGTGGAATATATTGACACGTGATTATTGAGAATTTAATTAAATTGTTTTTTAAATGATCATAGTAATGAAATTACGCACGATTTATCACGAACATGTGATGGAAGATACAGTTTTTTAAACATCATTTACAATCCAATATATTAAAAGATGTCCAATAAAAATACAATGTTAGATCATGATAAGTTTATTAACGCTGTTTAAGAATCTCATAACCAAGCAGAATTTGCCTATAAAATTAATAGTCTCTGCTTAAAGTTTTTTCAGAATAAATCCTAACGGGAAAGTTTACTGCAAAATGGAATTATTCAAAAATGACTAATTTTAAAAATATCGGAAAATTTTAAATATTTGTGTAGCGTTCCAAAGCGTCTCCTGTCTGGTGAATATAAAGAAATATAAAACAGTATGGATTGTTATTATCTTTTCAAGAAGATGTCAATTAAATTCTATTGTAGAATCATAGTTTAATTGTATTATTAAAAGTATTGCTTAATATTCAAAAGTGTGCCAAAATATTATTCTTTCGAAATCTTATTAATTTTTCTTTAATTAGAATAAAACTAGCTTTAATGCAAATAATATCTTTAGAAAACACATCTTATTGAATCGTCGGTAATTTGCAGAACATTGAAAATAATTGACCTTTTGGACTATTATCTTGTCTTGAAAAGAAAATGAAAATCGTAATATTTCAAATGATATATTATTATCAAGTGATTATTATACTGCAGATCCTGACCACGTTTTAAATTTACATTTCAAAGCATAACTGTCAAAGCTTTATAAAGATATGATAATGTCATTGAATAGAGGCTTGTGACTTTACAGTTTCAATTAAGATATACTTTTGGCGATATTCGGAGGGTCAGGTTGAAATAAAATTGAAATAAGAAATATTTAATAAAACTGTGTTATGTTAGAAATGTGATTAATCTCTGTTGTAAAGTGTTCATTTGTTTTGGGAGGAAGTAGAGTGGAAATAGATAATATTACCGAAGAATGGAAAGAAGTATTTGGACCTCAAATTTGTGTCCAAGTACATCTATTATCGACATCATTTGCCTTGCATGCTTCGCTCAACAGATTGTGATAATTTCCGATACGAGCATTCGGGTTGCTGGTTTAAGAAAAGACTGAGGCATCCGAATTGTTTATCTTAATTTGTTCATATTACTTCTGTTTTTAATAACAAATTTCTGTTTACGCATATGTATATATATATATACGTCTGGGCCCGTATTCATAAAGCCACTTAAGTTAAGATTTTCCTAAGGAAACACTTAAGTTAAGGAAACTCCGCCCATTTTACTTAAGTGGTATTCATAAAACATCTTATCTTAAGTATTTCCTAAGAATAACCTTAAGTTAAGGAAACTCCGCCCATCATACTTAAGTGGTATTCATAAACGTCCTTAAACTAAGAAAACACTTAAGATTTCCCTTAACTTTAATGTAGATGGGTAGGTTCCTTAAGTTATCCTGAATTGCTATTTATACTGATTTGTGAGTTATGAAAGTGATATTGTATGAATAAAAAGATAACAAACCATATTAGCAATATTTCATAGGCATTCGAGTTTATCATCAAATCCATATCATTATCTTACATGTACATATAATTCACCATCAAGGTCATTTTCCGGATGAGTAAATATTTTTACAACCGTACCATTTGATGGCACGTGCTTTGCGGGTATATGAAATAGATATAATTAAAGCTTACTAGTATTGCATTATTACCAATACAAACATGTTCCATGTCGGACGTTTTTGGTTGTTTCATGCTGAGAGAAGAGCTTTACGTAGAGAGCGAGTATTCAACCCACCATTTCTTTAGAAATGCCTGTACCAATTCAGGGTCATTACGGTTTTCACAGTTTTCCGGTTGTTGACTGATTTTGTCTGTTTATATAATTATGAGTTTTGACTTTCCCTTTGTAAGATTGTTCGGAGTTCGGTAATTTTGTTATTATCCTTATTCAGAGACCGTACAAAACCTCTTGATATCTACGATGACTTCGAGTTAATAGACAAATACAGATTTGACCGACAGTCTATTATGATAATATGTGATATGTTACAGGATGACTTAGAAAGAAGTACATTTAGGAATCGAGCCTATTTTTTTTTATGTTTTATTTACATGATATTTCCATACAGTCATTAACATTAGTTTCGTATATAACTGTTGAACGTAAAATCCTCCAATTAGATGAGAGAGGTGCATCCAAACTCAAAAGTGGGAAGTTGAGGAACATTATGATTGTGTGTCCCTGGATGGGAACCTTTGTCCGTCTTTATCGATAGACAGAGAATCTCATACTACAAACGTCTGTTACGACTACCAAATCATCGTTTGTGTAAGCAGGTATATAACGAAATGATTAACAATAATGACACAGTTTGGGATCACGATACCCTGAACCTAGACATAATACGTGATGTCACTCCTGATGTTTCTTGTTTCGAAAGCCAAAGTCAAGCCTCCCTGAACTCGATGTTTGGAACAAACACGAGAAATAAAATGATGCTTGAAGTGCAAACTAAAAGCAGTTTGGACCTGTATCAAAATTGTTTTGTTAAGATAGGTAGACAATCTTCTTTATGTGATCATGATTTTCGATCATCTAGATTGAAGCTTTTAGCTAGAACGAAAACCATTCCTCTAAAAAAGTATTTGTATAGAATGAACATGTCCCAAAGCGATGTATGCGATTTATGCAATGCTGAGGTTGGCGAGGACCTCGAGCACGTCTTTTTTGACTGTCCAGTCTACGACGAAATCCGTCTGAAGTTCTCTAGTTTATTCAATCCTGAGTCTTATGAAGACCTCGGTTTTAATTTTTCCTTTGCAGAACTGTTGCCTGCTGCTAAGATCCAGTTCTTAATTGGGGACATCGGCTATCTTTTTAGCAGTGATGTTGGATATTTTTATGACTCTTTAGGAAAAATGTTTTTAAAGGAGTGCTTCGATCTTAGACATGATTTATTGAACTCATGATATTAATGTTTCTCATTTCTTATTCATTTTAAAATTTTGAAATATTTTATGCTTACATGTAAACTCTTAAATGACATATATTTTAGATAGAATCTTTTGTGTTTTACAGACTATATGCTATGAATTTGTTGTACATAATTGTTTTATATAATATAGACGCGCCACTACTTCTACCCTGGTGGTAGGCGCCCCCGTTGTAAAGGGGTAGTTCTAAATAAAATATATATATAAACATGCATGTACCTAAATTTTAAAGAAATATAATTGTCGACGAAGTAATTGTTGACGAAAATTTTGCTCTTAAAACGTCCTGTCTTCTCTCGTATTCCTCCATTAGCATCATCTTCTCTGGACCGGTCCCGTTTGGCTTTCTCTTAGACATGTTTAATAGTTAAAGATTTTGATACGACTTCAGTTTTATTTATATATGTATGTATGTATTGAATTGGTCAAGCAATGCACGTGAAAATAGTGTAAGCGGGAATTGAAATACAATACAAAATATTTATTAACAATGAAATCAATCATCAATGTACAATAATAGCTTAAGAACTGTGTATCCCCTTTTCATTCATATATTTACATTTACTTAATGGTAAAATACGAGAAGTTCCGTAGTTTCAAATACTTAAGTATTCCTTAGTTAAGGAACCACTTAAGATATTTTATGAATACCACTTAAGTATCTTCCTTAACTAAGGAAATCCTTAGGAAAATCTTAGTCTAAGGAACACTTAAGTTAAGAAGTTTTATGAATACGGGCCCTGAAAATTAAACCAAACAGTGTTAGAATTAGATTTTAGAGCTGTCAAATTTTTGTTCTTCCCTCGAAGGAAATTTGAACCCACACCATTGATACACTGCAGCACCATTCGCTTAGCCTTACGTCCAGCGCCCTAGACCACTCGACCACATCCATGAAAGGTTTTTTACGACTCGAGGACATTCAACCGAATGCCCCCGCACACTCTCCGATACAAGCGTTGGTTGAAGAGTCAATGTTAAATCTCTTTTGATGCACAAATAACACCCCTCATTATATATAATGTAATGAGGGGTGTTATTAAAACCATTCTAATGAAGGATAAACCATTTTCAATTTAAATTGAACTATATTCAATCTTTCAGATGCACTTTAGTTTGAAGCAACGCGGTAAGTAGTTGTCATATCCAGACTATTTTAGCTGATGATACTGTGCATTAGTCATAAGGGGCTATAACTCCTTCAACAATGGTCAGATCAAAAGCTGTAACAATATGCTTGTCCTCCTATGACCACTGGCGTTAAACTGATCGTGGTAACTGCAGTTACGACGATCACAACATGGCGGAGGTAGAAATAGGTAATATCATTTTCTGCTAATTTTTCCATTCTAACGTGTTGTTGTCAAGAATTACTCAGCCGCAAGGTTGATCTGTACCATTTTGTTGTATGTGTGTGTTCTTGATACCATATATGGTCTCGTTACCAAGAAAATAGCCGTCAGAAATTTGAGGAAGATAATCGTAACTCCAAAAGAAGATAATCTATTTTTATATATTATAATTTATGGAGTTACGATTATCGTCCTTAAATTTCCGACGGCTATTTTCTTGGTAACGAGACCATATATGGTATCAAGAACACACACATACAACAAAATCGTACAGATCAACCTTGCGGCTGAGTAATTCTTTACAACAACACGTTAGAATGGAGAAATTAGCAGAAAACGATCTTGCCTATTTCTACCGCCGCCATGTTGTGATCGGCGTAACTGCAGTTACCACGATCAGTTTAACGCCAGTGTATGACAATAACCACACATGCAAAGTTTTAAGGAGTTGCTATTTAAAGTGCTGGAGAATTTGCGCCTACAACCTTTCGCTAGGGACGGAGGGAGAGGACGAATAGGATGTGTCTTCTCCATGCAGGGAAACATGCTCACGTTGTATTCGTTTTCTTTTTTTTTTGTGTGAAGCAGGGATTTTCTCTCATGTTCGTGTACATCTATGTTCATTCTTGAAATGTAGATGTCGCACTTCCTAAATCAAATTTCAATCGAATTTTATTATGCACTTTTACCGTAAATCGCAGACTGAAACCCCTATCTAATAACAAAATGTTTTTTTTTTTTAATTCATTGTGAAAAAAAAGCTTAGTTTTAGTTTAATGTACACATCTACTATTACAAATAGTTCTTCTAAACGAGTTTTTAATTGAGCCATTTCACCGTCGCATGCATATAAGAAAACAAAATAAAATAAACGAAAGTAATTAGTAATTAAATTACACAGAAATACCAATTAAATGTTATTTTACAAACATAAAAATACAAATCGAATTAATAGTCTTTGTCCACTAAAACATGGTATGCAAATGTAGGACAATTAGCCTCTAATACGATATCTGTCACTGAAAAAAACGAAACTTAAGACAGAAAACGGCCACGTTTCTATTTTATATTATTTATAAATATGATAAATGTCAAGTTTATAGCACGTGACTTCTCCATAAAGAAATGTTTAATTGTGGTTGGCTGTTAACAATGTTGACAATATTTAATTGTTATGTTCAGATAAAGAATAAGCTGAAAGTCGATAAAATAATTTGATGAGCAGCACACCATTTTTGTTTTTATTTAAGAATATGTTAATATTTTCGTGTCACGTGTCCTTTGTATCTTTCAAACAAGTAAAAGTATGCTGAAATATACATCCTATGGATAAGACGAGTTTGAAGATACCAAAGGGGTAATCAGAATCCGTATATCGAAGAAGAGCAGACAACACAATGGCCAAAAGAAAAAGTACAAAAGGACAAACAACGATCTACAAAACATATACATAAAACTAAAGACCGAGTGACAGAAACCCCACTAAAAACCCGGGGTGAACTCAAGTTAATATACAATTTGTTCACGCCACGATATAGCTGAAATACTGCTAAACTTGGCGTTAAACACCAATCAATCAATCAATCAATACATCCTATGGATTGACATAAGACAAGGGGAAACAACCGAGGACATATTATTAAAAAATAATACTGAGCGTTCAGTTCCCGGAATAAATATTTGTATTTATTTAGAAATTGGGAAACATGTAATGCTGAATTTTTGTATGAATATTTGATGGAGAAAATTGACAGTCGTCAACACTTAATACACTAAACAAAAGGCACTCGAACATTATTGTACCCCCATTTATTGCTAATTTTCGACTGTTTGAATATGTGTCGTCAGCAAGTGCTATTTGGTATTGTGCAAGGAAACCAGAATAGATAGTGTGACGTAGAATTATATAATGTGTGTGATAGTCAATACAAATAAAACTGTGGGAACATCAAAATTGCAATTTTTCAACCGTCTGTATAGTCCGTTTGACCAGCCTAAAACAGGACTAAAAAAATAATTAAAAATCAACAGTTCAACTTATTGATTTTTTTTCTTCACACATTTACTCATATATCATCTACCTACTCTGACAAATAATTTCAGAATTTTGACACTATTTTCCAAAAGGTTGCCCATTAGGTCTCTATGTTAAATATTTGTACCAAATGTGGATATGTGCAGAGGGAGTTAGTATGCTTGTTGTTACCAACTTCCAGTATAAACAATAACAACAACACATGTGATTTTATTTACATTTCATTGCCATGTGATTACCTAATTTGAATGTCACCAGAACCCAAGCATGCATGAGATGTTCATTTCACCCAACGTTTAGCTTTTTACATTTTATTGGAAATTATTTTAGAAATTTAAAAGTAAAAAGTATAAATGCAAGCCTTTGAATTTTAAATCTTTTTCTTTAAATTCTAAATAAAATCACTTTTGTGTTGGTGTTTTCTAAAGCCCAGTATTTGAACTCAAAGAACATGGTTATAAAGTAAGCCTATGTGTATTGACCAGATATACCATGTAAATAACCCATGCTTTGCATGCTTTGTTTATACTTTTAGAAAATGAAAACAAATTTTATGTATGTTATTTAAGCATAATAAAAAAACCAAGTAATTAATATATATTTTTTTTAAATATAATAGAAAAAATATAAAATAAAGGTAGAAAAAAACAACATTTTTTTTGTCTTTTCATAAATTAATATTTACAAATTAAAAATTATCTGCCCTTATTTAGAACTCTACCAGTACTTATATAGAAAGGATAGTCATGCCTCTCAAAACTTCAGATGAAAAACAGGATTTAATACTAAAAATGTTTGATTATTTTGAAGCCGAATCAAAATTGTCACTTGGTGAAAGTGAAATGAACATCTCATGCATGCTTGGGTTCTGGTGACATATTCAAATTAGGTAATCACATGACAATGAAATGTAAATAAAATCACATGTGTTGTTGTTATTGTTTACACTGGAAGTTGGTAACAACAAGCATACTAACTCCCTCTGCACATATCCACATTTGGTACAAATATTTAACATAGAGACCTAATGGGCAACTTTTTGGAAAATAGTGTCAAAATTCTGAAATTATTTGTCAGAGTAGGTAGATGATATATGAGTAAATGTGTGAAGAAAAAAAATCAATAAGTTGAACTGTTGATTTTTAATTAATTTTTTAGTCCTGTTTTAGGCTGGTCAAACGGACTATACCAAATTAGTGATTAGTTATCTAAAGAGATAGAAATGCCTGAACTATTTGTGTTACATCTATTGCTTAAAATAAAAAATAATACCATACATTTTATGTCATATTGAAAATTTCACATTTCGGTTCTAATTCACATATTGTATTCTACATTGTACCAAACAACTATTACCCTTTTGATTGAATCTAATTCAACCTTGATAACATGTTACATTCGGCATTTTCAGTTCCGAATATTTGGAACTTTTGAACAACACAAATTTCTTTCCTAGATCTATTTAGATTTGTCTCTACCTTTAACAAATAAATATATGTCCTTTAAATTCACGATATAAAGCTTATGTGTCTTTACGTTCTTACTTTCGTGTTGTGATGTCCGTTACGATTTCCGCATAACAACGATGTTTGATTCGTCTTTACCTCCAGTTGTTTGTAGGAGAGCTCATGTCTTATTTACGTTATTTATGTTTGTTTACGTATAATGCTTCGTCCTGTGTCTTGTGTACCTAATGTTGCCTGTTTCTCTGGGTTGTACATTCTGATTGCCCTTTCGGTGTTCCCTAACGTTTATTTACTAAATGTGTTAAATGAACAATTATTATAAGCCAATGAAATTGATCTTAATCTCACATAAAACTAAAAGTAAATAATATTTAATATGATTCTAATCGTATAACTAAATATTGGGTTTGCAATGATCGCAAATTACTTAAACTCCCATTAACCGGATAAAAGCCAGCCACATTTG